>JASFAT010001855.1:0-64866 GCA_031353405.1 Baronia brevicornis
CAGTCAATTTCCGAAAAAACCGTGTGCGTATAATTGTGTCAACATACATTCAGTTGGATTAAAATATTAATACTCATTTCTGTTTCTGGTTAGAAACCAATAATTATATTGGATTTATTAATAATAATATTAGAATATCAGATATAAATAATAATATTAGATTTAAACCTAACATCTTACACTACACGAAATGAAACGGCAGATTCCAAAATTTATTTAAACATATATATATATATATATGTACATATATATATATATATATATATATATATATATATATATATATATATATATAGTATGAACAAACGTATTAGTCCTTCAATCTACTTCACACAATATAGTTCGTAATCGTGAAATATTTCTTGTAAACGACGTTGACTGTGTACGGGCCACATATCTTAGATTAACAATAATAATTGTATAATTAAATATAACATTTTGGCACATTTGATTTCCAAATATTTAATACAATATTTCTTTATTCTCATAAAATTAAAAAAAAAAACATATCCGAAATTAAGAAGCATCTATTCAATATGCACTGGTAATTGACGTCCAAAAAAATACCTGAGGTTTTGTACATCTGTTTTATTAGGGAGGCAGATGCAAGTACTTAAGAATTTTTGAATTCATGGTAACATGTCTAAGGTTGGAAAATCAGGGTGCGTAATCTAATTGGAAATTCACATAAAATGTTTTTATTAAATTAACATGTATATGTAAATATAATAACATGTGTAAATGACCAAGAAATATATGATGGCACAAATCAGACAATTTTACATTTAAAGATGATTCGATAAAATCCAGTGAAGATATGTAGGGTAAACTTTTCAACTAGAATATACTTGTTGATTGATATGTAAATAGGATTTGTAACTACATTATATCTAAGAATTAAATGGTTATACAGAATGACGTGGTTTTGAAATTGGCACCTCTAATATAGCGTTAGATAATTCTATATGAAGCTATGTAAATGTTTTTCGTGTGTTGTTTTTTTTTTCAGAATTTTCCCAATTTTCTTGTAGAATATATGTAGGTTGTGTGAATCATCTTGAGGAGCATTTTATATCAAGTTCTAGAAGAATTTTTGTAACCAGTGTTGTTACGAATGCTGATTTTCGAAACAATGCTGCATTTGATGCCCGTGTTCGCAACAACCCTGGTACACTGAGAAGTATGTCTACTTTTGTAATATTAGGTAATTAACAAAAAAAAATGCAAGGTGGGTGAAATTTGACTAGGAAGTAATTTCATAATTCATCTACTTGGTGGTGTGCCTGGTCCATTGCGCTCGGAGAGCCGTCATCATTTCACTTCGGTTCGGCACCTTTTCGCTGGTCGTACGCGTGATGGGAGCAGCGGGCGCCAAATTTCGGTCGGCGCCTGGCACTTTCAACGTTGCACCCGTACCTTGAGTGTTATTCGGTAGGTGCGCTACATCTGAGGTGCTTTCAGACGGACTCACGGGCACTATAAGTCTAACCCGACCATCGTCGCCGGTAGCGGTCAGCGTTGCGGTATGTGATAGCGGCATTATAAATGGTTGTCCCTCATCAGAGCTGGAAGAGTCCGGAGTCGAATCTTTCGATGTAGTCGCTTGACTGTTACTATATAGAGAGTTTTGTGAATGTCCGAAGCTCATCGCTTGTGCCAAGCCACCGTTATCATCCCTGGTAGCAGTTTCATCCTTATACAGTTGATTGTTCAGCAGGCTCGCGAGATCAGCGTTACTGAAGTTGTTTATCAACGGCGGGATGTGAGGGAACGCGTTGCAGTTCTGATAGAACTGTTGATTATCGTTGTGTGTCGCATCAAAGTCGCCGTTGCTTACTGACACGTTTTGGAACTTGGATATCAGATAATTTTGAATCTGTTCATTACTCATGCCCCCGAAACATGGTTTGGAGTTGGGTACGTTTGTGTTCACGTCTGGAGCGGTTGAGGCCAAACAATACGGGGACAGTCGGTTGTTGTTATTCTCACCGCTTTGATTGTTTTTGTTGTATGGCGTTAGAAAATCGATGAGGGCTTCATTGTTGACCTCCTGTCGGTTGCCGTTAGAAGCCACATTTCCAATCGACATAGCCTCCTTGGCTGCATCCGCCTTATAGCACAGGCAGCGGTAACAAAGAGATAACATATTATTTATTTTAACTTCAGATAGTAATAATATTACAAAAAGTTATAGCAATACCGTAATGAACAAAGCATTGTTACCATTCCGAAAACAACTTCCGAAACAACAACTGTTGTCGCAACAAGAGCAATTTAGGGTTGTTATCAAAAACAACTTAAGAAGAACGTTTTTTTTTAATTTTATCGCAACGATAACAACTTTTTTAGCGATTACTTTAATAAATTAGAAAGCTTTACAATAATGTATACAAAATAATATATTAAAATATAAAAAAGAAAAAACTCACATGTAACACTAAAACGTGCCATATAAAACATGCGCCAAAGTCACTCCTAACACACAATAAATAAAAGGTTACTTAAAAACAAAATTAATCATCACAAAATAAATAAAACATGCCCGCGCGTAATAAACACACAAATAACAACACTTAGATAATTCAGAAATGATTTTCTAAAAATTTAAAAGGAAAATATACATTTTCTTTAAAATATGTGAGATAAATATTTAAATACACTACACAAATAAGAGAGTGTAAGTAACACAAATTTTCACACCATTTTAAAATTTTGCTTTTATTTTGTTAAATTTTCCTTTCTATTACTTATGTTGTGTTATTTAGAGGGTTTTTTTTTTGTGAAACAGCATCTGAGTCATTTGCAACTTTAAATTAAAAAAAAAACAGGCATTTTTTAAAATAAATTTATATCAAATAAAGCAGCCGTAACATTTACTGGTAGATATAGTTCTCCATATGTGACCGGTTCTGCCTTATTCCCGCGTGTTAGCTTAGCGGATTAGCTATAGCAATCGTAAATGACCGACCGGGAGAAATTACAAGACAATCTTGTATTTTCTCCCAGACACGCCTTGTACGATATCCATAAGAAAAGATGAAGTAATCTTACTCTTACGGTGGTAGAGGAATGACAGCACGTATGCACCGGTTAAATCGGGGATGTATCAAAAAATTGACGTAAAGTAGTATTTACTGTTTTACCGGGTTTCATTCGCTGAGTTTAGGGATCCATCCATCCATCCATCAATTTACCGTTCGTTTGCTGACTAAAAAAAACTATACTAATACGCAGATACATTAATAAATAAGCCATTGGTCGTATATTACTAACCTAAATATCTCCTTGAGACGACATTGAGGTACGTTCAAAATAATTACGCATACCATCGTATTAAATCATCCATCTCACCCGAGCGGCTCGATTTGGATACTAATATTGTGTAAGTATGTAATTCGATTAGTAAAGGGTAAGTATATTATTGAATTCATTGCTTTAAAGTGTGTATTGAATCATTTGATGCTCATTCAACTAGTATTTGCTCCCATTTCACCAGATACGACACCGACGGGAAGAAGTGGTGTTATTTTATTATATGTACGTTTTTAGATAGAACAGAAACAAAACACTCAACAAAGGAAGTGTTATCCGTTGGAAATTTTACATGATATTACTCAAGATATTACAATGGGTTTGTCGGTGAATGAAATTTGAAATGACAAGTCTATATCAGTACTTTTGACTCGCTGAAGTTTATGTGACGAAGTACAACGGAGTGAGTAAACAATCACTTTATCAAATCAATCTCTTGTTCAAAGAGCAGGGCGGTTCCATGCAAATAAGTTTGAGTTGGTAAGTTGAGCGTGAGCTTTCCTAACTTTACAAACTGGGGGAAATAATATTTCAATATTTACATTATTACTATAGTGTTCCTATCGTATATTACATAGGAGATAGGCAGTGATAAAATACACTCACCTCCTTATATTTATATATTTTAATTTAAAAGGCACATCCTCAACAAATACAAGGAAACTGTTAAAGAAATAAATAATTACGTAATTAACATTCAGTATTATCAACCTATTGCAGTCAACTTTTTTTTTGAAGAGTTAGACAAATGAGCAAGTCAGATGATGGTAAGTAATGACCACCACCCATGGTGATCATCATAAAATCATTAAACATCTAAAATACCAAGGGCACTGCAGAAAAAATTAAGTAGCAAAGTTAGAGGTAGTCACTCCCGAGCTGAGAGGATTCGCTCATAAACTTCACTTAGAACAGGCGAATTGGTGACAGACCATATATAGAATTTATACCGAACCCATTGGGATTGTTATGTTTTATATATAACTAACGTGTTGATCACCTATATACAAATGTGTGTCATGTCGTCGTCATACCATGATCAACTGATTATTCACGTACTGTAACATCTCAGTTGCGATCAAAACAAGGATGACAATATATGTTTGTACTGTGCATAAATACTGCAACGATGTTTATGTAGTCGGCCAACTCTAGCTCATAACTTGCCAATTGATATTTCTTGGTATACTTAGTGTTATATTTTATTATAACTGCATCAAATTCTGTAACTTTTTAGTTAATCCTTGTATATACATTACTTCCGTAATATCTATGGTGTCGCAGATATCTATGGGCGGCGTTGATTACTTTTCATAAGGCGACACGCTTTTTTAATAGTTTTTCTCGACAAAATCAACGTACCTATCTATTAAAACATGATCGATTCGAAGAAATCAATTTGAATAGAAAACTTTAATATCATCTTGAGTCGATTATCAGAGTCTCGGTCGTATATAGCACTGCGTACAACTGATGTTCCCAGTTGTGCTAGAATATGGAAGCTAAGCCTACGCTTTGTCTCAATAACTCTTAAAATTCATCCTATAATGCTATAAGACATAGAAAAGTCAAATATTGCATCAAAACGGATGCTGTGCCTTTCGCGTGTTAATAACGGGATTTTTATTGCAAGCATAAAGTGCCAATATGCCACAAGGTTTCTCCCAAGATAAATAAGTTCATTAGAAGTGACCTTTGATATAATACTTCATTAACTCGGCGTCTTATAGGCGCGATTTTTATCTCATCTCGAGCTGTTACAACGATCAATTTTGTAAGTTACCCGTCGAACGCTACGTCATTATGACCTGCACATAGTTATAGTTCTGGGCTCGCAAGTTGCAATATTACTTTATATTATAATAATAAAAGCCTTTTATATTGAAATTTCAGAGAAAATCTCTAATCTCAATGTGCCTTCGGCATAGACCTCGTCCAACTCCTTCCATTGCTTTCCATCTTCTGCTACTCTTATCCAGCATGGTCCTTAGTAGTTAGTTTGAGGTTATCCCCTCACTGGGCGATCTCTTTTCTTCTTGCAATCTCTTGGATACTAAACAGTGATCTTTTGGCTCCACTTCCTAAAGTTACATAGTATGGTTTGTCCGGCCTGCCGTCATTTCAGTGAGCCTATATGTGTGAGAATGTAACTCTGGTTTTTGACCTTATGACAGAGCTGCGAATTTTATCGTTCAGCTTCACACCTCTTATGCTTCTTTCCATTGCTCGCTGACATTTTGCCAATTTCTCTCATTAGTTTATGTTTAGAGACCAAGTTTCGCATGGGAGGACACAATTTTATATAATCATTTTTCCTAGCTTACACTGTTTGACAAACAACAAACTGTTTCAACAGTTGAATCCAGAAGCACAAAGATAGCATTACTTTTATATGACGCAGGTAAACAATAAAAAATGGATTACGTAGCGGATGAAAATTAGCTTTCTAGTCAGCCAGTTTCAAAAACATGTTCGTCACTTAGCCAGCTGATATTTTTGATCTTAAATTCATCCACCAAAAAGACTTCGAGGCCTCCATATATCTCACTAAGCGATTTTGAACTCATGGAGCCGACGAATCGATAGTGTCAAATTTTAGGCACTTATCGAATGAGTATAAATTTGTGTCTTCTACTAAAGATTGACTTATACAAAATCGATAGAATTCGCACTTTGTAAAGTTAAATTTCAAATTGTCTAATTGTGATAAATCCATCAATACAATGCCCTCCGCATTGTATAATAATAGGTTTTATTCTAACGTGTTAGTGTTTGTAAGACTTTTTTAACTAGATTTTTTTTTAAGATATTTCATATCTTATAAACTTTATTTCTAGCTCGAATACTACAATTGACATGAAAAGTAAAACGGCCTATAAACAAGCAAAACGATAAAAAAAAGGGATTCCATAGTCAACGGCTATCTATCCGTCAAAGTCTACGTTAAGACACTGAAAAATCTACTGTTTATATAAACATGCTTCAATGAAATCATGCGAAATAGCAACGTCGATTCTTTCTGTTTACCTGAGGCAGCAGTGTCAGCTGTTGGGCGCTGATGGGTCGAACTATTCCACGCTCACGCTCTTGTAAATGTGCTACGAGGCCGGCGATGTGTTCTAGAAGCTCCTTGTTATGAACCAGCAGTTGGTGAGTGCGAGCCTGGAATTTGTAAATTTGGAAATTTAAAAATGCGTAACTGCTTTCATAATATTGCCGATTTGACCAAAGTGGCCCATTTAAATTGATTCACCGCGGCAATAAAACAATTATGGCGATGTTATTCTAGCTCATTCGGTTACGGCAAAATCTTCTAGAAAATCGATTGTCTTTCGATACAAATTGTGGAGAATTCGGATAAGTGTCTTAGAGGAACATTGGACATGTACAAATTACATTCAGGAACAATGAAGCTAATCTTTGTTTTTAAAAAAACTCAAAAGAACTCCTAACGAAGAAAAGTCACGTGCTTTAGTTTTTCTTTATTTTTCCACATAAGAAATTACATTTAATTTATCATACGTCAGTCCGTTAACAATTAATCTTTACCACCATTTCGCAACGAGATTCCTTTGAACGGAGAAGAAACGGCGAACGAATTTCCGCAGTATCCTCTTTTTTGTATATGTGACCAGTATACCAGGACCAAAAGCAGAAAAAGTAAAGAGTTTTGCGAAAACTTACTGATTTTGTAATAAAATAAATTTATATTGTTATAATATATATAATTAAAATAAAATATTGTATAATTAAATTATATCCGTATAAATTCGACTTTAAAGTTATGTCCTAAATTATATTATATATTGTATATTCGTTTCGTTGGGAACGTATGAACGAGTCACCGGGCGCCTTCCGGAAGCATTTTAAACCGGAAAATCCGGGGAAACCCGGACGAATGGCGACCGTACTTAGTTAACACGTATATACATATAATGTGTAAATACACAAGAATATTCAATATGGTCGACAAAGCGTTTATTTTTGAAAGCGAAAATCTTATCTGGTGGTATTTTACCAACAGTATAGCTATAAGAATCTACTATTGGATACTGGCATTCCAAAATAAGGGTTAACGTCGTAATCTTTACACAGGACAGACAGATTGGGTATCGAAGATTTCTACTAGTATTTCCTTTCATAATTGCCCCGTAAGACATCTATGGGAAGAAATGGCCCGGCATTATGCTACGCTGCAATCCACTGTAAGCATCTGATACGTCTGATATCTGTATAAATATTTTCGAATCGAATCGAACGACTCACATACAAAATTGTTAAAAGGGTATATCTAAGTATGACGACAACTACAGACAAACCTTATCAATGAATATACATATACATATCGTTACGCCTGTTTCCCGTAGGGGTTGGCATAGATCACAGATCTCCACCCGCCACGATCCCGGCACACCTTGCTTGCTTTCTCCACACTCATCCACCCTTCCTCTCGCATTCATCGCAGCGAAACGGCTCCCCGTTAATCGCTTCTCACCCTCGTGGAAATCAGGACGTGACGGGTGGCGAACCACGTCGCTGTCATTTTTTAACAAATTAGGTTGATTAAAATTCGTCATATTGAATCCCACGAGCCGCAAAGGAGGATGGTGGTCAGCCCCAGTAGAGCCCTGCATGCTGAGGTAACGCACTATAGTACCCGGGGGTGCCCGATCCCGGGACGGTCGGCACGCTTGCGACTAAGCTCGAAGAAATAGATAATAACAATAAAAAACAAAGAATAGCCCAATTATCCGGCTTAAATTATACTAATATGATGGTATAGTCCAGTGTCGGTTTCTGTGCACTAGACAATACCATCATACGTTATTAATTGTTGACAGATGGTACAACACTGAGTGATTTTCCCCTCTTTTATTGTGGATTTGATTTGACATAACAGTAGCGGGCTATCCATAAATTACATCACACGTTGAGGAGGGAGAGACAGGATCAATAACCTATTTCCAGGTTCCATCTACATTCGCAAGGTAAATTTCTTTTGCCAGTCGTCTTTCATCCATCCTCTCTATATGCCCAAACCATCTACGCATCCCTTTTTCTACTTTTGTCACAACACCTTCTTTTACTCCTCATTGCTCTCTTATATCTTCATTTCTTATTCTATCATTCAAGATTATACCACACATACTTCTTAATGCTCTCATTTCCACCGCATTCAGTCTGCTTTCATGATTCTTCTACCAAACCCAACTTTCTCTACCGTATATTATTCTATATTATGAATTATTTTATTATTAAGAATATATATAAATAATTATGGAAATACTGTTTAATTTAATAATTTCTAAATGTAAAATTACAAAATATGTGATGATCATACAAGGATGGGGAAGGGTCCAAAAATCGTACATTCGTGATCAAATGACGTCTGACGAGAACGTCATCCATAAATTACATCACATGAAATTCGTGTGATGTGTGATTATAGATGGATCCCAAATTATATTATACACACCTGTGCCTCGCATCGGGCGGCCTGTTCAGCTGCCAACTGATCCTTAAGAAGAAGCAGTTGAGCGACTGCTGCTTGGGTTTGCTGTGCCTGCTGTTCTAGGCGCTCTCGAAGCAATTGCAGTTGATGCTGAGCGCTAAGAGGTGTAGTTGCCTCCCCCTCGGGCACGCTTGAGATCTCCACTTTGGTCACACACTCCGGCAGGTCTGGGAGGTTGATACTGGGCAACGGTGTCGAATGCTGAAATTGTAATATACTAGTTAGATTATAATTGTCATATCCCGCTAATTCCCAGATAAAACAACCAATTGATGGGGATATAATCAATCCGAATAGAAGTCGATTTACCTAACATTTAACATACAGGGCGGTAATGGAATAAATTACTCCTATCGGAAGATAACTGGCCCTGTGGGAACGTATCAGTCAAGTCAAAATCTCCTTCACTTTTTTTATGGGATAGGAAGGCAAACGAGAAGGTATGTCACCTAATGGAAAGCAATCAACGCAACACATAGACATTCGCAGTGCCATAGACAGGCTTGTTTTTGAAGGTTCCCATGTCGTATCGGCTCGGAAACACCGCTGAAGGTAACTTGTTCCACAGGTTAGTGGTGCGTGGAAAGTTTTCTAGAAAAACGCCCCGTACTGGATCACTTTTCTCAAGTCCTTTCCCCTATCCCAACGTCTTTCCTAAAGGTAAACAAAGGTTCTACAATGCACCAGATATTCCAGATGCTACTTGTCTCGATAATACGACCACTGATCGAGAACCAATGTGCTTTCATCATAGTTATTAGAAAACTAATGGTATATTGTATGTATATTATTTGTAAATATACATAGATAGATAGATAGATATATTCTTTATTGTACACCAAAATCAATGTTATGCAGTTATTGATTGTATATAGCACACACTAAAAGTGTCATTCTCGTGAGATGTTGTAATCCATGGCAGTTTAAGCCAATTTTATAGTGGTAGAGCCACGCTGCAGACGAATACTTTGTCAAGAATGACATAACATTTGTTTGTACTATGAATGGACCGGCTCGCCCGAGTACTACACTCCCGCAGAAAACCGGCGTCTGACTGGTGGAAACCGCGCTTTGTACGGTGAGCGGCTGAGTTCTGGAGGCCCAACACCCTCCCCCTCCCCATTCCTCTCTCCTTCTCACCCCTCCCACTCCCATAATGACACTTTCCTTAAATGTCGGCAATGCTTCCACACTGCCTATGGCACTACGGATGTCGTTGTTGTGCGATGTCGGCGTTGATTCCTTTCCATCAGGTGACACGCCTGCTCGTTTGCCTTCCAACCCCCCAAAAAAAAATATATACAAGTTTTTTTTATCGCTTCTTCTCAACGGATGTACGAAGTATTATGTAACTTACGTAAGGAATAGTAATTAAGCTAGAATAAAGAAAAATTAAATTATGATATACAATGAAAATTCTTGAAATAAAAAGTTCACGTCGTGCTTTAAGGAGAGTTTAATAATGATTAACTAGCATTTCTTTATTTCCACTCTAGTATTCAGAAAAAATTCGTCTCGTTTTCCTTTTCATGCGAAAATATAAAAATGCAAGATGAAGAAAACGCCGTTGATAGCTCGACCATCTTGCCTTTGATAAGATTTAAACTCTGCGTACAAAATTAAATTATTTCTGATATCAGTGTGACTCATAGTCTTTCCTATTCGTATTATCAAAAATAAAAAAAAATATTAGCTAGATTCACGAGGTTAGTTTTTTTAGCACAAAAATCTTTGGTAATACTTATGAAAAGCTCACATTAAAAAATATTTATCTGCCATCAGTACTGTAGTGATATATTGGTAAATGTATTAAAACTTTTTATTTAAATATAATAAAACCTTTTTTATTACGTTAGTTCTTTTTACATTAAAGAAAAAAATAAATTGTTTTATAAAAACAATAAGATTAGATCGACTGACGTCTTTCGAATGACATATACCTTTCGTTGCACAAAAAAAAATAATATTGATAAAGTGTGAATAAAATATATAATTAATATAAAATGTAGTGATTCATTAACAAATTAATTTCACTAGGAAAAGTTTCATTATATCGAAGATAAAACCTCCTAAATATCCCATGTCGGCGTATCAGTACGACTGCCACGTTATAGTACGCAGGTTATTCTTTAAACATAATGGAACCTTAAAAAACAAACCTACACATAATCTCAAGGGCCACCAAAGCTTCTGCTTCAGTAAAACGTTCCCAAATCTAATGAATTTTACAAATATTTGCCTTTCGATATACTATTATAATGCTCTCATTTTAAAGAAAGCCTCCAATCTACTATAAGTCCAAATAAATGGAAATTGTGGACCCCTAAGCGCTATTATCCCTTAAGACTTGAAACAATATTGTGTATATGTAGCCGGGGGGCGTCTCACACTACGTTTACCGAGACGCGGTCTCCATTCCAGCACTCGTCTGCTCCAACGATCGTCGGATGTCCGACAGACGTGACCTGCCCATTGCCACTTAAGTTTGCTAATTCGAAAGGCTATGTCGATGACTTTAGTTCTCTGGCGGATTTGTTCATTCCGAAACATATCTACCAGAGAAACTCCGAGCAGAGCTCTCTCCATAGCTCTCTGAGCGACTCTGAGCTTATGAAGCAGACGGACTGTCAGCGTACACGTTTCGGCGCCGTAGGAGAGTACGGGTAGGACACACTGGTCGAAGACTTTCGTCTTTAGGCTCTGAGGTATGGGCGACGAGATATATATAAAGAGAAAATATTTAACTACTGAAAATTTGTAATTTTTAGTAGTTAAATATTTCTTTTCAGATTAAATTTGTAATTTAAAACTTTCAAACAATTTTTGACTTTTTATTTACCCTTGCAAAAGTAAGACAGAGAAGCAGCTCTTTGCCGAGGGTGCCTTTTGAATACAGACAAAAACGTGGATGGGGTAGATAGATGTACAAAAGGAACGGATGATGCAGTCGAGGCGTGACCCGAGTGTAGAAGAGCATTTCTAGCATGCCCGGGAGGCATTTAATGAAATACTACAGGAACTACTCCCTGTATTTACGTGTATTTTCTTTATGCCTTTTGTACGCGAGCGACATAACGACATAAACGAAAGTAATGTCACATTTTTGTAATAATTCAAAGGTTTCCCTACAGAATGAAATAATTTAAACTACGCTCAATTGTTGGTGCACTGTACTTCTATACTTGTTTGGAGCGCAACTTGGGAGCTATACTGATGATAATAATTTACTATCATCACCATTATCATCATCAATATAATCATAACGGTCTATTGAATTTGTTCTCTCTTAACTCTCGGTTCGTTGGAGATCCGACAGCCTCTGGAACAGACGAGTGCTGGAGTGGAGACCACGTCTTGGTAAACGTAGTGTGGGACGCCCCCTAGCTAGACGGTGCAACAGTCTGCAAAAGGTAGCTAGCGGGTACTGGATACGTGAAGCCGAAAATCCGGCTAGGTGGCGCTTCTTAGGGGAGATCTATGGCCTGCAGTGGCTGTTGATGACGATGATGATGAACGACAGAAAATTAAAACTTTTTAAGATCCGCGAAAACAAATTATATACTAGTTTATATTTTTAACCAAAATAACTTTTGTATTTTATATTTTGGTTTATAAAAACGAATTGATATAACAAATTAATCATGATTGATATATTTTATTTTAAGGTATTATATTATATACATATTTTACAAAACGCTATATACATATATATATATATATATATATATATATATATATATATATGTATATATATATATATATATATATATATATATATATATATATATAAATGAGTGGATATATAAACGTAGATAAGATAGATTTTTTTAACAAAACACTGTTAGTTGTTATTTTTCAATAAGACCTAATTTTTTTCTATAACCTATATATCTAACCTATATATATCCCACTACTGGCCACGGGCCTCCTGATTTCTGAAGGAACGGACATTAACCCACCACTGCGATTTGGCGGGGTTACTAGACATGGAATAAATATCTGTATGCCATAGACATATTTATCCCGATGCGAGGATCGATACCGCAACGATTGACTCCGTGGGCGGGAATCCCGCCACTGTGCCAAATGATCTTCAAGGCCTAAATTTAATTTTGTTAAACTAAAGCTATAAAAAATATTCAATAAATCTTCAAATTTTCGGGTCTATATGTCTATATTTTCATTAAAAATGTCACTTAAATCGGATCAATTCCTAAGATAAGCCAGGACTATAAGAAACGGCTTAAAACTTTTCGCTCGTGGCGAAAATTTCTAATGACAATATTATACAAAGTTGCACTAGTTTAGCTACATAAAACCAGTAATCTCTCAACCCACTCGACTTCTTGGAAAACTGCATACGAGACTTCGATAGCTGGAATTTAATGCTTTGAGTTTAGTTTCCGTGTAGCGAAAACGTTACTGCTGATATTTACCTTTCAAGTACTTAATGGAGTGCTGAATGGAAATTCGCCAAACCTGTAACCGCGGGCGAGTTTACTGAGAAATGTTTTCAATGCAAAGGCTCAGTGTGTGTGTGTGTATATATATATATATATATATATATATATATATATATATATATATATATATATATATATATATATATATATATATACAGTGGAGAAGTGGAGACCGCGACTCGGCAAACGTAGTGTGGGACGCCCTCCTGCTAGATGGACGATCTGCGCAAGGCGGCTGGCGGAGACTGGATGCGTGTAGCCGAAGATCGGGCTACGTGAGGCGCCTTGGATGTCCAGCAGTGGACTGCCGCGGGCTGATATTGTATTTTGGTATATATATATATATATATATATATATATATATATATATATATATATATATATATATATATATATATATATATATATATATGTCAGAAAATTAAATCTAATAAATTCGATTTTGGGACTAGATAGGAAACACATCTTTAGCGCCCTGAGCATTGTAGATGTCAATAGGCGACGCTGTCTATATATCATTAAACGTCTCTCTTGCTTATTTGCATATTTTTTTGTGGGAGTAAGGGGGATATGTCATTATGGGAGTCATGGTGGAGGTCGGATCTCTGTAACCCAACCGCTCACCAGCAATGCTACAAATCGGACGCTGGAATTTTGTAGAAGTGCGGTACTCCGCCGGTAAAGAATCATTCATGCTACAGATAAATCATTGCCGAGAATTTTTGACAAAAGTATTCTCTGTTGCATAAATCCGCAAAACTACATATTCTATATAATTAGTCCTCTAGTTAGTACTCTACATATTTCGTCCATTAAAAAAACAACCACAAAATATATCAAAATAAACAAATATCAAAGTAACTCATATACATATCACGCAACAGATAAAAAAGTTCTACTAAACAAACAGAAAACTGTTGTTATAGTTTCCATGTTGTTTTCGTTGAAAGTTTCGCAAGTCGAAACTTTGAATGAAAACAGTTTATTTGAGTGCTTACCTAATTAATAAACGCAACCATGGTTTGTTTTTATTGGAGCCAAGCGTGTGTTTGGAGCTATCACAGATCGAATCTGTACATGATGATTGGTGTACAAGTTAAATAATAATAAATCGAAGCGATAAAATTAAATTTCAATCTGCGAGGAAGAATGGATTCCACTTTAAGTGAAATTTTATAAGCAGTGCTGATTTTTGTTACGTTTGTGTACGTGTGTGTAAAAATAATTGATTTGCAAGCACATACATAATAGTCATTACATACAATATGATCACGCCTATGAGCATGCGAAGGTCTTAAATTTTTCAAAATAGATTTACAAGAAATTCTTTTTGACTTCAATATTACAAATAAAAACTACCAACGCTTTGGAAACAAAATGGCGCTTTGAGAGAACTGAATATCTCTCATCGTTTTTTGGACTCTTTCAAAAATACCTTAAATATTGATCATCCGCAATTGAAATTTGTAGGTGAATAAAAGGATTCCTCGTTTGAAATTGGTAGTTAAAGATGGAAATGTGATTACGCTACCGGATATCCTATATGAAGCAGAAATTAATAAGAAATTCAAGTTCTTATGTTTAATATAAGCTTATGGACCAGTGAGTACATTTTGTTTTAATGTATAAATTCACAAGTGCAAGTGACGTTCGCGATTATTCACGGACGGTTCCGCTTTAGGCGATTTCGATTAAAAGGTTGGGCACCCTTTATGTATCGTAGCTGTTTAGAACAATTTATTTTGTTTATACGAAAACTTAATGTTGACTGACTGATATAACACACGACTGGTGGTGAGACCCACCGATCTATAAGCATGAAATTGTGCGCAAGATATAACTTAGATGAACACTACGAAAGACGAAAGTTTTTGAAATTCGATAATTCCGAAATTCTGATAGTCTACCACCAAATTGTGATAGGCACCTCTATTCTTAACGTCGATTTCGTAAGAGGAGTTTATGGAAGGAAATGTCAGTAGGTTAATAGGAGCGTCGACTTAAGTAATAAATACTATACCGCGATCCTCGAGCCGCGCTTCAAGCATGGGGATTGCTACAACACCCCTCAATCTTGAAGGAAGCAATCAGGATTGAGGGCTGGCCCAACCAACTGCAATCATGCCAACTGAAGACTCTTACGACTGTATTATTAATTTGACATCTTAAGTTAAAATTTGAAGTAAAATGACTTGCAGATATCTTGAAACGGTATTACGTTTCTCGCTCACTCGGCGAAGTAATAAAGTTTATTGTTATTAGGAAAAGCAATAAAATTTCTTTAGCAATTGCGCACTCTTCCTTTGCAACCTTATAACCTCTTCTTATAATAATAAAGGATAAAAACTACATCCTAAACGAATTAAGAAACGAAAAAAAGAATCATAAAGTTTCAAAATCTTTATTAAGATTGATTCCTTACCATTTCTCAACGTTGGAAGCGGCTCATCGAAGACTTATTTATTTAAGAACTTGAATAATTGAAGTATTAAAAAGAAAATATATAAAAATAAGTCTGCTGAGCTTTTTAAGGTGCTACAACACACGTTAAAACCTTCCAGAAATGCCATCTTAAAAAAAGTTATATAAAACGAAATAAAATATATATGTATATATACATAAGTAAAAACCATACATATATGGGACATACATGGACAATAATAATTCTTTTTGATGTAATTAAAACAACAATGTATACAAAAACAATAAATATATATATATAGAGTAATTCTTACCTGTGATTTTCGTTTGCCTTCTTTCTTTGGCGGCGGTGGCAGTAATTCTAAATGTTTAGGTCTCACAGCTTCTCTAGCACTCGGTGGGGGGTCCTCTATAACCACCTTCGAAGTAGATGCTCCACCTGATTCCGAAGCGCCACACTCAGATGCCGATTCTGCTAACATACGTTTGTCGTCTAATTAAAAAAAAACTAATGAAAAAATATTCAATTATGTTATAGATATAGTTGCAGGTCATTGGGCAATAGAAACCCACAATCAAAATAAATAGAACGAATGTGTGAGATATATTGCAGACAGTTGGTAATACAGTGCATGTTCATTATCAAATTGAATTAAATATTTACTTTACTGCCTAATTCTTCAGCTTTAGTGGGAACAAGGAGAGATTTATTGTTAAGATGTATCGATTATAAATTATTTATAATCGAATATATATCGATTATTCATAATTTTTGTAGTGTATATTGTCTTGACTGTCCCTTGGTCGCTCATCGTTTCCTAAGATACTTTGATCACATTATTAATCAATAGAAAAGAGCCTAAAAACCTAGAACGTAACATTCTACTAGAGACTGTAGAAGCAGATCGAATAACCGACACATTGAAGATAGACCCGTACGGAAAGCTGTGCGCGCGACGTATGAGAAACTCATCACGGTAAAAAGCCACTGGAAACAGCAGCATTAATGACCACAGGGCTGTCGCCTCTTCGAGTTGTGGGATTTTTCCCCAAGGTTCGTTCCTACACCCCGCAAACCGCGTTGTGCGGGGTATGGAATACCCCTTTTGTCGGCTTGACGTATCAGAAGTACGAAAAAAGTACTTTTGACATTTACTTGTTATCTTATCAATATATCTACATCAATAAATATTTACTCGAGAAAACTCTATTAAAAAGTCAAATTTAAATTCTTTATTCCATTCAATTTGACCTAACAAATTACGTTTCATTTGCCAAACGTCAGTGAGTTAATAACCTAACTTCTATTACGGACTTTTCCCGCCAACTAACATCAGTAACGTTGTGTTTTTATTTCATTTACATAGTCTTATATTATTTTGTTTAATTGTGGTAGTGTATTATACATTATAATACGTTTAAGGTGTATAAGTAATATAAAAAAAATGTCTTTTTAAGTTGACTGAAAAAATCCGTAGCAGGTTTTGGGGAAATGGCCACATAAAATATCAAGATGTATAATGTAATTCTAAAGGTTTTAATAGCCAAATTATATTACTGACAATAAATGAAGTATCTGAGTGTGGAAAAAAATTAATTCCTAGTTCGAAAAATAAAAAAAAAATCTAAAAAAGAAAAAATAAATTTCCAGTCATCTAAGCTAATGACATCTAAAAATAATCTGCGCAAGGCAGCTGGCAGAGACTGGATGCGTGTGGCCGAAGATCTGGCTACGTGGCACGCCTTGAATGAGGCCTATGTCTAGCAGTGGACTGCCGCGGGCTGATATTGAAGCTAATAACATTCTAAAAATATTAATATGTTCCATAAAAAAGCCACCCTGTAAGAAACCCATTTTTTTGCAAAGGAGTACATAACATTAATCTTTAGTGTGTCTATTAGATTGTGTAACTTCTGAATGACCTGACTCATTTGATTTTTCACAATATGTTTTGTCGAAAATATGGTTACTATTATTATATTGTTAGGACCTGATTAATGTCGCTGTAATCAAGTCATGGACCAAAAATTACTTGTAAGGTAAGCCAAAATAATCAATGGGTAATGCTGCGACAGATTTATTAAAAATAAAGAAATCAAATCATAGCGACATCTGCCGGAAAGGTCAGAAGTATTTCTATCAGACCAGGTGGTAAACTGAGAAGACCACTCTCAAACTGCTCGCCGGTGTTTACTTTGAGGCCTATCTTCACCCGTTCTCTCTTCGCGTTTAATACGGTGCGTTTATAATTAGCCTTTATGTGCAGTTTTATGATAAACGACGCAACAGTCGGTTGCGTGGACCATGTGATTATAGTGCCGTTACGGCGACCCTGATGCTATAAAGTCGTTGTCGATCTCGAGTACAAATTGTCCTTTGTTTTTAAGACTTGTGCGGGAATTATTGGCGCACTTATCGAAATATCATAAAACCGTAATGTTATTATTTTTTTTAACAGCCCATATATGTTCCACTGCTGAGCACGAGCCTCTCCATTTCTGGAGGAACAGACGTTAACCCACCACGCTTTTCCAATGCGGATTGTCGGGGTTACCAGACTCGGAATAAATGTTTGTAAATCCAAACATATATTTATTACGATGCGCAAATCGAACCCGTGACTAACGACTCCGCCGGCGGAGGGCCCCGCCACTGAGCCAATAGGTCGTCTTTATTCCGATGCGGGGATCGAACCTGCGACCATTGACTCCGCGGACGGAGGGCCTCGCCATTGAGCCAATTGGTCGTACTGTTATAGTAGTGGATTTTATATCACGCATTATCTTTCATACACAATCTTCGTCTTTCGGGAGGCGACGCCATTCTGGAGCACTCGCTATCACCGGTCCACTCCCTGATAATAATTAGCCAAGACGACTTCATTCTCCGAACAACTTGACTTTTGCCCGTGACTTTGTACCTGTCATGTCTCATAATATGCCCCAGGTAAGCAACCTATGTACATTTGGCGGTTTGCCAACGTTCAGATTTTTGCTTAACATGTCGGAGAACTTCGTCATTAGCCACTTATCGAATCCAGCTACGATCGAGAATTCGTCTATAATATATGCCCACATTTTGAACGTTTCTATACGTTGTTCTTCACACACAGTAAAAGCATACAAAAACTATATTATAATGGATTCGAATTTTTGGCCGCCTAACTGACTTTTGACGAGCTATCGAGGGGACTGTGCTCATGCTTTTTCTTGTGAATATGATTCGGAAAGAAAGTCACCTACACAGCTTTTCGAGTTAGCAAACTGAAGTGCCCATAGACTGCTACCGCTTGTCAAAGAACCTGGAAGGCGAGACCGCTTCTTCGCAAACGTTGTGTGAGACACCATCCGGGCAGATTGTGTTGCGATATGCGCAGGGCAATTGGCAGAAATTGGATGTGTTACGCCGAAGATCGGACTAAACAATATCCAGCAGCAGACTGCTAGACTGTCAATTGTTTATTTTATCGAAAAATAAATGATTTTAATTTGAATATACATCTATATTTACATACATAATTAAATAGAATAATCGTAACAAATTTTAGTAAAGGGCCACTATGAGACTAGATGATTTGTATATCCATTACTTATACACCACAAACGCTACTACTCGGATGTCAGTCTTCTGTGAGTGTTGTTTTTTTGCCGAGTACCCATTCGTACTAGAGGAAAATCTTTGGCAAATAACATAATTGCCAGAATTTTATGAGTAAAATTAAATTAATGGTGTTATCGCCCACACAGCTGTTGATCATTCGAAATCGGTGTGACAGATGTCTATCTTTCCATAATTATGTCTTGAACAGTTGGCACAAATCACATATAGCTTTACGACTTCACGGTAGCTGAGCCACGCGCCGTACGGCCGTGTGAAATGCCACGACAACCGTACGCAGTAATGGCTTAATTCTATGTAGACAGTCAAAAGTTTTCACTTAGCTAAGATCCGCGACAAGCAAACAATAACAGAAAAGTGTGTTTTCCTACCGGATGAAGTGGATTTATTTGGATATTAAACCAAAAACTTACCGAAAAACGGCCAGCAACTCTCCACCCACCAACCACTATACACAACACCAAACACACAATACCACTTTTCCACCTTGTAAACGACACGTGTTTCGCCCCAACACGAGGCATTTTCAGGTATAGTAGACTCTACGGAAGACAACCGGAAAGGGTTGCTTGTTCAACTTTTCGGTTGTCTTCCGTTAAGTTTTTGATTTAAGTTCCAAATAAATCCACTTCATCCAGCACGAGAACACACATTATTAATTTTCTGTTATTGTTTGCTTGTCGCGGTTCTTAGCTAAGTAAAAACTTTTGACTGTCCACATAGTGATAGATTTCCGCAAAGTAACGCCTGACTCCATTAATAATAAGGCTAGTATTCTAGTTAAATATCCCGCAACCACGCTCGTCGATAATGTCGCTTTACAATGAATCATATCGAATCGATCCAGCATGATTCTCGCTGAAATCTCTCAACAATAGCGAATTAGTTATTTTTCCTACGTTTAAAAAACAAGCCTACACATTTATCAAATTTATCATTTATCAAACCGACCGGAAACGCTTCTTCAATGCCTATGACGCTGCGGATGTCTGAGATTTATATATAGCCTTCTTTTTTCTAAAAAAATGAGGATGGGTGTATTATCTCTCGGCATCTTTTATCGCTTTTACTATAATAAATTCTCCGGGGTATTGTTCGCAATAATTCATGCCACTGAATTACACCACTATCGCACAACTCACCACGGACATTAGGAATGTTTCTACCACTACATGTAGATAGCAGGAGAACCAGAGTCACTGACATACATAAATAACTCTTCGAGTTAGCAAACTAAGGTCGCAATAGGCTAGTAACGTTTTTTTTTTATAGCGGAGCGGGCAAAGTGTAAGTCTAAAGGCAGGACGTCTGGTGGAGAATCAACAATTGCTGAAGTAGACGATTGCTTGGGTGGAGTCCGCGTGTCGGTAAAGGGAGTAACCACCTGGCCGAAAGCGGACTTGGTGGGTAGCGGGCATTGAATAACCGACGTACTACAATACCCCTTCAGAAAGCATGGCGAGGGACAAGTGAAACGTAATTGCAACTAGTGGATTACACTAAAACATCGCCGCCTAGCATTGCAGATCACGATCCTCAGGAGTGAGAGAAGCAATAAGATGCTATGCTTAAATATGAATTAATTCGTCTGCATTTATAGATAGATGTGTAAAGACCAAAAAAGTAGAAAAGTGATACACATAGTAAATAATAACATATAGTAGTATATTATGTAAAAATAGTCTATTTATTTACTTACTGTTCGTTCTATTTATTTTTACGTATTGAAATAAGATTTAAAAAGACTACTTGAATACTGTTCCATTTACTCACTTAAAATTTTTAAGTTACTATATAATTATAATTCGAAGCTTATGGTAGGTCGCACAGTCTAGTTAGTAAACAGTGGATCTTGGGTCTAAACAAGTTCGCCACCCCTGTAATATAATAACCGTTGATGCGTCTGTTATCATGTAACTTCTGAACGACTGGACGCAATACGATTCATAGCTATGCTACAATCCAATAGATGGCGTTGCAGTCAAAATATTAACAAATTCCAAATTTATGGACTTAGGGACAAAATTACTCATATATACAGTATATGGACGCAAAAAAGCGAAAACGTATTAAACCGCAAAATGTAAATTTACCACCAGAGCCAAAAAAATCTTTAAAGATTTCTAATTTGTTTAAAAATGACAGCCACGTGGTTCGCCACCCGTCGCTTCCTAATCCCGGGGGCCAGAAGCGACTAACGGCGAGCCGTTTAGCTACGATGAATGTGAGAGGAAGGATGGATGAAAAGATGGGCGAGTGTGGAGGAAGCAAGGAAGCTGTGCCGGGATCGTAGCGGATGGAGATAAGGTTGTCTCTGCCTACCCCACAGGATATAGGCTTGAAGATAGTGTATTTATGTATGTAAGATTTCAAAACAGTCAACGCTGTACAACATTTTCTATTGGTCGTAGAGCTGTGAGACCATTTGACGTATTTATTTTCTTTGACACCTATGTAATGTACAACATTTTCTGTTTTTTTGCGTCGATATATATATATATATATATATATATATATATATATATATATATATATATATATATATATATATATATATATATAGTAAAATGTGAAAATAAGTGGCGCTGTCGTTGGATTATTTAAATGAGAATAATGTCTACCGTAAAATTAATATATATGTATATAGCATTCGCAATTCGCTAATAGCCGTTTCAGAATGTATATATTATAATTGCAACTCGCACGCAATTCGCAATAGAATGAACATTTCAAAGAATTATAATTGGAAAATAAACTATTCTATATTTAGTACACACAAGAAAAATGAGATCAAAGGATTTCGCCCAGCTCAGTTTATTGATTTAGAAATCGCGTATTATATATAAATCCATGTGTACACTGGAGTGTTTAAATTCAAACCTTTGGGAGCCGGCATTTCGTTGAGGTGATCGACGGAGACCGCTTCCCCTGCGCCTGATGATGTAGATGGCGCTGGTTGCTCCGGAGTGTTTGTTTGCATCTTATGGCACACCTCGAATGCTTGCCCAACGGTGCGTACGATTCTCATCGCTTGGCTCTGTGAAATAAGATGAAAAGTGCTATAATTATCAAACTAAAATCCGCAAAAATAAAACCTAAAAATAATATTGTTTGTACACGAACTAGTAAACACACAACACCACTTTTCAAGAATGTACAGAACATGTGTTTCGCCTTAACACGAGGCATCCTGCTTGATAACGGAAGACAACTACTGTGTCGATGATTTAATCGATTTAACATTTAATATATAGTGGTTGTGCCATATCGGTTATCAACGGGTATACATTATTGATTTTAATGACTGCATCATTCAAATCGATAAATAGATGTATTTTGGGACAAAGGCATACTTACGAAAAAAAGCTATTTTTATATTTTGCTATTATAAACTCTTAAATAAACGTTATATTTGTGTCAGTAGCGGAGTTACCGCGTCCTGAATGAATGGTCATAAATTTAGTTCCCGTATTAGGATAAATATAAGTATGTGTAGCCTATAGGTGTATGAAGAAGCGTGACGCAATTATACTCTCGTTTAAAAGTGGGGAACCTAGGCTTGACCCAATGAGACATATGTGAGTTGCATTAAAAAAAATTAAAACCGTCGTAATTCATATACTAAAATAGACAACAATTGGACATCCCCCCCCCCAAGTATGTATATATGATCACCATGCGAAAAAGATGAGTTAGGAAAATATATTATTTCAGTAACGCTAGTATCGAGTACCAGCAAGATAGTTGGCATCCCTTCTTTTAACAAATAGTATTTTATAATGTAATTCTTCTTACAGCCCTATCTTCTCCTAGCCCGATCTTCGACCTCACGCATCCAGTTTCTGTCAGTAGCCCTTCGCAGATCGTCGCACCATCTAGCCGAGGGGCGTTCCACAGTACGTTTACCGAGACGCGTTCTCCATTTCAGCACTCGTTTGCTCCAGCGATTGTCGGATCTCCGACAAACGTAACCAGCCCATTGCCACTTTAGTTTGCTAATTCGAAAGACTATCGATCTGTGACTTTTAATTTAACTTATGTCGTCTATATTATAGTTATTACTTTTTAATAAAAAACTTAGCCCTTCTTTGCATGAAATAAATCAAGGATATAATTCATGTTCAAAATTAAAGGAATAGTTTGTATACTACTACATATAATAAATGGTTAAAAAAATCTTAGTGTATATTTATAGTATAAATTTAGCAAAAAACAATATGATGGAAATTTCAATCATCTTGCAAAGATAGATCATTAGCTTCGTACTAAATAGAAATAAAAGAGGATATCATTGGATATGATTTATTCTTTATAATAATTAACAAAACAATTATTATTTTTATTTAGACACAAATTGACTTTCCCAAACATTAGGAGATAAGTAACTATATAGTGATGTAAAATTCTATCATGTGGTATCTTTTAAATTAAACGCAAACTTTTTCAGATTTTGCTCTAAAAATAACAGAAACAAGTGTTACAAACCTTTATTCCACTTATTTTCACTTTTTTAGTAATAGAAACTCAAATATGATAAAACAATATCATACGTTTATTGCAACGACAACAAACAGCGGAATGACAAATTCAAGCTCGTTTTACTGATAGTGACTCTTGCTTATTTTTGACAGCTATGTTTATTTTTATGCAATGGACATTAAAAATGTGTCATGAACTTCTTTTCTTTTCTTTGATGGCAATTAGTTACAATTATTATGCCAGTGTCAAGTAATATACAATAAAATCCAATCTCTTGAAATGTAACAAGTCAGCTCATCACGTTACGTCTTAATAAAATGGTGGCAATTTTACCAAAAACCTTCTATGGGCTTTTTCAGTCAACTTAAAAAGTTACGATACGCGCATTTATTTCATATCACTTCACTTATACACCTTAATCGAACTATATTGTATAATACACCACCATAATTAAATAATATAAGATTATGAAAATGAAATAAAAACACAACGTCACTGATGTAAGTTGGCGGGAAAAGTCCGTCATGAACTTAAAGTGAACTTGCTCTTTTATATAATTTTTGGGCATTCAATATTATGATGGAAATTTCCACCATGATGCAAAGAAGGGTTAAACTTTTATTTTAATAAAAACCACATGAAATGTAATTGTAACAAGAATTTAACGTAGTTATTATACTCATGCGAGTGTATAAACCGCTGACGAGAACAGACGTTAATTTCGTTATGGTCCGCACGATGTTACGTCCCCCGTATGATTTTGCAATATTTTCCGTTTTGCATTCGAAATCAATTAAATTTTCTTCTTGCATTATGCATTTTTATATTTAATTTTTATATTTTTTAATATTAATTTATATTTTATATTAAAAAACTATTCTGATTTGAAGTTATTTTTACTCCCTAGAACACTTAAGAAAATATAATTCGGAAACAAAGGCCATAATTAAGAACTGATTCAACACGCACAAATTTATAGATATATATCGACGAAAAAATCGAAAACGTAGTAAACCCCAACATTAAAACTTACCACCAGAGCCAAAAAACTTAAGTATTCTGAAAAAAATTGTATCTGATCACACAAAAGCTGTCAATTTCAACGCTATACTAAATTTTTTCTCAGACCATTCGACGCAGTATTTTTTCCGGACCCTAATGAGCAACAAAAATCTTTTGGTATCTGTGTCGTTTACACACACGCACTCATTCGTTTTTAACAATCCTGATTAATATAAACGTATCTGAAATCTCCAATCCGCCTAAGGAGCTGCACACCTCTCACTTTTGTGAGAGATCAATGTCTAACATAAGACTGTCACATCTGTATTGAAATTTTAGATTAATAATCAGTCTTACTTATTATATTATTGATGTTGGAGAGGGCTATGCTCGGAGTTTCTCTGGTAGATAGAATTCAAAATGAAGAAATTCGCCGGAGAACTAGAGTCACCGACATAGCTCTTCAAATTAGCAGATTTAAGTGTTAATGGGTCGGAGAACCAACAATCGTTGGAGTAGACGAGTACTGGAGTGGAGACCGCGACTCGGCAAACGTAGTGTGGGATGCTCGCCTGCTAGATGGACCGACGACCTGCGCAAGGCGGCTGACAGAGAATGGATGCGTGTAGCTGAAGACTGGGCTAGGTGGCGCGCCTTGAGTGAGGCCTATGTCCAGCAGTGGACTGCCGCGGACTGATATTGATTTACTTATCATGATCGGAAAATTCGCGGCAAAAAGACAAGTTGGTCGGAGAAAGAAATCTTATCAACGTAATATCAGGAAGTGAACTGGGATAGCGAGTGCTCCAGAACTGCTGCACCTCGCGAAGGAAGAGAGGAATTGTGCTGAATAGGCTGCCAACCTTTGCAAAATGGAGAGGCACTGTTAGAAGAATTGATCTCAGGTTGTGCATGAATATATTGCTAATTGCAGATAAAGAAAGCAAAGTTCAATATTTACGCACAAAACATGTTCTGTAATTCAGTGAAGAGTTCAAAGTAGAATTTTGTTTAATCGACCGCGAAGCTTCACGTTCAATTGCTTGAAAAACTTCATCTTGAATCGTTTCGGGTGCCATCACACGCGTTATTCGACGATTCGTTGAAATTATCATTATCAAGCTCACTGCGAATGCTTTTTTTTTTACGTTACGTTCATTCGGTAGGTTGTTTCTCTGTCTCCTTAATTCTTTTTTTTTTTCATGAGCTCGAAGGGCGAAGTTCGGAGTGTGGGGAGTGCGGATGATTTGTGTTTGAAAAAGTGGTCGAAAGCCTGTTGGTCAGCTCAAATACCCCTGGAAAGATGAGGTGGATGCTGACCTGCGGGAACTTCAAGCCAGCAATTGGCAAGAAATAGCGCAGGACAGGGAAAGATGGAGGACTCTCGTTTCGGAGGCCAAGATTCACTTCGGGTCACCCAGCCAGCGGAGTACTAACTACTAATGTACACACACACACACACACACACATTACATTAAGCATATGTGCGTGCGAGTGTGTGTTGTATATGAATAATAGTATACATACATAGTAGTTATGCCTTTTGTATTGTATAGTTTTTTTTTTTCAGAATTCTGAATTATGTACTGCTTCCCAAACCGATGAATACGGAAATTTTATTATTCTTCTATCGCAGTCTGTTCAATCGAGTGAACTCAACGTGGATACGCTGAAGCCGGTGCTAATCCTTGGACACTGGCCAAAGATCAAGCCAGTACTCGGGCATACATTTTAACATAAAAATATTGCATATTCACTTGTCATACACCGAGTTTTTACGGTTCTTGATAAAAAAGGAACGTCGATAAATCATAGGCCTGTCAAAATATAATAATAGGCTTGTAAAAGTCAAAGGTCATGAAACTAAAAGATAATCCGTTTGAAAATTACATCTATAGAGAGCTGAATTATCACTGACTGACATGTTATTTGGGAAACTGTAAGAGAAAAACATACCTTGATCTGAAGTTTTAAGAAAGACCAATTAAAAAGATAATATTAAAAAATAATATTACAGTCGAATATCAATCACTGGACGACCCTAGTTATAACTAGGCTTACCATACGTCCCGGTTTGACCGGGATAGTCCCAGTTTGAGATCCCAGTCCCGGCGTCCCGGTCAAACTTGAACAGCACCGACACCCCAACCAATCGTTCCCCCCCGCCTCGCCGCGCCGCCCGTGCCACCCGCGCCAAAGATAGAATAATTTTGATTGCATTTCAAATATGAAAAACACAAATTAAGCAAAAAGCAAAATGAAAATGAGCCTCTTTCTCTTCTGCGTCCCGGTTTGGCTTTTGGTAATTATGGTAAGCCTAGTTATAACCAAATATGTAAAAATTAGACAGAGGAGCAGAAATCATTCTTATCATCCTTCCCCTCAGTCTATAACTTGCTGACCTTCTGCTAGCGAGACATTCCGACGAAGTTATAAAGGTCGAAAGCGCATTTATCTACATAATAATTATAATATACTTTAGCCAGGAGACGCATATATTTCAGTCAGTCAATGTCAGTAGACAGGACAGGGATACTGAGACGCGGCTGGTTTGCGATAAAAGCTTTCGTACGTGTCGCACTTCGGTCTCCTATAAAGGCGAAGACCCATGTTTACGACCTCTGCATCCACGGCGATAGCAAATTACACGATTCATAAAAAGGGATGAAGTGCTCGTAAAGGTCTTATCACACCGTTGCGGTGACCTTAAGGGGGATATATGTGTGTACCTGCTCTTACACTCACGTTCTACTTCTTAGTATTGCGACCGGAAATGTTACTCAAAATCAAATGAAATATAAAAAAAGAGATATAAAAAAGAAGCAAAGAGAAAATAAATTAAAAAGAATGCGTTGTCACCGCTGCAGGAATTGTATCACCTGCTGAAATCCACCGCTGGACATAGGCGCGCCAACTAGCTCTTTCTTCGACTATTCGCATCCAATTTTTTTTATTTATTTATTTCTTCTCATTGTACAGTTTTTGGTACAAAAGCGGAATTAATGCACATACATATAATATGATCAAGCTGGAGATGACCCAGATTACTAAATCACTATTTATTAATTACATTACTAATAATTATTAATAAATTAACAAAATCATATATTGTTAATAAACTCTTTCGTTACGGCAATTCCCACCGCGAAGTGTACAAACATTGCATATCGGTAACCTTTAGTCCCGAATTTCTTATTTAAGTCTTGTATAATTGGTGAGTAATACAATCGTAAATTGCAATATAATTTATATTACATAAGTATTGTAAATAAAAACTTTAGGAATTTAATTTAGTATTATAATCGTGCGATCTAAATACGGTGCTAGTGTACAATGAATGGGTCATTGGGTTGATACCGCCTTAATACGGCTTAGTACTCTAAGAATGTAATTGTAGTAAAGCATATAATGTAATACGCGAATGGGGCGGCCCGAACAGAAAAGCATTTTATTCTTTTACTTCCTTTCTACGGAAACCTAAGTATTTTCCCGATTTGCTTCCTTTTTGAGGTTGTATCAAGAGAGTGATGAATGTGAATGAAGCAAAGAACGTGTGCCGGAATCTCATTAGATCAAGGTCTGTGGTCTCTGCCTACCCTTACGGAAAACAGGCGAGATCGTATGTAATTTTCCTTTTTCCCCTTATCTTATTTTCATCCTTATCCCAAGGTAGGCACTGCAATTGTGTCCTTGGTACTGCAAATGTAAATGAGTGGTGGTGAGAACTTACGATCAGGTACCAGTCTTTTCCTACTTCGCTCATAATTATTTTTTTTAACTCTCAGATTTATTGTCATAGTTTCAAAGAAAACTAGATCGCAATCTTTTTAAATAAATAAAGCGATAAAGTATGATCTATTTCCGTCCGTGTATTTGAAATGTAACACGGTCAACGGCCGATGTATGTATCTCGTCTAGGACTTTGATCTTGAAAACTGTTCCAATTTTTTATTTTAAAACTAATAAAAAAGACTGTGGCAATATTTATTAGTTATATATATCATATATTATTAATGGAGTCAGGCGTTACTTTGCGGAAATCCATCACTATGTGGACAGTCAAAAGTTTTACTTAGCTAAGATCCGCGATAAGCAAAACAATAACAGAAAATTAATAATGTGTGTTTTTCTGTTGGATTAAGTGGATTTATTTGGAACTTAAACCAAAAATTTACCGAAAATCGGCCATCAATTCTCCACCCGCCAACCACTATACACAACACCAAACACACATTATCACTTTTCCATCTTGCAAACGACACGTGTTTCGCCCCAACACGAGGCATCTTCAGGTATAGTAGACTCTACGGAAGACTTTTCGGTTGTCTACCGTATCGTCATGTTTCGGCAACAACGTCATATCCCAACGCGAGACAGAAGACAATATGACTTAATGACGTCAGAGGTAGTGGTGATCTTGTTTGATGTTGCTATTTTTTCCTTCGCAACCGAAAATAGTGACGTTCCATTATCCCTGTTTATAGATGCGGTGTAAAACGCGAAGATTTGATGTAAAGCGCGCGCGTCGGAACGCATGCTAGGAAGTGTTTTGAGACGGCAAAATAATATTTGAACGTTTAATCTCACGATGTTTTGATTAAAAACGCCAACTGTTGCTTGTAAATAAATAGGTGTTACAATTAAAAGTAAATTAAGGGCAAAAGAAACTTTATTGTTGTGGACAGTTAGAACTTCTTTTGGCTAAGATCCGCGACAAGATCTTAGCTAAGTAAAAGTTCTAACTGTCCACATGGTGATGGATTTCCGCAAAGTAACGCCTGACTCCATGAATCAAACTTTATTGTTAACTGTCAATACTATTATAATTAACAATAATTTTTATTTAACCATTAAATAACACTGTATTTAAGAACTAAGTGAACTTTATTGTCTATTAAATGAATACGTCTTTAAATAGTAATTAATCTTTTCGCGTCGAATACCGTATATTTCCGTATGTATGTATTTTTTTACAAGTACATAATTACCAAATTTATATTTTTAATTTAGTACAATATTCTTATAGAGATGTCGATTACCGTACTTTTCCGGTAAATGTATGCTATAACGACGAATAACGTACGATTCCGCAAATCTCGAAAATTGGCCAAATTAACAGCAAAATAGCACGTTGCGAAGTGTTAAGGTATTAATCGTAGTGAAAGTTTGACTACACATTTTTTTTCTTTTCTTCCGAACCGATACGACATTGTCACTGTGAAAAAACAAGCCTACACTGCCTGAAATGTCGGCACACTTCCGCGACACCACAAGAGTTGTCTATGGGAGGCGTTGATTGTATTCCATCAGGCGACTCGCTAGCGTGTTTGCCCTCCTATCCCATAAAAGATTGATTTTACACAATAAGCCATACCAATGGGAAGTTATGAGTATTAATAGAATCTCCAGGTCAAAAATTGCCCAGAGCAAAGACAAATGGCATGGGATGAAGGAGGTTTGTACTCTAGACGGAGCCATACTTTAACCAAACTAACACAAACATTCGTTAATTAAGTATTTACTAAAAATACATTAAATAAATAAAAAGAAATTTATTAAAATTGCTGCCCAAATACATATTTTATAAAAATATTATTGTATAATGTGTAAATAAACATATAATAAACATATGGAAGCACTTATGTAGCAATACAATGCAGACAGTTTATATCTAAATTGTGTACTCCAAGCTCACTCCATTAGCACTTGTGTTTTGATTGGGAACGTAAACTAGCCGCGCGGTGAATTAATGATAGCGGGACTCGGCTCCAACAATCTTTCAAGTACACCAGGGGTTCTCAAAGTGTGCGCCGCAAAGAGAAAATAGGGGGGCGCCGTGAGGTGTGATATCTATTTGGATTTTGACTTTACATCAATAAACACCAGTAAACAATCAACTAAGACCGCAGTGTGTGCTCTGTTTGAAAATTCTATTGTCTGAAAGTATGCTAAAGCGACATCTCAGACCGTTCACTCTGCCACTGTAAAAAATCGCGTGAGTTTTTTTAAAAAGAATTTGTATAATTTACGAAAATAAAAAAACGTACACTTAAAAAGCCTCAGTACCTCATTAGCATTATTCAAGGTGGCATATGGGGTGGCCAAAATATAAAAAAAAAGCTTCACATGTAATGTAACAGCCTAAATATGTCCCACTGCTGAGCACGGGCCTCTCTGCCTCTTTCTGGAGGAACGTACATTAAACTCACTACACTTGTCCAACGTGGATTGGCGGGGTTACCAGACTCGGAATAAATATTTGTAATCCATACATATATTTCTTCTGATGCGGGGATCGAACCCGCGACTATTGACCCCCGGGCGGAGGGCCCCGCCACTGAGCCAATTGGTCGTCATTAGTGAACTAATACCACCTTAATTCTAAAAAGTAAAAATCCCAAATACAGATTAATTAAACATAACATCAACTGCAAGAATATCGAAGAAAAGGAGAAGATAGGTACTTTTATTTAATAACACTATTATTCGAAGCATTCACGATATATTCTAAACCTGTAAATGCAACGCGAACTGAAAAAGTTTGGGAGCCCCTGAAGTACACAATTTACACGTTGGCCGCGGCGCGTTCTAAAATATCCCGCGCGGCAATAACCGCTTGGAGTTTCCTAAATAACAAATGGAGTAGCGACGGAAATGTCACCACTGACGCGCGACCAGCGTACGCACGATAGAAGCATACAACTAAATATTCGCAACTTTAAATTTTCGGCTATGATCGATGCGTCTATGAAACGATCTACCGCCTGCAGTGTTACTAAACGCGTACGAGATTGGGGTATGCAAGAGAGGAGCATATCGACACAAAAACGAAAACACTGTAAATGACACAGATGTTATAAAAAGAATTATTGCATATTCGCATCAGAAAAAAAAATTGCGTCGAATGGTTTGAGTTCTCTCTGAGGAAAGCTCAATAGGAAATTTTGTAAAGCGTTGAAAACTGACTGTTCTTGAGTGATCAGATACAGGTTTTTAAGAAATCTTTATATGGACAGTCAAAAGTTTTACTTAGCTAAGATCCGCGACAAGCAAAACAATAACAGAAAATTAATAATGTGTGTTTTTCCGTTGGATTAAGTGGAACTTTTAGGTTGTCTTCCGTAGAGTCTACTATACCTGAAGATGCCTCGTGTTGGGGCGAAACACGTGTCGTTTACAAGATGGAAAAGTGATAATGTGTGTTTGGTGTTGTGTATAGTGGTTGGTGGGTGGAGAATTAATGGCCGATTTTCGGTAAGTTTTTGGTTTAAGTTCCAAATAAATCCACTTAACCCAACGGAAAAACACACATTATTAATTTTTCTGTTATTGCTTTGCTTGTCGCGGATCTTAGCTAAGTAAAACTTTTGACTGTCCATATAGTGATGGATTTCTGCAAAGTAACGCCTGACTCCATTAATAATAAGAGATCTTTAGACTTTTTGGCTCTGGTGGTAAGTTTTCATTTTGCGGTTTACTACGTTTTCGCTTTTTTGCGTCGATTTGTGTTCACGAAACACCTCGGACGTTGCTGATTTCTATGGACGACGGTGGTTATTTTCTACCAGGTAACTCTAATGCTTATTCTGCTATACAAAAATTGTAGTAGAGAACCTCTGAAGTCGGCCTAAATAACTCAGTGGCGAATTGACGACTTTCGAAGTCAAAGGTCACGTTTTCAATTTATCCAGTTGTAATCATGTTCTACACACATTGCCGCATTGTAATTGTTAACATCCCGATGCTTATGTCGAAAATAAAGAATTTAAATTGTCGCCGAAAGCTGTAACTTCGCCATTGAGCCAATTTGGTCGTCTATAATAACAGAATTGAAATTTTCCTTTCGATCCATTTATCCTGGCATTATCTTAGTGGCCTTCAGACAGATCGGTCGTGTGTACTGTTGAAGTGATATGAACATTTTATAACTTTTCTCCAACAACCTATCCAGATTTTATAGTCCCTAGCGCATCGACTCAAAGGCGATATACGATTTCAAAGCAAACTGCCTGTATATTTTTAAAGCTTCCATAACAAACTTTCGTTTTTACTGCATACAACGATAAGTGAATTGATGCAAACAAATAAAAAGCATCAGAATAAACAGAAGCAATAGGCAAACAACTAAACTGATAACCTTAAGATAAGCAACCAGATACCCATGAATATCTGCAATAATCCCGATACCATAGATGTGTCACCCACTTTAAATTAAGGATAGGCATAGAAAGGGAAAACTGGAAAGAAAAGAAAAAAGAAGATTAATGGAAGAGGAAGGAGGAATTTGGAAGGGGGAAGGAAATAAAAGGTGTGGGTCCATGAACTCACTGTATAAAATGCGGTACATAGTAATATGTTACCACTAGACACCAATATTCTGTAAGGGTTAAAAATTCTGTATTCCAGTATTATGTAAACAATTCTTCTCCTACGTCTTTGCCAGACGATCTTTATTTAAGTGTATTTTAAAATATATCTTCAATTGTTTTCTTCTCTTATGTCTGGTTTATACACGATTCTGCTAAGCAAGCATAAACATCAGCAGTTACTCTTTTTTATATACTCTTCTCTCTATATATGGAAGAAAATACACTAACCCACGACAATGGTTCAAGGTGCATTGATAGAACACCCAGACTGAATAAAAATTCTTATCTGTAGGCCATAGATGCATGTATACTATAAATATATATGCATTTATGACCTACGTTTGCGAAAATTGAACTCGCAGCCACTGATTTGGACCTATTTCCGCTTTACCACTATAATCGCCTCGGAGCCAATTAAGTTATCCCTTAATTACTCCTTTAAATTACCAGAATTTGATATTTATAATAATACACTATGTATATACAGAAATATAAATAAATAGATAATAATATAAAGTGTATTAGCTGTCGTAGAAATAATGGTATATTCATTCTTTCGACTCGAGTTTATGAATTCTATGACCTTATTTCTTTTATAATACGTATATATTCGTCGATAAAAGTAAAAATGCAGTAAACCACAAAATAAAAACTTGTGTGTGTGTGGCCAAAAAAACTTTTAAGACTTCTGTAAAAATTGTATCTGATCACTCAAAAACAGTCAGTTTCAAAGCGATACAAACTTTTCTATTGTTCCTAGAGATGCAAGATTCAGATCATTCCACGCGGTATTCTTTTTCTGATCAGAATATAATTTTTTTGTCATTAAACAGCATTTTCGCTTTTTGCGTCGATGTATCGATTCAAACAGTAACAACTTAATAGCTTAGGTTTACGGTTATGATCTAAGTTATATTCTATTCGATAGATACATAAATATATTCGATTATACTATAGGACCGTACATTGATGTGAACCGTTTATTTCGAGCAGTTTTAGTTTACTTAGTGTTATTGACAATAATTCTAGACACATAAAAGCATTGCTTGTCTCCTTTAAAAAATATTATAAAATACTTTCGAAACTGGAATATTTCTAATAGAATGAAATTGTATAATAATAATAATAGAATCTTTATTTCAGACATTTTTTTTTGCCCATATATTTACATTTTAACATTTTTAGATTTGTGTTAGTAATTAAGTATGTACGTACACCTTAAAAATTATGTAAGTAAATCATTGACATTGAAGCCGATTTAGCTGTTTCATAAGGCGCGAGTTGAATCTAGCAACAACGGTTTTCATTATAGAGCTTTTGCTATATTGCTATCCCGTATTCTGTGAAGCAACGAGGCTGTTCGTTTTCGCAAAATGGCCCAAAAGCCGAACATACCTGATGCACTGCAGAAACGGGACAGCCCCAACAATATTCTGAAACCGTTGTTATATTGGACCCGCAGGGCGTTTTTATTATGTAGGCGTATTCTTTATTGTTGTTATATAATCTTACCTCTAAATCTAAGTTTAATCCATCCAAACTTGAGTGTAAATCGTTCCGAAGAGATATCCTGTTCGGTCGACGTGTGAGACTGTTCACACCCATGTGTTTGTTAGAGCGGCCGAGTGTTCCGTTGCCTCCGTTCACGATTTCGGGCTCGCGGAACGACAGTTTCTTGCGCGGTCTCTCACTGATATCATGCACTGAAGAGTCCAGAGTCGAACGCTCATTGACGGGTATTAAGAGACGCGATTGCACGCACACGTCCTCCGACGAATCGAACTGACGCCTCAACGGGGACACCTCGCCAGGGAAACTTCCGCAATGGAAATCTACATCGTCACCATACCGTTTGAAAGCACCCATCGAGAGCGGTCTCGGTCTGAGACCACCTACACGTGGGGCGTCGTCGATCCGACTTCTGTGTTTCTTGGCCCGTACATCGCCGAACTCCAGTTCGGAACGCGAGCCTTTGAGTTTGTCGTGCGAGTTTTTGTTTTTCGACTCATTCTTCGTCGCTTTCGATCGCTGCTGCTCATGTTTCGGCTTGAGAGCGCCACCGAGGGACACTAGAGTGCTCCGCGCTTTCAGCAACACTTCCGTTGGTAGATTTTTCAGGTGGTGTTCGTTTTTTCGATGTCTGACGTCGCGATCCTTTTGTGCGGACATTGTGAGCTATGCGTCTGCGCGTCGAGTAAATACATGTAAGTTAATTATTCTTCAACTTGTGTCCGTGTGACGAGGATTGTTTCCGCTTTGGGTGGCAGTGGTGCGGTGTGGGACGCGCTCTGCCGCACCACTTTCCGCGGTACAACTGAGGCGGCGGCGGCATCACGGTGGGCGCGTGCGTCGCGAGGCACTACCAACACCACAAATAAACACATTCGCATATTCTCATCGGTTCTCTTTGAATCACGCCCGCGCCGCGCATCGCCGCCGGTTACGTTTACAGGTAAAGATAGATAGATGGGTTATTGCGAGATCCAGATTGGATATATTTTCATTTGCGTACCGTATATATTTCACTGTGTGAATTGGGTTATTTGAAAATTATTAGACAGTGGAATGTTACCAGTTCATTGATGCAATCAATATATACAATTGAAGTTCTTCTCGTATTGATAATAATATTCTTTCAAAAAGAAGACTAGCTACGTATTTTTTATGTTACTAGAATTCCTGTTAATCATTCTAAATAAGCTTATTGCTTGTTCTAGGATATGTTATATATAGGATATGATATATTAATTTCGGATCCTTACCAACTATTGCTTAAATATTTTTTTTAATCTGATGATAAGCAATCAACGCCACCCACAGACATCGCAGTGCCATAGGCAGAACCGTTGCCTGACTCTGAGAAATGTGTAGACTTTTATAAATATCAACATTTATATTTTATTCTTTTAATACAGACAGAGAGGAATGTTACGATTATTTATCTCATCTATAACCTGACACGGAGACTTTGGATAAGAAGACAGAGATTCGATTGGTACAGCCACCACTATTTATGTGTGCAAGATACACAAAACATGATATAAAGTGTATATTGTTGTTTTAATTATCACAAACACATAAATTGTGAAAGCTATTTTTATATAGTACCTTATTACCGACACCGATAGAAATCTGATATGGTCCAGTCTGACTCGACGATATGTTAATGTTATGTCCATCTGTAAAGAGTATTACAAAAATCATTAAGTTATTAGTGTGATGTGTTTCGGTGTGTGTACAATATATATAAATATATCCCAATGCGGAAATAGAGTCCGCGCCATTGAGCTAATTGAGTTGCTAAATGCCTTATTTTGTTTTTAAAAATAAAACATATCCGAAACACGCGTGGGACGTCGAGTGTCGTGCGCTGTCATGAACACTTCGCGCACAAGGGACTTCAGTGTCAACCGTTTCAGTGTTAACGTCGACTGTCCCCAACGGGGACTGGCTGAAATTAATAGTTACACATGCACGGATTTGCATTGAAATCTTGTTTGCGTGCGTTGAATTTATTTTATCAGACAGATTAATACTTTTATGCAGCATTTAAAATACCGTTTTTTTTATTACAATTCAAAACCAATTGAAACAATATATATTGTCATCATCAGTATTGTATTATACTCAGGCTACTAGGCGACCTTTTTTAAATAATTCTTCATTGGGCTAGATCCCTTTGCTACCTCTTAATCTTTATTTTATTCATTGATGGACTAGGCAAATGATCACCTACTCCCATGCTATATCTGCAATATAATGGACATAAGGAGAGGTAAAGAAGGCTTAAGTGGGAGGAGGAGAAGAAAGAGTTCCTTTACATTCGTTGATATAAACCCCTCCAAGTTCTAGCTGATTGAAGGTTATAAACCACTTTGGGATGTTCATAGTTACTCACATATCAGAACTGTGCCTTTTCTGATAGTCAAACAGTGTCAATTTTATTAATTACGGTATACAAAAACAACAAAACTCGCGATTATTACAATATGCAACATTAGTTAGGCGTCAAAACAGACTGAATTGTACGATCGAAAAGTTTTCGCAAATCTCTTTCGTTTAACTTACAACACTTTGACCCTCAACAGATTAAAAAGACAACTTAATGTCGGAAGCAGTATTTTGTAAAGCAATCAACAGTTGCGAAGTTGTTGTTAATAATAGACGCTTACTCGGCCCGAGTATCTCATTCAAGTAATTTACTTTACTATAACCACACTGTTTTCAACATTGAACGTGTTTGGTATAGGATCACCATTATACTGAGTTTCCGCGGAATTGTACTTCTTTGAACAAATCCGCTGAAACCCATCCGAGGAAGGACATCTTCAGACCGCCAGAAGACCATTATGTTACTAAAGGTACGAAGATATATATTAAAATATTGTTTATATTATATCCAGTTATGTGGGTACTAGCATCCTCGTGAAATAGGTAACACACCATTTCCTTTTGCACATTTAATGTAAAGTGCTCAAGAGAATAAATAAACTATATCGCACAAATCATTATTTTGCAAATAATTAATATTGGTAAGATATTATTAAAATTTCGCGGTTCGCCACCCGTCACGTCCTGATTCCCACGAGAGCGAGAAGCGACTAACGGAGAGCCGTATTGCTACGACGAATGTGAGAGAAAGGATGGAGTTCTGTGGTCTCTGCCAACTTCTATGGGGGATAGGCGTAAAAATATGTATGTATGTATTATTACAATTTAAAATATTAATTCACATAAATACAAAATGACAAAAATGCAGCCATTTTATTGTATCGGAACGTGAAACTGTAACCAAAGAATTTTCAGTTTGTGAATTTCTTGTCCTGTTTTATTGATTATGCATACAGTCACTCTAAACTGAATTCACAGAGTCTGTTCTAAACAGAATCTGTTTTCGGCACTGTGTGATATAAAATACAATATTTGTATATTGATCTCTGCGAGGCGTTATAATATAAATCTCACTCTATCCTTTGGAATTACCGCCCACGTGTTTGGATAATATTCTTGCGAAATACGCATTGAATTAATTTTATACTTATTGTGTCATAATCTTTGCAAAATAAATGACGACGAAGTGTTTCGCCACCCGTCACGTCCTGATTCCCACGAGGGCGAGAAGCGACTAATGGAGAGCCGTTTCGCTGCGATGAATGTGAGAGGAAGAATGGATGAGTGTGGGGGAGGCGAGAAGGGTGTGCCGGGATCGTAGCGGATGGAGCTCTGTGGTCTCTGTCAACCCCTACGGACGTGAATATATAAAAAAATAAAAACATATGTAATTGCACACAATGATTTAAGTAAGCATAATCCACTAAACCTCTATACCTGCGAGCCCACTGGGGGACATTGCCCTTAATTAAAACACGTCACCTATCTACTCATTTACGCTTCCAGTGTCTGCCATTCGCCTTGTATAACAGTTCTCTATCTGGCTTGTATGGTTCTCAGGATACGTTTACCCAGACGCGGTGTCCACTCCAAAACCCGTCTACTCCAACGCTTGTCGGTTCTTTCAAAACAAAACTAGCCCGTTACCACTATAGTTTGTTAATGGAGTCAGGCGTTACTTTGGGGAAATCCATCACTATATGGACAGTCAAAAGCGAACCCGAAAAGAAAAGAAACCTTTTCGGTTGTCTTCCGTAGAGTCTAAAAAGAAAAGAAACCTTTTCGGTTGTCTTCCGTAGAGTCTACTATACCTGAAGATGCCTCGTGTTGGGGCGAAACACGTGTCGTGTACAAGATGGAAAAATGATAGTGTGTGTTTGGCGTTGTGTATAGTGGTTGGTGGGTGGAGAGTTGATGGCCGATTTTCGGTAAGTTTTTGGTTTAAGTTCCAAATAAATCCACTAAACCCAACGGAAAAAGACACATTATTAATTTTCTGTTATTGTTTTGCTTGTCGCGGATCTTAGCTAAGTAAAGCTTTTGACTGTCCATACACTATAGTTTGGTTTTTTGGCGGATTTCTTCACTTTGAATCTTATCTAATAATGAAGCTCCGAGTATGGACCTCTAACTAATATTGACTTCGAATTTCATATAACCAATTTGCGATCCCCAATCTGCCTATCAATTTGATTGCGGGTATTATGTATAAACCCCTCATTTATGAGACAGGAAAATACCCAGTAGTGGACTGTTATGATTGTATCAATAATAACGAAGCTCCGAGTATCAAAACGTAAGAACTCTAACTGTCATTGAGATGGCCATCACTGTCTATTTTTATTCCCATATAACTAATATACGTTTCTCTGTCTACCCGCCAAGATTACGGATACTACCCTCATTTATGAGGAAAGAAAATATCCTAAAAGTAGTGAAATGTTATGATTATGACAATCATAATCATAACATTCATCAATGATATTAAATATCAAAAAGCGGAATAAATTATCATATGACAATTCGCCGTAAATTATAAGTACTAAGTATATCGCTGGATTAGATTTTGCAACTGCATAAAATATGGACAGTCAAAAGTTTTACTTAGCTAAGATCCGCGACAAACAAAACAATAACAGAAAATTAATAATGTGTGTTTTTCCGTTGGGTCTAGTGGATTATTTGGAACTTTAAACCAAAAACTTACCGAAAATCGGCCATCAACTCTCCACCCACCAACCACTATACACAACGCCAAACACACACTATCACTTTTCCATCTTGTACACGACACGTGTTTCGCCCCAACACGAGGCATCTTCAGGTATAGTAGACTCTACGGAAGACAACCGAAAAGTCACTTTTCGGTTGTCTTCCGTAGAGTCTACTATACCTGAAGATGCCTCGTGTTGGGGCGAAACACGTGTCGTGTACAAGATGGAAAAGTGATAGTGTGTGTTTGGCGTTGTGTATAGTGGTTGGTGGGTGGAGAGTTGATGGCCGATTTTCGGTAAGTTTTTGGTTTAAAGTTCCAAATAATCCACTAGACCCAACGGAAAAACACACATTATTAATTTTCTGTTATTGTTTTGTTTGTCGCGGATCTTAGCTAAGTAAAACTTTTGACTGTCCATATAGTGATGGATTTCCGCAAAGTAACGCCTGACTCCATTAATAACTGCATAAAAACTTCGTCTCGGATAGTCGGGTGCGTCGCGAACCAATCCAGTTTAGTGTATACTATAAATCTCCTATTTCTCTGCCCACTTGACTTTTATAATCAATTACTACTCCGATCACTGTAGTTCGCTTGCCGTAAATATTCGGTGGAACTGTTGTTGGCATCCAGTAGTTGTTTCTGTCGGCACTTTGTTTAAACAGCTGATTTCTTGAGATTTTATCTCGATTTCTTTACAATTATTATAATTTCACGTAAGCTCGGCACGATAAATATACACTACGTTTCTATTTATTCATACACATATAGTACCGACTGGAATCGGTGCTTAGGACAGCGGTTTCTTCGGAATTACAAATACGATGTTTGGATCTATTTTTTACTTTGTGTTTGTGTGTTATGTTCTTATGCAATAAACCCCAATTTCGTACGTCAGCAAGAGAAGCTTCCGCCTGTCTACGATCTGCAATGGCCCACGTGGAGATCTCTTAACAGACTCTGTACACAGGTCGGGCCGTTGCATGCATCCATTACACAACATTAGCAAATGGTGCTATACCGCACCGCAGTGTGAGTGTTATGATTTTGGGGTCGCAAATCAGTCTATTGGCCAATCAGACAACCATTTAGCTCAGTGGCGGGGCACTCCGCCCGCGGAGTCAACGGTCGCGGGTTCGATTCCCGCATCGGAATAAATATATGTATGGATTACAAATAATTATTCCGAGTCTGGTAACCCCGCCAATCCGCATTGGACAAGCGTGGTGGGTTAACGTCCGTTCCTCCAGAAATGGAGAGGCCCGTGCCCAGCAGTGGGACATATATGGGCTGTTAAAAAAAGTCAGTCTATAGAGCATCTAATCGACTGCTCAATGTGAACTAACACACCTGCACATTTAAGACCTTATCGAGGCGAATGCTGCTGCCATTACAGTGGCGAATTACTGAGCCGGAAAAATATAGGTCGAACCACTGACACGAAAATAAGAAGATGCAATAAAAAAGAAATTTAATAGTTTAATGATGTATTATTAAATAAATGAAGACTAGAGCGGGATAGTTAGGGGTAAGTTGGGCAATAGAAATATCTTAGAAATTATAAATTACACGTTGATAAATCAAATGGCGGAAAGAAGCGGGTGAGGGAGAAAAATTCATCACTCGACTGTCAGTTGCGATCTGTCGAACGAGTTACGAATGCGCTAGCTTTGTTTATTTTGTATACGAAAAGTAAAAACGTTGATGAACATGAATATTTCTTCTCTACGAGCCGATTATTATCTATCTTTAATCAAATAAGTGTTATTTTTTTATAAATGTGTATATTTTGATATCTAGAAGGGATTTGGTTTTAATTCAAACAGTTTTTTTTTCATAATCTCACTTTTGTTTGGAAATGTTTGAGTGGGGTAGGTTGAGCACGTCTGACTTTCTTCACTTCAATGGCTGTAGCTTTTAAATGCGATTGTTAGAAATTTGGAAAGAGATAAATTATTAACTCATCAGTATACATAATAAGATATTTAGACTTATTATTGAGGAGTTATCAACGATTAAATGAAAAAATTGCTCAACTAGCCCCGTCCTACCCTACCTTGACTGCAACTATCAAAAACTTTGTATGTAAGGGTATCGCGAATTTGTAAAAAATATGCTAGTGCGCCGCTGAGTAAAAATGGTTGAGAGCCGCTGGCTTAGAGTACCTTATTTCTACAACATGCCAGCCGTACTGATACGGTGACACGGGATCTTTAGGGCGTTTTATCTTCGATATAGTGAAACTCTTCCAAGTAAATTTAATTTATTAATGAATAACTTTACATTTTATATTAATTATATTTATAATAATGAATTATATTGTATATTAATGAATTTCACTTTTCACTTTACATTTTATATACAATATATTATTTCTTATGTAAGGAAAGGTGACATATACATCGAAAAACGTCAGTCGATCAAATATTTATATAAAACAATTTATATCTTTCTATTTTAAATTTTAAAATTACGAATGAAAAAAGTAAAAAGCTTTTATAATATTTAATTAAAAAATTTTAATACATTAGTGATACATTTATCAATGTCTCTCGCAGCAACTCAAATGAGCGACCGCCCCCCGGTCCTAGATGCCGCTGTTCCCAGAGATTTTAAAGCGTCCTTTAACGATTTCGCGTCTTCGAAATGTGACCGAACCTACTCCTACGTTGTGTCCGTCGCTGGCCCCCCTCGCGGGAGCCAGGCGGCGACAGGATTTCCCGTGGGAGCGGGCGTCCCTCAGGTGGACGAGCGTTGAGGGGAGCAAGGTTTTGTAAGTGTGAGTGTGGTCCATTGTTGGCTCGGTCATACATCTTTCGAGCCAACCGAACCACAAACTCATGGATGCTCTCCATCCTGAGGTCCCTCGCTTTACGTCATTACGTACTTAGCAAGCCCCCACGATGGCGCTGGATCTGAATCTTATACGGACATATAGTGTCGGTTGGTATTAGCTTCCATTTGTAAAAAACTGAGACTCTGGCTATTTGATCGTGCCTACAAATGTATTTACAGTATTTACAAACCAATATCACATTGAATCCTTAAAAAAATCTGCCTAAACTATTCAAAGTCCTGGAACGTTTCTGTAATGTATCGGATATAAGATGCGTTGTAGTAGAAATTTACAGCTTATTATATAATTGGTAAAAAATATGAAAACATTTGTTCGTCGTCACTACCATCTCTGGATGAGTTCCTATCTAAATTAAATATATTGGCACTAAAAGCTATAGCTATTTTTAATTTCATCTGGAGATATTCGCCTCATCATCAATGTCATATGTATATTTAGATGTTTGGTGCCTGGAAATCTCGGCCAATGTACCATAATTCATAATGACGGAAGAATTAGGAAAATTAAAAAATGTATAATTAAAAACTACATTGCCTCGTAGGTATTGCTTCGTGAATCGAATGAAATAAAAGTCTAGAAGGTAAAGAAAAAATTCTTCTTGACAAAAATATTTTAAACAGAAAAAGTACTATCGGGATAAATATATAATTAATAATATATTGTATAATAATGATGAATCGATAGCAGGTAGTTAATTAGAGAGCTCACTTAATCTTGAGGAAGACCAATGCCCTGCCCTGGTATGATAGTATTGATTACTATAACGAAGTAAAGGAAAGAAAAGAAGGAAGTAAGAGAAAACAATTGGGCCTCCAGTTCCCTACACTCACTGCACGAAACGCATTAATATAAAAAAGCAACCACAGAACGCTGATATTCTTACTCATCCTGAGAGACATGGGTATCTGAGAAAGACTATCTTCCTTTATCACTAGTCGCGGCCTAAGGTAATCTGGCTCCATCATTAGGAAAGAGCCCGTAAATATAGAACGCAACGTTATTCTAGAGAAGGTAGGTGTTACAAGTCCTCTTTTACAAATGTCTATGCGAGAAACTGTGCGAGCGAAACGTGAGAGAAACGAGAGGCTTCGGACTATTCGTACTAAGACAGTGCCACCTACCATTGCGGATTTTGATTGAAAAAAGAAGAATTAAAAGAATAAGAAGAAGAATTCGTTTCGTAGCATGACTCCATCACTATTTAAACTTTTATTAAAGTTTATTTAATACAAAGATTGCTAATATTGATGTGCCCTGTATGTATTGTACTGTAGTATAATTTTAAAAATATTTAAGTAAATGTTTTTAAAATTATACTTTAGTAATAGTACAAGGCGTATCTAGCGTAAGTCCTATTCTCATTATTTATTTATAATACACTAAAATAACATAAATAAATACAAATCACAATCATAAACGAACGTAGGATAATATAAAATAACATTTATTGATTATTAATATCAGAATTGATGAACATCTTTTTTTTATCAAAACTAAGAATATTTTTCCGTATAGTATTTTTTCTATTCAGATTATTTTCATCAAGTAGATTCAGGTAATATTTTTTACAGCTATATCAAGAATTTTGCATGAAAATTTTGAATGAAAAAACATATGTCCACTGATCAGCCAATCCACCTCGCACAAGCGTGATGAGTTTATGCTCATTACTCCAGAAATAAGGAGGCCTTATGTCGAGAGATATGAACATTAACTCACCACAGTTTTCCAAGGAGTGTATGGTTGTAAAAAAACGTTAAACAAAACAATTAAAATCATATTTCGTATCCCAAAAGCTTCTTAATAAAATATGTTTATAACGATGCTGCCTGAATACGCAATCATTGACTCAAACAACAAAACAGTAACGTCACAAATGAGCCAATTAGGTTATCGACATATCCGTGTAATCAGTCTTTATTGTTTCTCCTCAAAAACCAAGGGCGTCTGAAAACATCAACGTGTAAAACACAGAAGTAGACCGTGTAGCATTCAGTTGGAATCTAATAGTGTTATTACTTAATATAATATTAAATGTACTTTTTACATTTTATTACACCTGTTTCCCGTAGCGGTAAGCAGAGACCACAGATCTCTATCTGCTACGATCTCGACACACCTTCCTTGCTTCCTCCACATGCATGCATGCATGCACATTCATCATACAAACTCGCCGATTAAGGGTATTCCTGACCTGGCCTATCACAAAAACCTCGGCAATTTCGTCAAGATATGTGACGAGCCAAAAATCGTCATTATTAATGTAAAATACTTTCGTACTACAGAAATATGTTCACGTCAATAGTCAAATAGTATTATATCATAGAATTATTACCGTCGTCGTCCGAGTTAGCAAACTAAAGTGGCAAGAACAATGGACTGATCACGTTTTCCGGAGAACTTACAACCGCTGGAGTAGACGAGTGCTGGAGTGGATACCGCGTCTTGGCTAACGTAGTGTGGGACGCTTCGCGACAAGATGGTGCGATGATCCGCGTAGGGCGGCTGGTAGAGGCTGGAACGAGAAGCCGCAGATCGCCGACCTTCTTAGAGGAGGCCTGTGTCCAGCAGTGGTCTGCCCCGGATGATTGATTGATTACAGAATCGAACTCACGACGTTAGGTCTAAAAACTATGTTTACCAATTGTAAATAAATATAAACTATATTTATTTACAATTGGTAAACATTGACGTACCTAAAGCGTATGGATAGTAAATAAATATAATATATGTAGTTTATATATGGATGTATGTATGCTTATAGAGAATTTCTTTATTCTCTATACATTTTATACAAGTATGCAGATGCAAAGATTGCAGAACGTGTTTTTAAGAGTGGTAGAGCCACGCTGCAGACGAATACTTTTCAAGAATGGCATATTTTTCTGTAGCATGAATGGGCCGATTCGCCAAGGAAGTACCACACTCCCGCAGAAAACCGGCGTCTGAGTGGTAGCTTACTTACCGCGCTTCGTACGGTGAGCGGCCGAGTTCTGGAGGTCCAACATCCTACCCCCTCCCTCAACCCCTCCCCTCCCCCCTCTCATTGCCACTCCCATGATGACACTATCCTTAAAGGTCGGCAATGCTTCCGCACTGCCTTAGGCGCTGCGGAAGTCTATGGGCGGCGTTGATTGCTTACCATCAGGTGACACGCCTGCTCGTTTGCCTTCCTATCCCATAAAAAAAAAATTAAGTTTTGAAGTGTACATGGACTTTATTTTTAAAACTAAACTTATTAGTTGATGTCAAGAAGAATATCAGAGTCTCGGTCAACATTAAATAGTGTCTAAATAAAACGTACCTTCCTGCTGCTCTTAAAAACGTAGCATTTGAAGGAGTTAGTTGCACTATCCCTGGCGATGTAGGAGAATATTTTGAGATCAGAACTATCGTGGGATACGTAGAAGATGCGATAGATGGGATGGTGCATTATCTCCAAATCATCCAAGCACTCATTACTGCTGTTGCTTCGGTTGCTGCGTCCGAATAGTCTGGACCCTGGACTCTTCTGTAACAAACGATTTAAGATGTAATTTTTCATTCGAACCAGCAATGGCTAAACAAGTTACAAGTTATTTTTAAAATTGTTTTGTGTGGTGTTGCCTGTTTGATTCTGAGAATTTATATGCCTCTAGAATTTAGAAGGAACTGGGGTTAAGGGTGAAGACTTAGCGAAAAAGGTCCTACAATCTTAGACCCCGCTATAACGATGAAAAACGTATCACGATAGTTGGAAGACGCTAGTAACGAAGTCCTTGAGGTGAGATCGGGTCACATTAAGTTACTATTACCGAAGCAGTATGAGGCAGTTAGACGTGGATCATAAGTTACCTTTTATACAGGTTGTTCCAGAACTGATTTTTCTCATGATGGTTACAATCAATCCTGTCACCCAATTTCGGCGTGACGTTGAGTTCTGAGACACCCTGTATAACAAAGCATATACAATTCTCTTCTTTTGATTAACAAGAATTTTATTTTTCAAAATTCGCGTATAAAACGTTCAGACCACGTACGGTGTAAATGTCGTTGCAACCGTACATTGCGAACGAGGTTTTTTTTTAAAAGTCGTTTTTGAACGTACAAGTAGTGTGTGGTCCAAGATATATACTGAAGGGATTTGAAAACAAAACTTCATAAAAAGTTTTATGCTTATATTTTAAATAAGATTGTTTTGATATAAATATATATTTTTTATAGGATAGGAGGGTAAATATATGATTTGATGAGATACACGAGTACCTCATCTTTACTCAACAGCTTACATATATGTGAGATATGTAAGAGTTGTTCGCTTTCTGAATTTAGCGTCCCCCCTCGACCTTGTCGAAAGTGGCCACATTTGTGTTCCCTGGCGTGACGTCACAGGTATCTGTGTCACACCCATGACACTATTTGTTAGCTAAGCTACCACTCAGATGCCGGTTTTCTGCGGGAGTGTAGTGCTTCCCCGGGCGAGTCGGCTCATTCATGCTACAGACAAACAATATGCCATTCTTGACAAAGTATTCGTCTGCAGTATGGCTCTACCACTTTAAAATTGACTATTGACTATAGCCGCTTTATTTATGTCTTTCACCCCTATAAGGTGACATGAAATATTCTTCAAAACGTCTGTCGTGTTGAAGAAAAGTTTACATTCTAAATTTGACAGGTACAAATTGTTACAACCAATGGTGATGGGAAAAGCCGTATCCAAAAGGCACAATACCAGGAAGTGAACAAGGATAGCGAATGCCGCCGAAATGTTTCTAATCGCTACAGACTAGTTGTACTGAAATGGGTGCCAGTCGGACAGACACTATAAGAAGCAGAAGAAAAATCGACTCGATCCATTTTCCGCTAACTCTCGTGCATGCGACACCGAATGTCACACCACACACTACGTACCCGACAGAGAATTAGAATCCGTTGAAGTTTTCAATCTAACTTTCGCTCGAATTCGTTCACGCGTATTTTTCCAGAATATCATGAATACGAAGCGCCACAAAATATTTCATCCGAATAATAAAGTTATAATATTGTGGAGTGTTGGCGTATTGAAATATTAATATCCGTACATTTCTCAAATTGAACTCTTGTTGTCAATCTTTACGGTCTTGGTAGACCGTCACTTGGTAAATAACTAATACGTAAATAACACTAAAATTAATTAATTAAATTTATGTAATGAATTCGACCAGTGTGTCCTACCCGTACTCTCCTACGGCGCCGAAACGTGGACGCTGACAGTCCGTCTGCTTCATAAGCTCAGAGTCGCTCAGAGAGCTATGGAGAGAGCTATGCTCGGAGTTTCTCTGGTAGATATGTTTCGGAATGAACAAATCCGCCAGAGAACTAAAGTCACCGACATAGGCTTTCGAATTAGCAAACTTAAGTGGCAATGGGCTGGTCACGTCTGTCGGAGATTCGACGATCGTTGGAGCAGACGAGTGCTGGAGTGGAGACCGCGTCTCGGTAAACGTAGTGTGGGACGCCCCCCGGCTAGATGGTGCGACGATCTGCGCAGGGCGGCTGGCAGAAACTGGATGCGTGTAGCCGAAGATCGGGCTAGGTGGCGCTCCATGGGGGAGGCCTATGTCCAGCAGTGGACTGCCGCAGGCTGCTGATGATGATGATGATGATTTAATGAATTAATACTGATTGTAGGAAAGGAAAAAAAAATTTAATATTCCAAACACATGTGCGGTTTGCAATTACAAAGCTCGCGTATGTCTACTGAGTGCCATAGACCGCAGAAAGTCCTCTCAGATTTAATTAGCAATTTACGCATTAATTATCATCGCGCTATGCAATCGGGGAAAATCAGTTTATAGGGAATTTCGATGAGTGGAGAAATCGGATGCAGACTCGAATATTAATGTTTATCCGTTGAACAAATTTTGTTTTAGACTGCATTTCAACCCAGAGATCAATGCTTACACCCGCCAATTACAGAGTAAAGTGACTGTCAACATTTTTTTATTGGTTCACAAACGGAAAATACGTTTTGATTAGATAATTTATTTAAATCATTCTGTTTATTTGTCCTCAAATAGTGATTAGAGCATTTGTTTATCTTCATTAAATTAAAATAATAATAGTGAAAACCTTTCAAGGAAAAATATAATATATCGTCAGCCTATTAGAATTTATAAGTCCATATGAGTTAATTTTGCAAGAAAAACGAAAATCTTATTTCCTTAAAATTTTTTATAAAACCATTCTTAACTAATGAAATGAATAAATAGATATATTCCATTCCTACTATTAGTTCACACACTCTATATGTAAACACACACATATATATTTTCCATGATGACAGTTTTTTCAATTATTAATTAATTTTTTTTAACAGCCCATATATGTCCCACTGCTGAGCATGGGCCTCTCCATTTCTGGAGGAACTGACGTTAACCCACCACGCTTGTCCAATGCGGATTGGCGGGGTTACAAGACTCGGAATAAATATTTGTAATCCATAAATATATTTATTCCCATGCGGGGATCGAACCCGCGACCATTGACTCCGCAGGTGGAGGGCCATGCCACTGAGCCAATTGGTTGTCATTAATTAATTACTTATATTTAATTAATTAATTTTAGTTTTATATGAGACTCAAAGATACATTTAGGAATAAATACAGTCAGTGGCGAACAGTGTGTAGATCGCTGGGAAAAGAGTAGGAATAGATTTTAATTTTTTTTATATTGTTTGAGTAATATCCGTTGAATAGCATCAAAAAAGAGAAGTGTGAAATCATGTTTTTCTGATGTTTCGAATTCTGATAATTACATCGCCGATATGTAAAATCACCAGCATCATCATACTATGGCAGTCTAGTGCTAGAATCAAACTGGCTGTTCACGTTTACAGTCTAATGGAAGATATGAATATACAACCTCAGATCGTAAGCGCACATTCCAACTGAGCTGTTATTGCTTTACATAACACTTTAAATGTATAACAAATAATTGACAGTAAAAAACTTTAAGAACATTTATTAATTAATGAAATTAAATTAAATGTTTTCGCTTGTATTTAAATGGTTAAATGTATTATGATTTTACTTACTTTATTTCTACCCTTTAACTTCCGGTTGGTTACACGTACGCCATCTGTCGACACATCAACCGTCACATTGCTTTTTTTCACGCCCCTCGCTTTGAATTCATACTGAAAAATAAAAGAAAAATTAAAAATCTACAGATCGCTCGGAAATTCCCGTGAAAATGTAAAGAATTTTAATAGAACTCCAACTTTGCACAATGGCATAAGTAAAATTTATTTAGAGCCCGCTCTGTTTTGCATGGTACTTATTCACAGATAAAACTGGACGACCGGCAGACAGAACCATCGTAAAATCAAAGCTTTAATTGTTTTATTTTGGTTAAAATATTTAATAAAAGGAACCCAATGTCGATGAAACGTAAAAATATATAAAAACAAAAGATTTTCACTCCTGTACTAGGACTTTATGTCGTGGATGTCATTATACATGAATATACAAATGACAAAAACGAATATCTAGAATTTAGCAATTTTCTTGACATTAGAAGAATTCTTGTTGATTTAGCTGCTTAATTGTTTGTACTAGGATGGAGGAGATTACAAACTCACAATGTTAGATCATAAGGCTGATCCTTATCACCTGAGCTGTTGCTGCTTTAGTGATCCCAGTTGTATGGCTATTGCTATTTTTAGTTTTATAGTTCTATTACTACTTTAGTGTTTCTAGTTGTATTGTTATCTTTAATATTACTATTAGTATTTCTATTGATATCTTTAGCGTTTCTAATTGTACTGCTATGGCTATCTGTAGCGTTCCTAGTAGTTTTTTAGTTCCTAGTAGTTTCCTAGTAGTTTATACTTGTATGTTGTTCTATTGCAACTACCGTAGTAGGCAATTTTCTTTTTTTCTTCTTTAAATACTTAACTTAATGCGGGAATAAAACAAATCTTAGACCCTTGATTCAGAAAGCAAAAACTTTGCAACTCGATCTTTACTATTTTGGTCCAACTTATTTTAATAAAAACCAGATCATTATATCATAGAAGGCTAATTGTTTTTTTTATGGGATAGGAGGGCAAACGAGCAAGCGTGTCGCCTGATGGAAAACAATCAACGCCGCCCATGGACAAAGAGAATAGTCATCTAACTTTAAAAATGAACCCATAATAGAATTTTATACGTTAGAGCAGCGATTCCCAACCTGTGGTACAAGTACCCATTAGGGGTACATGAAAATTATATTGGTAGTGACGGAAATATTGAAAGGTTAAAATATTTAACTTTTATAAATATTATTATATTGTATTATGTCTACGATATGTAGTTTAAAATGACTTGTTACTGTACATAAAAGGATTTCTAAAGTAACTCTCTGTAGATCACAAGTCTCTAGAGACAGTGTACTAAGTATATTTCAAAGTAAAGTTTGACAATAAATAGATTTTAAAAGAAACGAGACACATTTTAGGAGTAGGTATGGAGTTTTTAGGGAGGGGTACACATAAATAAAAAGATTTATTGAGCGGTACGTAACGCAAAAAAGTTTAGGAAGCGCTGCCCCAGAAAGATAAAACAGGCTTTAAAATGAGTTTGTTACATTATTGTATGTTATACCAAACATTTATGATTTAAATACACTTAAATTGTACATAAAGACGGACTTATAGATCTCTTCTTATTAACCGTTGACAAAGAAAGACATGACGAAATCAGACATCAAAGCTGTAGTTAAAACGCTCATTTTAATAAAACAAATAAATAATAATAAATACATATATAAATGTCAAACAATAATTATGTAAACCTTTAAAAAACGAGTATAGATATATCCCAAAGGCTGACAACGTTTCTTAAATATTTATGGGGGATGCTATGCTATGGGCGGCATTGTTGCTTTCCGTCAAGCGATACGCATGCTTTTTGTCCCATAAAAATAGTTATAATATACAAATGTATAATAACGTATATACGTGTACATATTGTACATATATACATATATGTACGTAAATACGCATTGCCTAAATAAATATTTCATTTTTGTCCGTACTTCTAGTGTAATAGACATTGCCTGTCGCTTCTAAGTGATTATGAATTCGTGTTTTGTTATGTACATTTATCTCGCGTAGTGGCGTCAAATTCTCTATATAAATATGTGTCACACATAACGGTGCTTTTATTGTGAGAATATGAGCCACTGCTCACATTCTGATGGAAACAGTGTCATAGCGCAGCTCGTTTTCATATATCAATGTGACAGGATAAATCCAATCCGGGGCGAATGTTATTTTTATTGATTCATGCATGAATGTGCCGACGAGACTGGGAAACTATCATAGCCATACAACAATATGGGCGCTAAATGATAGCATTTTTATTGTTCCCGCGTTTCGTAAGAAGTGCAGAGATCTGGAGGTTCTTTAATCCCTTCTCCCCCATTAAATTCTTCTGCCCCTTTAATTATTCACATCCTTTTCCTTAGATAAGCAACATATCTAAAGTGCCTTAGTATTACTGTGTCCATGGATGACGCTGACTGCTTACAACTGACTTTTAGCAACCTTTAAAATGTTTTAATATTAAGTAATGTGTATTCTTGTCATAAAATAAATAAAAAAAAATGTACTAATACTTTCACTCTTCAGTGTCTTTCATGCCAGTTTTATTTATGGGTAGCCATTATATTTAAGATGATTGTATAGCTATCTAAATATTATGGTTGCCTGTTCAAAACTGAAGTGGCAATGGGCTAGTCACGTTTGTCGGAGGACTGACAACCATCGAAAAACTCGAGTTCTGGCGTGTAGACCGGGTCCCGGCAAACGTATTGTATATAACCCTTTAGCAAGGTGAAGCGACTATACTTAAATTAATCACCAATGAAATTCACTTACACGAACTCGCCGCATCGCTGCGACTATTTCCACACGGCTGGTTGGTCTAGGAACATCCATCGTACCGATAAACTGAAACAAAAAGAGAAACATTGGATTGCATTTCCAAACGACTTATCATCAACGTTTTCAAGCGTTATTTAATTCATGTATCATCTATCTATCTGTGACAAACCACAGCGGGACATAGGCCTTCCCGAAGCTGTGAAATATTAAATAATAGGTAATAACTTGATATTTTCCAAGACTTCCATCAAATGTTTCTTTTTACCTTATTTTAAACGGATAAGTTAAATGTTATTACAATTAATACCGCATTAGTTTGAAATGTGTGTGTGTATTGGGTTTTATAAGCATAAGAGATTATCAACTTAAAGATTGAACTATGTATAAACGATGTCCCGTTATAAATCCTTACAACTAATCATCATGGGAATAGTTGCGAGCAACAGACGCGTTGGTCAGAGGAAAAAGTCTTAGCTACACACATTATCAGGTAGCTAGTTCTGCCAAACTCTTTCGACTCACTTTGACGAATCTTCGTTGAACGAATAATCACTCAAGAAGTAGCCCCTTTTATTATTCTGTATAAGCAAAGCCGTGCTCTCATATATTCCGTATGAGTAATGTATTGAAAACTACAAGTAACGTTATAAGCAAATTACAAATTACGTTTTATTATTATTTAATTTTATATTTAGATTTGAATTGAGATTTGCGCTTCAAAAGGAAAATTTTACTCTTCCTCTAATACTAAAACCTTTTACTAACGATATCATCTGTTTATTAATTAAATTATTTTGCCATCGACCGCCATTAATGAAGATATATATCTGTTAAAGACCCGAAATTCGTTGACTCAAATTGTATTTACACTCTGGCATCATACAGATTATATTGCACATAATGAAAATGATTTTTTTTGAAGCCGCTAACACTAGTTAATAGCTAATAGAACTACCATTATTATTTTTATACATTATTAGTAGAAACTAACATTTAAGCAACATACGCGAAAAATAACACGTGATAACCGGAATGTGGGTTCAATTCGATGCATAAGATTCTAATTAAACTCTAAGATTATCAGAATAGAAATAATTAAATAGGTAAATAAAAATTTAACTGACTAGCGTTCATCTTGGAGCTTCAACCGTCAACCCTAATGAAGGTTAAAGCATGAAGCCAAAGAAGTGGCGCATCCATCTAAATTTATAGACGGGGCTCTGAAGACTGTCTTGGTGACTATAACAATTTAAATTCCAAGCCAAGCCTACATTTATGAAAATAAACTCAATTCGTTCATTAATTACACTTGATAAAACAAACAAAACTAAATGGAATAAATACCATGCGGTCATATAAGATGTCAAAGATATTGTTTATATTAAGTTACATTTTCGAAAGACTAATTAACGATTTTACATAGAGTTATATTATAAAAAATATTAAATACATTATTTGATAATAGTATAAACGAAGAATGAACGCCTGTAAAAATAAAGAAGTAAAACGAACATGTGTTATGTGCTATTCAAAACTATAAGGCGCTAAGATTAAGTAAATCAGTATATGGGATAATTTTAAAAATTGAATTGATAAAATATTTAGTAAATAATATAAATGAATGTAGGGCGAGATATGTCCAGTAGTGTCTCAGAGATGAAATGAAATGAATGGGGCGCAATGACACAATCACAACGTGTCGCCACAAGTGTTAAACTCGCCTGCACATGATGCATTCTGCAGATGAAGGACAGGACTGGATGGAACGAGGAATAACTGACGACCGAATGATGATGGTACAACTATTACAATCAAAAACTAGACTTAAATAACACATGTCTGAACGAGGTATCTAGCTCTAGCTCTAGCTAGCTCTGTGATCGTCGACGCACCTGACCAGTATGTTTACTACGGACAAACTCTCCTATCGAGTACAACATTGGATCTAACCCCCCTGTCATATCAGACTAGGAGGTGCGCCTTAAACCACAATCAGACTCACCATACACTATTTAGCGATAAGATATTCTGAATACGGGGATATTAAATTATTAAGGGACATGAAAATAAATTTTTCCTAAAACTATATAGTATATCCATCCATAAATTACATTGCACGACTCGAAGTGATAGAGCCACGCTGCAGACGAATAGTTTGTCAAGAATGGCATATTATTTGTCTGTAGCATGAATGGGCCGACTCGCCTGAGAAAGTACCACACTCCCGCAGAAACCCGGCCTCTTAATGGTAGCTTACCTACCGCGCTTCGTCCGTTGTGCGGTTGATTTCCGGAGCCCCAACACAACTCCCCCCTCTCCTTCTCATAATGACACTTTCCTTAAAGGCTGTCGGCCTTTAAGGAAAGTGCACTTCGCTTCTGCTTCTGAACTGCGGATGTTAATGGGCGGCGTTGATTGCTTTCCATCAAGTGACACGCCTGATAATATAGTCAGCCTATCCCATATAAAAAGATAAAATCTCATGATTTCTGTATTCTCCTCCTACTCTCTTCACATGTTTTCACGTTTGTATGAATGGCTATGGATGAATATATAAATGGACTCCCGCAGGCTATTGATGATGATTACGAATGAATTCGTAACATTAACTTACATTTTATAGAAATATATGCGAAAAACGGCACGAAAAACGATTTCCTACAATTTTCTATTTAATTAAGTTTATTTCCATTGTGTTCGTCGAACAAACATCCTTTAGAAGGAAATCGACAGGAAACGTTCGAGCTATGCACGGAATATTATCAATGAAGACGCTAAATTGATTCCGCTAGGCAAACTACCCCCCATCCTGCGGTAATGTTTTACATTGACCTTTGCACAGACACACTGATTTATATATTTAGTTTAAATCACCAATATTTGTACATTTTTTGCTTATGCTAATTTATGAAGATGAAGATGATTAATGGAGTCAGGCGTTAGTCCCTGTAAATCCACTTCATCCAGAAGACAAATATATATTATTAATTTTCTATTTTTTTTATTTTTCGGTTGTCTTCCGTAGAGTCTACTATACCTGAAGATGCCTCGTGTTGGGGCGAAACACGTGTCGTGTACAAGATGGAAAAGTGATAGTGTGTGTTTGGCGTTGTGTATAGTGGTTGGTGGGTGGAGAGTTGATGGCCGATTTTCGGTAAGTTTTTGCTTTAAGTTCCAAATAAATCCACTAAACCCAACGGAAAAAACACACATTATTAATTTTCTGTTATTGTTTTGCTTGTCGCGGATCTTAGCTAAGTAAAACTTTTGACTGTCCCTATATAATTCAGGCAATTATGCATAAGCTGATACAAGCATTAAGACATACATATGTATATGCTGGCATATACTATCACTAAGCTTTATTGCATCGATCCGATTTTTTATTATGAATGAACTGTCAAAAGCTAAGATATTAAGATAAGAGCAAAACAATGTCCTAAGTATTGACTCAAAAGATAGAACATTAATTGGACAAACAGGCATCTCCAGCGTCTGGTAGGGACTCGGAGTAGTTCATAATTGGCGCCTCTGTCAAATCAGTTTACATTAAGAGAGCTCGGTAAATGAAGAAATTTAAACATTGACATCAAAAAACAAGTGTAATGAAAATTTGAAGCTGCATCTGAGGTGAAAATTAGCCAATGACAAGGTTTTTTGATATGCATTATCAAAAAATCTTGGCGTGAACCATTTTCTAGCACAAGCATTGTTATTAGCTTCAATATCAATATCAGCCCGCGGCAGTCCACTGCTGGACATAGGCCTCACACAAGGCGCGCCACCTAGCCCGATCTTCGGCTACACGCATCCAGTCCAGTCCAGTCCAGTTGTTATTAGCTTAATTGAAATGATTAACAGGGATTCTAGAAGTAAAAAAATATATATAAAGAAGCTTATACTAAAAAAATAAAAAAAGGAAGAAACAAAAATATTTTTATGGAAGGCATAGACCACCGAACTGCAGCTGAATTAAAATTAATTAGAGGAAATAGTGTTTAATGGAAGAAGAAGAAGAAATGGGGTAGCACACACAATGCTATCACTTATATTGATATTATGTGAGGGTACTACTTAGACAATTGTACTAATCTATTCGTAATAGCATAGCTCTATCACTGTAGCCCATACATATTTTTATATCAATGAAGAGGTTTTTATTTTACCATCATGTGTCTCCGCTTGCTGTCTTAATTCGAAAAAGTCGAATTTATTGTTAGCGTAAGTTACGGTTATATATATATATATATATATATATATATATATATATATATATATATATATATATATATATATATACGCTATCAATAAATTCCACTTATATTACATAGATACAGGCAAAAAAACAGTAGTAGAAATATAATCCGGGTGTTCCATTACTCTGGTGCAATACAGAGTCGTTATATTAATAGCAGTGCAGAATCTGTACAATTGCAAGAGAAAATAGCACTACAAATTGCATAATTTTAAAGTGCTTCAGGAACTTGCAAATTAAAATGGAAAAGTTTATATTCTGTATCGCAAAATTCACTGTCATCTTTGCCTTGTTTTATATATGCTTTGTTTTATTACATTACGATGAATGTGTATATATATATATATATATATATATATATATATATATATATATATATATATATATATATATATATATATATATATATATATATATATATATATATATATATATACTTATTTTTTTTATATATTCATGCCTATCCCCCGCAGGGCTTGGCAGAGACCACAGAAATCCATCCGCTACGATCTCGACACACCCTCCCCGCCTCCTCAAAAAGAGAAAATGTTGTAAATGACATAGGTTTCAAAGAAAAAAAATACTGCGTCAAAGGGTCTCACAGCTCTAAGACCAATAGAAAATTTTGTACTGCCTTGACTGTTTTAAAATCTTACATACATACACTATCGTCACGCCTGTAGGGGTAGGCAGAGACCACAGATCTCCATCCGCTACGATCCCGGCACAGCTTCCTTGCTTCCTCCACACTCATCCATCCTTTCATCCATTCTTCCTTTCACATTCATTGCAGTGAAACGGCTCTCTATGAATCGCTTCTCGCCCTCGTGGGAATCAGGACGTGACGGGTGGCGAACCACGTCACCGTCATTTTTCAACAAATTAGGTATAATAAATTCGTCTTAGTGAATTCCACGGGAGATGAATCGCGAGGATGGAGGTCAGCCCCAGCAGAGCCCTGCATGCTGAGGTAAGGCACCATAGTACCCAGGGGGACCAGATCCCGGGACGGTCGGCACGCATGCGTGGCCAGGGGCGAGCTTAGGCTCGCCCCTGGCCACGTATCCTTTGCCACGGCAGTCCATGGATTGGTGGAGAGGAAGGGAAAGGATAGAGAAGAAAGGAAATACGGATTGGGGGGGTTACCAGACTCGGAATAAATATTTATAAATCCATACATATATTTATTTCGATGCGGGGATCAAACCCGCGGCCATTGACACCGCGGACGAAGGGCCCTGCCACTGAGCCAATGTATTTAAATGGTAATTTTAATTGTGGTAAATTAAACAAAATAATAATAATAAGCCGAATAATTAAAGAAAATAATAAGCCGAAGATCGTGCTAGGTGGCGCTTCTTGGAGGAGGCCTATGTCCAGCAGTGGACTGCCGCAGGCTGTTGATTGATTGAACAACAACTATAACAAATATTTTAATTTTATTAAAACATTGATGAAGCTTCTCGCTTACTTCGTGTATAAATGCTTTAAGAACACTTCTTACAAAATTTTTAATGAGAAAATAAAACGTAAATGTCGGATGTTTAGGATTTCTTTTCGCCGAGTTACTTTAAGTGATTTATAAGAATAATTTTTAAGGAAAAAAAAAACGCAAGACGAAGCTTAAACCTCTGGGGTGTGACGTAACTTCAAATTGCGCTTTGAATGCCATGTTCATCGTTTTTGCGAGTTCAGACACAGCTTTTTTGTGTCCCCTCTTACTCGGCTTAAGAAAGGTTGTGAAAAGTTCCAATTTTGCAAGAGATTGATTAATTGTCGAGACAGTCGATGACATTGCTGTTCCTTTGTAGTTAGATCGTATAAAAACGGACTTTATTGCGAATTGCTCCAAATAACGACAGAACAAAAATTACCTCGAGTCGATGTACAACTAATAATATTATTGACTACACAAATGTATTACCCTTAAATAAATTATTATAATCAAACGTTTTCCAAAGTTAACATTACATATATATTTAAGACATACATATGTATGTGCTTTTCTTTTATAATTCTTTTAATGGTAATAGATACTGCAATACTTTTTTATTCTGTAAATCTGTTCGGTTAGACGTCTGTTAGACGACTGATTGGCCCTCCGCCCGCGGAGTCAATGGTCGCGGGTTCGATTCCCGCATCGGAATAAATATTTATATGGATTTATTCCGAGTCTGGTAACCCCGCCAATTCCTTTCCTGATACATAGGCCTCCTCCAAGAAGCGCCACCTAGCCCGATCTTCGGCTTATTATTTTATAGCACCCGGAGGAGCCCGATCCCGGGACGATCGACACGCTTGCGACTAAGCGCCCCTGGCCACGCATCCAGTGCCACGGCAGTCCGTGGATTGGCGGAGAGGAAGGGAAAGGATAGAGAAGAAAGGAAATGCGGATTGGGGGGGGGTTACCAGACTCGGAATAAATATTTATAAATCCATACATATGTTTATTCCGATGCGGGGATGGAACCCGCGGCCATTGACACTGCGGACGAAGGGCCCTGCCACTGAGCCAATGTATTTAAATGGTAATTTTAATTGTGGTAAATTAAACAAAATAATAATAATAAGCCGACTAATTAAAGAAAATAATATGCCGAAGATCGGGCTAGGTGGCGTTTCTTGGAGGAGGCCTATGTCCAGTCCAGTATATATAATGGTAAAGTTCTCGGAGTTGTCCAGGAATATGTCTACCTTGGCCAAATAGTGCGATTGGACGGAGACAACTTCGAGAAAGAAGCCGAGAGAAGGATTCAGTTGGGCAGTGTTCAGGAAATTCCGTCAAGTCTTCTCGTCACCAATACCACAAAGTCTGAAGACAAAAGACCTCAACCAGTGCATCCTGCCCGTATTCTCTTACGGTGCCGAGACGTGGACACTGACAGTCCGTCTCCTCGCCAAGCTCAAAGTCGCTCAGAGGGCTATGGAGGAGGCTCAGGGTTTCTATGGTGGACAGAATTCGAAATGAAGAAATTCGCCGGAGAACCAGAGTCACCGACATTGTTCTTCAAGTTAGAAGACTGGAGTGGCAATGGGCTGGACAGGTTTGTCGGAGAACCGACAATCGTTGGAATAGACGAGTGCTGGAGTGGAGACCGCGACTCGGCAAACATAGTGTGGGACGCCCTCCTGCTAGATGGAGCGACGATCTGCCCAAGGTGGCTGGTAGAGACTGGATGCGTGTAGCCGAAGATCGGGCTAGGTGGCGCGCCTTGGGTAAGGCCTATGTCCAGCAGTGGACTGCCGCGGGCTGATATTGGATATATATATATATATATATATAAGGTTAGTTTTCAGAAAGTTTTTATTGTAAAAAATATTAATACTACGTATTTGAACGTGAGTTTGGATATTTCTCTTACTTTTCGCTTCCAGTCGATGAAACACTACAATTCATTGAATTAAATGAAATTAAGTACATTTCAAACACAAATGGAAATAATGGATATCTTTCTAGATATCTATAACAAGATAAAAAGGAATACCGACTGGGTGACCGCTAGTAGATATATCTCAAATCAACTACATAGAACATTTGTTTTGCTAAATAGCAAAACAATTGTTACTATACGTAAGGTCGAAATTCAACCAAATCAAAACAAGATCACCTCTGCCTCCGTTGCGTATTATGGCTAGGTAAAGAGGTAATCTTGTTCCGAGGCGCGTCTAGCCTCACTCGACGTAATCTATGCGCTGGGGGCTGGACCGGTTCTCTCAAGGCCGCGGATAGTCACGACCGGTGTGCCAGTGTCAGGGCACGCAGCTGACAGTGAAATTATTATTGGAACGATTGATATAACGACAACGGACCTCAGTGTTTTGGAATACATAACAAGGATTGCTTTCGTAATATATTTTACGAGCGAATGTGTCCACAAAACGTCGACAATGCATTTGTGACGCTTTCGGCATCCTTCATGATGCCGTGAACGGCGGTGAGCATTTTTTTATGGGACAGGTTGGCAAACGAGCTAGCGTTTCACCCGATGGAAAGCAACCAACGCACATACACTTCTGCTATAGCATAGACATGACAAATGCGTTTCCGACCTTTAAGATATGAGTAGCATGCTCGTTCGCCTAAACTACTATAAAAAAATCGAACTATAGTAAATAAATCCTTTCCAACACTCATTTACATCAACGGTTGTCGGTTCTCTGACAAACAAGAGTTTTCTTCCGCCACTCTATTTTGGTGGATTACTTCAATTTGAATCATATCCACTAAAGAAACTCCAAGCATAATCCTCCCCATTTAGAGAACGGAATTACTTTGAACTTATGAAGCAAACGGTACTTCAGTGTCCACATATCGTCACCGCAAAAGAGTATGTACACGATACATACATACATACATATAGTCACGCCTGTTTCCCTGTAGGGCTAGGCAGAGACTACAGATATCCATCCGCTACGACCCCGACACACCTTCCTTGCTTCCTTCACACTCATCCATCTTTTCATTTATCCTTCGTCTCACATTCATCGTAGCGAAACGGCTCTCCGGTTATCGCTTTTCGCCATCGTGGGAACATAAACGTCACAACAATAATCTTATGAGTTAGAAATATAAATATCCTTTATACTAGAACTCCGTTTATCGTGAGCGCTATTCAAAATAAAAGTACTTAAGCAACTCCCCCCCCCCATAACATAACAAACATATTTAGACCATGAAAATATTTTTAAGTAGGTATCGAACCCGCGAATCTTAGAGATTAATTCGAGTATTGCCACTGTTTATATACGTGAAAGGGTTCACATTACATATTTTATAACGTCGGAAATAATTAAATAAAAGTTGTAAGGCTGCGGACCTTCAATTTACATAATAATTTCCCACGAACATGATACACACATTTATGCGCTCAACGTCGCCCTTTGTAGGGACAAGTTTGGGTTTTTGAAAAGAAAAAAATATTTATTTTGAGTTCGTACCATCAGATTGTGTCCAAACCTCCAAATCGCCTCTGAAATGACTTAACAACAACTGTTTGCAATAGTTTTAACAATAAATATATATATATATATATATATATATATATATATATATATATATATATATATATATATATATTCTTTAGTATATATATAGTATAGTATATATATTTTATTCTTACACGACATAACCGATAGATTCTTTGTTCTCCATTTCGGGACACGGACCTACTCAAAGTTCAAGCTAGTTATCGAAAATCTATTCCTATCTTTACTTACGCGCATCGAGTTTCTGCCACCTTCATTGCAGAGATCGTCACTTCTTCTGGCCGGAAGGTAATCAAAATCTTAGCCAAAACGCAGTTACTTTTACTCTGTTTTACATTTTTTTTTACACTTTAACTCTGTTTACTCCAACTACTGCCAGCCCATATATACATACATACACACACACACAAACAAACCACTTAAACATATATTAACAGACACAATCTTTTATGTGCCCATAAGTTTTCATTTTATATATAAATTTGTTTATATTTATTTATTTTATTTATGACAGTAATGATGTGAAATTGAATGAAGAATAGTAGGTATCACAAGGCTGGCCCGTGCTGAAACGTAAACAAGGTTATTTTTTATATGAATTTGAATTAGATACTATACATACATACATAGCCGAATTTGAAAAATGACCGACTGGTTATAGTATATATATTTTTTTCTCATATATGTTTTACATTTTAAACACAAATACCTGTTTATTAAATGATCAAGTTATTCAAAACCAAATAAAAATTAAAACACCAAAAAAAAAATTCAACAAGAGCAGTATTTGACCTTGACCTTTTGGAGAAAGTTGAACCTGACGACGAACGTTTTAAAATGTTAAATTTTTTAGTCCTCATCACTATAACAAAGAGTGGGTGTAGCCCAAAAGGTTTACGCTCGGGTTTCGTCGGGCCAAGCTATTGTATTTTTTGTAAACCTCTCCGTTGAATAGGATTTTAAATATATAACAAATTGATTATAAAAACTAACTGAACATGAAATGTCGACGACACTGCATTTGAATTCGCCCTCGTCGTCGTATCGAAAAGCATCGCTGCATTAAATAAAGAAGTGTTTAGCATACACTTCGTTTCAAAGCCCATATATGTATATATGTACGTTGCACGAGCATCCTCACTGCTAGAGGAATGAACATTAATTCACCATGCTTTGAGACGCATTGATGTTGTATCAAGACTCGGAATAAACACCTGTAGGCTGTACATATGGATGCAAAAAAGTATTCAGCAACACTTCTTTTCAAAGCCTATATACATATGTCCGTTGCACGGGCATCCTCACTGCTGGAGGAATGAACATTAATTCACCATGCTTTGAGACGCATTGATGTTGTATCAAGACTCGGAATAAATACCTGTAGGCTGTACACATCGACGCAAAAAGTATTCAGCATACACTTTTTTTTAAAGCCTATATACATATGTACATTGCATGAACATCCTCACTGCTGGAGGAATGAACATTAATTCACCATGCTTTGAGACGCATTGATGTTGTATCAAGACTCGGAATAAATACCTGTAGGCTGTACACATCGACGCAAAAAGTATTCAGCATACACTTTTTTTTAAAGCCTATATACATATGTACATTGCATGAACATCCTCACTGCTGGAGGAATGAACATTAATTCATCATGCTTGGAGCCGAATTGTTGTTGTATCGAGACTCGGAATAAGCAACTATAAGCAAAAAAGCGAAAACGTAGTAAACTGCAAAATGAAAACTTACCACTAAAGCCAAAAAAAGATTACTGAAAAAATTGTATCTGATCACTTAAAAACAGTCAGTTTCAACGCTGTACACAATTTTCTATTTGACGTAGAGCTATGAGACTCAGGCCAATCATCAAAGTATTTTTTTCTGATCCGAATAGGCAACAATTATTTTAACGTCACTGTCATTTACAGCGTTTTCACTTTTTTACGTCGATATACAAACATATGTATTTATCCCGATGTGGGAATCGAATCGGTGACTATTGCCTCCGAAAGTGGTACCATCAACTTGATTAAGTCGTCTTGCACACACTTAAATACACTAATCCTACGCAATTAACACTTCTCATATTTTTCTTATGAGGTTGTAGGAACCGAATTGGCTAAGATAACATCAGTTGGAATGGTTAACTAGATTAATTAGAATTTTATTTATACTAATAAATTAATAATTAGGTTAAAAAAATAATATTCAGACATTATAATGAGTTTAGAATTTAATGTGAAAAAAAAAAACGCACTTAACTGAAAGAATTACTCTCGACCCTTAGGCACGTAAGACTAATTGTCACAGGAAACATTATTACTTTGGAAGCTTCCTTCACTACATAGACGACAAGAGGAATTGGTGCTGAAAAAAGTGCTAAAAAAATCGTCGCCTCGGGAAGTGTGAAATAACGAGTGCGTCTTAAGAAAAGATTAACAGATTTAAGAATAAAAAAATATTCACGCAAACTGATTTAGTAGAATTTTATCAAGATTAACTTTTAAGATAATCTTATTGCAAATTAAACCCATTTAAATTTATCTATTATTTATGCGGGAGAAGTATAATTGCGGACATAGATCAAGTAACAAACTGAATTAATAATTGGCTGGTAACATTTCTCGGAGAACCAACCAACCAACGTTCGTTGAAATGGACCACGGATTCCCAAATTATTTTGGGCAAGAGACCCCTATTCCAAAATTAACTGACACGCCAGACCCCAATAGCCAAATTACTTTAAAAATCCTATCTTTAGTTTTTTTTTCCTATTCATACAAAATACTTACAGATTTAAAAACTTTGCGGTTCGTGATGAGTTAAAAACCCCAAGAGTTCAATATCAATCCCTTTGGGAATCCTTGGGAGTCTGCGTCTTGGCAAATGTAGTATGGAACGATAACGATCTGCGAAGATATATATATATATATATATATATATATATATATATATATATATATATATATATATATATATATATATATATATATATATATATATATATATAATTACGTATATTTTTGTCATAAATATTAAAAATCATTTAACAGAATAATTTCTTATATTATATACGGACATTTTTC
>JASFAT010002555.1:0-10851 GCA_031353405.1 Baronia brevicornis
TACCACCAGCGGACGAACCACTGACACCGATCTCACTCGACGAAGTTAAAAACATCATAAAGAACTGTAAAAGCCGCACGGCCCCGGGCGCTGACGGTATTAGCATGCGGGTAGTTAAACTGTTGACCTTACCGCTACTTACGATTATAGTGAACATTTTTAACGTGCTTCTCACGACCAGATCATTCCCGGATGCATGGAAAGAAGCCGACGTCATCGGCATCCCTAAACCAAATAAGCCCCGTAACCTACCAGATAGTTACAGACCGATTAGCCTCCTCAATACCCTGGGGAAAATCTACGAGCGTGTCGTTTTGAGCCGGCTCAAAGCATACGCCGAGTCCAATAACCTCATCCCAAACGAGCAATTCGGGTTTAGAGAACTCCATTCCTGTCCCCAGCAGGTCCTTCGCTTAACTGAACACATTCTTGAAGGTACATCCCAGCGTAGACCAATCAATACAGGAGCGCTTTTCTTCGACGTGGCAAAAGCCTTCGACAAGGTCTGGCACAACGGTTTGTTATATAAACTATACCACATGAGTGTGCCCGATAGACTCGTTCACATCATACGAGAATTCCTTAGGAATCGAACCTTCCGCTTTCGCGTCGAAGGAACGCGCTCCTCTCCCCGCCCCCTTAGGGCGGGGGTTCCGCAGGGATCCTGCCTCTCGCCACTTCTGTTCTCACTTTATACCGCCGACATTCCCAAGCACGCGAACGTGTCGCTCGCCCTATTTGCGGACGACACCGCCCTCTACACTTCTGATAGGGTCAAATACCGCGTGTCGAAACGGCTCCAAACTGCGGCCACTACTCTTGGTGAATGGTTCCGAAAATGGAGAATCGAGGTAAATCCCGAGAAAAGTGAAGCAATTTACTTCTCAAGGGGCACCAGTAGAGACTCCCACAAACGAGGCGGCCGACTCTTAGATATCACTTTCTTTGGCAGACCTATCCCGTGGAAAAAGTCTGTCAAATATTTAGGCGTCACCCTCGACAATCACCTGAATTTTACTAAACACATTCAAAACGCTCGATCCAAAGCGGCCTTCGTCTTAGGTCGTCTTCACCCTTTAATTAACGCCCGCAGCAAACTGTCCCTCAGACACAAGCTGCTTCTTTACAAAACATGCGTCCGGCCAATCATTTCCTACGCAAGTGTCGCCTTCGCGCACGTGCATAAAAGAAAAATAAATAAGCTTCAAGTGATACAAAATCGCTTCATTCGTCGAGCCACCGGTGCTCAGTGGTTCCAGCGCAATATTGACCTCCACTGCGACCTTAACTTGCCGAGCGTCAAACAACACTTTAAAACACTCTCTAAGAAACATTTTGAGAGATCCGAATCCCATCCGAATCCACTGGTGGTACAATCGGTAAATTATTCACCCGATTTAAACGCGCGCCCGAAAAGACGACGCCCGCGTAACGTGTTACACGATCCGGACGACGAAACAGCGTCGTTCGGATCCACTCACGACACCAACACTCACACGCACCCCGGCCCTAGCCGAGCACGTAGAGTAGGGAACACTTCTACACCGGCCGCTTACACGAGATTCTCTCACGTACCCGGTCGGTTTTCACCCCCTAGACCTTAGGGTCTATGGGACTAATAGGGACTATAGTTACTAAAGTTCAACCTCCCCTACATGTTTAACGTAGAATCATGACGAGTTTAAAATCAGCACACACACATATGTGTACCTCCGACACGGCATCAGGCCGATGGAGTCTGCGATTTGCGCAGATTCCCAATTATATTTTACTAGCCCGCGGGCTTTCAGCCCGCGGGCCCTGAAATCGATAAAGCTGTTAAAGCCAATAGGCTACCAGCATTAACATCTTCGAATCAATCAACCAAAATATGAAGCATCCACTATAATTAGTTTACTGCTTTGAGATACTTGTTAATAACTGATATTGCCAAAGTAAATTAAAAAAGAAAGCACTATGTTCGCTAACCGTGCCGAGTGATAAAACTAACGCCTTAACTCTGCTAAACACACGTCGGCGTCAATGACATCCGGTTACTAGAATTAATTTACAGGATCACTTTCATTTTTAACTTATCATTCGCGCAACCACGCAAACGTTGTTTTCACCAAATATAGAAGCATAGGTGAAATATCGAAGTTTTTAAATTCAAAGCTTAAATATAAATCTTATAAATATTAACTAATTATATATAATATAATTATAAATAATTTTTAGTTCCAAATAAGAATTAAGGTTAGGTTTGTGTGATTAATTTAAATTGTTTTTTTTTTTTATATAAATATTTGAGATACACCTATACAATTACACGCAGTTTATATTACAAGTGTCATATAAGGCCTTATCTGATCTGTGACATGGATCCTACCAATTTTTGACAGTATGGACTCTAATTCACTAGACACAATGGCGTTATAATGGCTGATTACTTATGATCGTCTCCACAGGAAGCAAGGCATATGTATGCTGGCACATGGCGAGCGTCTAAATTAATATTAGCGATCATGCGTAAACTACATCCTATGAACATTATATATAGGAGACCATAGACAATGTCTAAATAGCCTCGAATAACTAATCTACTAAGATATGCACAATATTCATTAAAACAACCTTTACCGAATACTTCATGCTTATTTTAATTCATTTCGATTTTTGCCTCACTTTCTGCACCCTGATTATGTAGCCTTTGGCTTTGTTTACTCTGATGAAGATGCAACAGTTAAAAGGTAACAAAGGAGTTTGTCAAAGAAGCTGAACTCCACCGCAGCTAAAGAAATAAGTTCCTATTACAAAGTACCTGATAGTATGTAAACAATAAAATTTGTAGAAGGTGCATTATTGTATTTACGCTCATATGTACATAGTTATTACAAAAAAAGAATTTTAGAAATCGAAAAGAGAAAGTAACCAAAGATAAATTCTGAAAATATTTTAGACACAACAAGACCACTTTATATCCTCAATAAATTATACAGTTTACAAACCACATTAAAGCATGAGATGTTACTTTATTCTTACCATGTTCTTGACAACATTCCCTCAGACATATAACATATTGCAGCTAAGTCTGTATTTAAAATTCCACAAAGCCTTTCTCTCATCAAAAACTATGCAAATATATTTTGCAAATAGCTTGACCAAACCATTTAACACACCACTAAGTGCCTCATGAAATAAATACACACATTCAAATAGTCAGATCTTCAAAACACATTATTTGCAAGTTAAATCTTGCAAAGTCATAGTAAGACAGGCCACTAGCCACAGTAACGAACCTTTGAAAATTTAATACAAATCATTTAAATAAGGGAAAAAATACCAACAGGCTAATTAGATAAAATCACATTATTTAAACAAGTACAAAATAAATTACTTTATAATTTAGGTAAATCAAACTCAATTTAGTATTTTTATAATCTATACAAATAAATCAGACCCTTGAAAGATCTTCAATATGAGCATTACAAATTCAAATAATGTATAATCTATATTTTTTTATTTTTACAATTTAGAATGTGACTTTGATACTTTTAAACTTATCAGAAGATTCTCTTAATATTATTGAAAGAAGTTATACAAAATATAATGCTAAAGATTATCAAAATACACTATATTTTTTTATATTTGTATGAAACACAAAAATTTGTTATAGTAACTAACTGTTTTATATATTTTTGCAACACTATGTTATAATCTGATTTATTCAATTTCTTCCTAATAGAATTTTGCAATTCCACAATAGTTTTTAATAAAATAAATTTTCTTTGGCAATATTACTATATTGCTCCTAAAGATAAGGCACGAAACTCGTCCTAAAGGAATATTTCGGTGACAAGGTACCTACTTAAAACAGTATATAATAAGCAAACTTAGTCCGACCGCTTCCTAGTTTTTTATTCAAATTGTTTAATGTCCTACAATAAAAGAATATTTCGGTGACAACGTATCTACTTAAAACAGTATATAATAAGCAAACTTAGTTCGACCGCTTCCTAGTTTTTTATTCAAATTGTTTAATGTCTTAAAACTAGTTTTTTCTCGAAATACCACTTTATTGCTTATATATTACGTACAATAACTGATATTATGTGTAGATTATTACTTGTGTAACATGTAGAATATTATATTTACACCGTAAAAAAATCACGTTTATACATAATCGCGTATTTTATCCTAACCTGTCATATTTCGTCTAATGGTTTACTTTATTACATAAAAGCTATAATAATAATTCAAAATATAAAATAAGTAGACCTACGCTGTTATGTTCACTATTCGTTTTTAGCTTATTTAAAGCAAGAATGCAAACAAACTTAAGAATGGCGGGCAGAATAATATGGCGCGTACCGGATTGAACAGAACCGCACAATCAACGATAATTATACTTACGTTTTATTGAAACGAAATCCAACCACTATTGTTATATAATCACTCAATAAATTATTACTCAATTAACAAATAACGATGAAACAAAATGAATAATTATTGAAAAAAAAATAGCATATCACATTTCCTTCAAGGCAATAAGATTATTATCACCTCATTCGCATTTACAAACTGTGTTGCTGTGCTCTTGCATTATAATTAATGTTGCTGCAATAATATATCAAAACAAGTATTATATTTTCTATATAATAGTTCCCTTATTAAAGCAAAAGAAAATATTTAATAAAATTAATTATTTATTACTAAATAATGCAAACTGAAATTTTTTAGGTGGGTTTATAACATGTAATTTAGTAAATAAGAACAACATCTATCTATACAATATTATCACTACTCATATTCTGTATAATATTACTACAATACTTGGAATATAATTATGTACCATGGTTCGCAAGTAGTTTTAAATATATAAGTTTTATAATTAAAATAGTGTTAACTGATTTACATACTTATGTTATATAATGGAACAAAAAAACGTTTTGAAGAATGTTTTAACTATTTAAAAAGCAAGTAATGATCATTGATAATAAATAACCTACGTGTTACGTGCTATTTTCCAAACTACAGGAAATCAATATATTATATTGGTACTTCTGTACAAATATTTTTCATTGCTAATATCGATTTCATTGTCGTTCTTAATATCGATTGCAATTGACCACGCTTTGCATTTGAATTCATGACATCGATGCTTTATTTCTTAACATCGAACATAGAAGGGTTATCGTCGTGCCTAATTTATTATTTTGTTATGTATAATCATCTGTCAAAAATGCCATGTGGTCGTCCATGTGACAATGTGTGCTCTTCTTTCATAATTAAATGAATGTATTCTATATTTTCTAACAATGGATTATATTGTTGGGAGTGTTGCAGCCTTAATCTCAGGTAACGTTACTCCAAACCGACAGAGGCCTTTTAAAAAGGCTTCAACACCGATAAAACATCAACCTTCGCCGAATGTTACTCCTAAGGGTGAACTAGTCGAAGACCGGTCAATATTTCTATCGCCTACCCTACTAAAAAAGAAAGCGATTGTGAAGAAGTCGCCCAAAAGAATATTTGGAAATCCAAATCTAGATATGATTAATGAAGAAGATGATAATTCGGAAGCCAAAAGTCCCAAAGCAAATAAAGTTAAAAAACACCTAAAGAATGACTTAATTGAAGATGTGAAAGTACATAATGCACAATCATCAAAAAACAAAGAACTCAAATTGAAGGCATCACCTTTAAAAAAGGAAAAAAATGAAAATAAAAGTGAAATAGAAAATTTACAGTTTCCAATTAAGACATCTAAAAAGAAAAAAGGAAAAATTGAATGCACAACGGAAAATGAAACAAATACTAAAACAGAATTGAAAAAAAGTGAAGAAATAGCGGAAAATAACAGTGAAAGAAATCTAGAACCATGTTATACCAGTGACAAAAATGCTCCAAAGGTAAATGTATCAAAACATAATATTAAAATTTTGAATACTGTTAATGACAAATTACCAGTTTGTCAAAAATCAAAAATTGATTTAAAAGTGACTAAAATGCTTAGCAAAAATCTTAAGAAGAAAAAAAATAAACAAAGAATGAAATCTATTTTGACACTTGAGAAAATTGGTAATGGTGATAAAAGTGGGCTTGCTGAAGATAATATGGAAGAAGGTAATTTACAGAGCCATGAAAAAAAAACTAAACACCATAGAAGCATATTGAAACAACATAATAAAGATTTGAATGAGGAAGAAACTGTTATTGCTACTAGTTCCTTGGATATTGTAAAGGATGATGATGATGTGAAAGGAAAAAAGAAAAAAAAAAGTAAAGTATTTGTTAATCCTAATGCAATAACTCATAAAGATACAGATTCTGAACATGAATCAGATGATGATATTAAATCAGAGAATGAGGAAAGCAATAAAGAAGTCTTAGACACTGGCCCACTTGTAGATAGTTCAGATGACGATAAGAATATGGAGAAACCAAATAAGCAAGAGGAGACAGTGCATAAAAATAAAGACGTGAATACAATAGAAGATGTGAAGCGGACACTTTTTGTAGGTAATGTGCCCTTTAGTTCTAAATGCAAAAAGGAAATTAAGAGGATATTTGGTAAATATGGGCAAATAGAAACTGTGAGGTAAGTTTGAGTACTTTTAGTAAAAATTAACTTAGTTAATAAAAATTAAAGATATTTATTTAGATATTTATAAATATTAAGATACCAATCTTGTTACAAGTTATACAGAGTACATTAGAAATGATTTCCCCAATCTTTTTCATACATGTAGATTCCTTTTCCTACTAATCATGATATGTAATTTGCTAATAGGATACGAACAGTGCCAGTTAAAGATGGCCATTTTACACCTAAACTGGCTGTCATCAAGGGAGAACTTCATCCAGATCGCTCTACTGTTAATGTTTATGTCAAGTTCCATGATGCAGCTTCAGTAGAAAAGGTTAATTTTATTTTTTTTTGAATAACCATATATTACCCTACTTACTATGTAGAGCTTGAAGAGAAGTTTTTGACAAGTTTACATTTGTGATTACAGACAGGGTAGATGGTGTAATGGGCTGATTTTGTAACTTAACATTATCATGCGCATGCATTTTGTGTGTTAATTACAGAGATGGTAATCTTTTAACAATTGGAACAAAAAAAAAACATTTCTTTTGTTCCACAAGCTCCAATTCGCTGAAAAAGCTATAGAGAGGTTTACATTGGGAGTCTCTCTGGATATGGTTCAAGAAGAAGAAATTCCACTGAGAGCTAAAGTCCCCATTGTAGCCTGTCAAGTTTGCAAATTAAAGTGGCAAAGGACTGGTCATATTTGTTGTGACAGGACTAATACTAGTTGATCTGCACAGATCGGCTCAAGTGGTGCGCTTTGAGAGAGTCTGTGACAGAGGTTGGAAAGTAGTTTTAAATGAGGTTTAGATACTGCAGAAAAATTTTATTGAGGTCCAGAAAAAAAACTGATGATGAATAAATGCTATTTCTTTTATTTTGCTTTCTAATTAAGTAATTTTATAAAACATAATATTCAAAATTGCAAAATATTATTTAAATTATATTGGTATATTATACAACATTGGCAGTCCGAGGTTTGACCCGCGACCCGAACGCTCGAACCGCAGACCGGATGCGGTAGGTCAAACCTCGGATGATATGATGATAAAGTGCATTAAATGGCAAGACAATGAATTCCACATGAACAACTGTTTTTTAATCTCAATAATTTCTGGTAACATGTTAGTAAAAATATCACTAAACAAGAAAAACATTAATCTGATCAATATACATCAATATAATTATTTTAATAAAATTTTAACAAGGCGTTATCGAAATATTCCAGGCTCTTGCAGAAAACAACACAGTTTTAAATGACCATCACTTACGTGTCACACGTAGTGACTGCACGGGCGCTGAACACGACCCCAAATGTTCTATCTTTGTAGGCAACCTACCTTTCGCATTAGAAGACGAAACTCTACATAAAACGTTCGAAAAGTGTGGCACGATCGAATCTGTTAGGATTATACGAGATAAAAAGACCAATGCTGGGAAAGGTAAGTCAATAAATATAAGGAATATACATACACACAGTACTGTTGTTAACTTACATATTTGCTTACATGTACCCAATGATCAGCCTATATGGCATGCTTTAGAGGAGGTCTATGTCCAGTAGTGGAGTGCTATTGGATGATTATAATAATATTAGAAATTTTACTCATTATTGTATATAAATGTACATTTTACACACTGTTATGTTTACTCATGATTTATTTTAAGGTAACAAATCTAACTAACTACCTTTATTTTAGCTGCTAAGTATTATCTAAGTTGAGGCAAACAAAATCATGTTATATTTTTAGGTTTTGGATATGTAAACTTTAGATCAAAAGATGCCGTAGAATTAGCTCTTGCATTATCAGAAGAAGATTTGACAATAAAGAATAGGATATTGCGTGTTAAACGGTGTACACAGATGACGCATAAACAAAAGCTGCAACAAAACAGTCACAAAATTTTAGGACAGAATAATCAAGTAGAGAGAAAATTCGAAGGAAACAACCGAGGTAGAGGAAATTATCGAGGAGGAAGAAATTTCCAAGGAAATAATCAAGGAGAAAAAAGTTTACAAAGAAATAATCAAGGAGAAAATAGTTTCCAAGGAAATAACCAAGGAGGAAGAAATATCCAAAGCAGGCATCAGTATGGACGTAATAGTGGGGAGAGAAATATAGACCGAGGAAATCAACAAAACCGAATAACAGATGGCGCTTTCAGGAGATTGAATAATAAAAGGAAAAATCAGGTTTGTTATGATTTATAATTTTAATACTTTATCACATTTATATATAATAATAATGGCGAGTTTCTGTAAATATTCAGAGTTTACTTAAAATAAAATATATTAATACTTTTTTCAATGTGCACCTCACTATTAATTCAAATACCAACATTCATTTGGTATTATTTTATCGAAGTATTGTATGTATTGCTAAAATTGTTGGATGCGCTTCTTCACAAAATCATTCATCATCATCATATGGCAGATAATTTTTGAGAATTTTTTTTCTAAATCTGATTTTTTTATCTATTTTTAGCTTTCTTTTACCAACTTATAAATAAAAAATTATTAACAAACTTCTTTTTATTTTTATATCTATAGTTGTTTTGATAACTATTAACAGAAATTAGTTTAAATAAAAACCTTTGACTCATATTATACACTGAAATGATATGAGCTTAATCGTAAAGATGATAGACATTTGTTGACATATTTTTTTTTATCTATTTTAGGACTTTGGAAGTGATGGCCCATCAAATAAAAGGCAGAGAAATATAAATCAGCCAAATAAAGAAAAGAAGATGCAGAAAAACTTTGTAGGAATAACAGCTGAGACAAAAAAGGTGCCAGGATTCTCAAATTTTGCTTTTATTTCTGTAACGATTGTAAGGTCTCTGGTGGATATGATTCAAAATGAAGGAATCTGTTTAAAAACCAGTCACTGCTATAGCTCTTCAAATTAGCAAACTGTAGTGACAATGTGCTGATAACATTTGTTGGAGAACCGACAATCAGTAGGTAGAAAGATGGAGTGGAAACTGTGTTTGGCCAATGTAGTATACGCTGTCCCCTCGTTGGCAGTAACTGGATGTGTTTCCAAAAATAGGACCATGTAGCACTCTTTGGGAGACGCCAATGTCCAGCATTTGGTTATACCAGGCTGGTGACCAGGATGATGATTCATATAAGGGACATAGGTTACAGAAACATATTTATATTTTTCCATTAAAAAAATCGTTTGCACTCACGAATTGCTACGTGGATGCCGAATATATATGCGGCACTCGCCCACACAGGTCATGGACGCCGGATATATCCGGCGCTAATCCAAACAGGTCATCAGATAGATGTCAGATATATCCAGCGCACGTCCACACAGGTCATCAGATGGACGCCAGATATATCCGACACCCGTACTGAAAGGGTTAATCCCTATTTACTGGCGCTAACTTTACAGTAGGTGACTTCTGACACCCGTAACGTAATAGAAACACTAAAAACAAGTTGTCAAAAAATTTGATTGATTAAATGGTTTCTTTTTAACTAGTTTATTTATTTTAGCAGTTTTGAAAGTGAATATGTTTACATTTTAAACTGCTATCGCATTTGCATATGTGATTTTTGCTTTTGAATGTGAGGTTGATTGAATATGTTTTTGTTTTCAGAAAAACAAGTTTGATAAGGGGCAGAAAAAGAAAAAAGCATTGAGTGAGATTCTTACGAAACAATAATCCACAACAAATTTTACATAAATTTAGTTTAACTTGACCTTTCTGTTTTAAGACCATTATATATCAGAATAAATTTATTATGCTTTTTTATTTTTAATACTTCCTGAGTCAATTTTCTTTAACATGGTGGGTCATAAAAGTACTTTCCGATATTAGAACTTATTGAATAACAAGCAGTTAATGAGATAAAAAGGGAAGTTAAACGAGGACAAATAAAACTCATCCTATTATTTGGTATAATATTAATATAATTGTCATTACAAAAATGTCAATGTTAGCAAAAATAATCACAGTCTGACACTTGTATTCTACGCAAAATCCTATCCTATATTCATAGCAAATTTAAACACTTACTCAATTGCCATTATATAAATCCGTTTGTATACATGCAACACCACACTTAATTACAATGTTATTCTAAGTATTAGTCTATACTCCGCACGCAAACTAACTTACTGTACATTTAGAAATAATCGTTGTCAAACATTGGAAACATCGACTTTATAACCTTTAATTATATACTTAAAAATACATAAACAGAATACTTCGATATCGTTTTTATTAATCTAAACCAGATGGCGCTTTTCTTGTTTTTT
>JASFAT010002726.1:600000-945731 GCA_031353405.1 Baronia brevicornis
TTAATTGTTAAATATTAATGATAAATATTAATTGTTAAATATTAATGATGTTATTCATGTCATACTAAGTAAACAGATCGCACCCTTATTAAAAAGACTACTGTAAAGTTTCAATAGTATTCTAAACACGGATTTTCCTATGCATATATCTCAAAAGTGCTGGTGTTGCATTTTAATTAATATCTATTATAGATATTTATTTACTAACATAGTTTTAATTTGAATAATCAGTAACGGAACATTAACAAAATATTTTCAAAACACCTGTATTCATTTCACGCACATGGTTTCAACAAGATTTCGCCACGCCTCATACTGCTAGAGAGACAATGGAACTTCCTTGTGATTTCTTCTCTTACAAGTAAATAAGCCGTTTCGGTGATAATCCTTCCCAGGTTATCGGATGCCATTTATTTTTTTAATGGACTTATTTAATGGGTACCCCTATAATTAGTCCGTCAAAAGTAAAATCTATGAAACCAATCCAACGACCATCACAGCAATAAAAAAATATCGTCCGCCCATTCACACGTCAGTTAACGGCATTCGAATCTCACTACTTCAGCAAGTGACACAGAATACAGTGGCTAGATTCCAAGAGTGTCCCCGTCGTGGAGGTCAACATTTAGATAATTAAAAAAAAAAACCCCATCACTTCTCTTCTTTAGAAAATTTTTTTTTAACAGCCTATATAAATATGTCCTACTGCTGAGCATGGGCCTCTTCATTTCTGGACGAACGGACGTTAACCCATTACGCTTGTCCAATGCATATTAGCGGGGTTACCAGACTCGGAATAAATATCTGTAGGCCATACATATATTTATTCCGATGCGGGGATTCGTATCCTCATCCTCGCATCCTAAAAGTTATTGTGTATTATTTATAGCTTTTGTAGTTTTTATTAATATTTATGTTCGAAAACGTAATGCTGCCACCAGACACCCTATATAACAACGCAACCCTCGTCTCCCAGACAATATGAGTTGAAACAAAGCTCGCTTGGAGCCAGCAGTTTTGCTTCTGACATTAAAGGTTGGATAAAAAGTGCTCTCGTTATGAGCGACAAGTCGTTTGTTAACAGCCTCAGACAAAGGCGGAGTTATTCTGAAGATAACATTGTATTAACGTTGAAAAATATTATTAAATAAACGTACTTGTTTGTTTGATGAATATTTTGAGCGGATTTTCGATCGTTTCTCGCCTTAATAAAGAATTAGTAATTTGAAGGATTTCAATTCTACAATTTTGTCATAATCTTTTCATAGATAATAATCTTAATAAAAAGACGCCTTTTACCGTAGGATCTGCTGTAAGTAATTATTCAAAATAATTCCTGTCATTGCATTTCTGATACTGTACATATAGACGCGAAGAAAAGTTTCATCCTTGCAATTAATGAATAGCGATACAGCCCTATGTTTCCACCTCCAAAGTTATTTTCATGCAGCACCAGTCCCTTGTCTTCTAATTAGCTTAACTTTTAGCAGTATTTTTGGACCGATACGACATTGAAATCTTCAAAAAAGAAGCCTACGTTTCATTAAAGATTGTTTGCTTTCCTATTCTATTCCATAAAAAAATATGAATCACTAGTACTATTCTAGTAGAATAGATTTAATCTAATAGGACGTCTAACGTATTCGACGATTTGAGAAACGGAATCCAAAGACAAGCGATGGATGAATATAAATTTAATTTCCTCAGCTGGACAGTTCTCTTAACTTAATTATGTTGGTAATGTTTAGCAAGAAACGGAATAATTTATGTAGGGTAGCAACGATGTAAAAAGTAATTGTAGAGCTGATGTAATCAAGCTCTCTTTCCTTAACCTGAAAATAATGAAGGACGGTCTTATTTTCAGAAACATATTTTTTTTATAGTTCATATATATTCTGTTATGCAGATGACACCACAGGTGATGCCTTATACTCCGGCCGTGCTAACATTTCTCGGGCACATACCGATGAGTGTCGGAACAAACTTGTGTCTGAAATACAGACCTCATTAGACCAGGTCTCGAATTGGGGTCAGCGTAATCTAATCGAATTCAACCCCAATAAGACACAAGTTTGCGCGTTTTCTACCAAAAAAATTCCCTTTGTCGTAGCTCCTCGCTTTGGAGACACTCCCCTCAATCTTAAGCCATATATCGGAATTCTTGGAGTTGACATATCGCATGATGTCCAGTTCCGCGGCCATCTGGAAGAAAAGGCCAAGCTGGCCTCGAAAAAGCTGGGTGTGCTCAGTAGAGCGAGACAATATTTCACATCTGGCCATTGCCTCCAACTATACAAGGCACAAGTCAGGCCACACATGGAATACTGTTCTCACCTCTGGGCCGGGGCTCCCCAGTATCAACTTCTTCCTTTTGATCGCATTCAAAGTCGTGCGATCCGAATCGTCGATGACCAAGATCTCACCGATCGGCTTGATTCTCTAGCGCTGCGGAGAGATGTCTCATCTCTCAGCATTTTTTACCGCCTTTATCATGGGGAGTGCTCTGAGGAATTGTTTGGAATAATTCCCGCCGCGGAATTCCACAACCGCACAACTCGCCGTAAAGAAAAATTTCATCCCCACCACCTGGATGAGTGGCGATCTACTACGGTGCGTTTCGCTCGTAACTTCTTTCCACGCACCACCAGTTTGTGGAATCAGTTACCCTCGGCGGTCTTTCCGAACCGTTACGACATTGGAACCTTCAAAAAACAAGCCTATACATACCTAAAAGGCCGGCAACGCTTCCGCGACTCCTGCGGTGTCGTGGTTGCCCGTGGGCGGCGTTGATTGCTTTCCATCAGGCGACACGCTTGCTCGTTTGCCCTCCTATCCCATAAAAAAAAAAAAAAAAAATATATATATATATCTCATTGCTAAGCATGGGCCTCCCCATTTCTGAAAGAACGGAAGTCAACCCACCACGCTTGTCCAATGCGAATTGGCAGGGTTACCAGACTCGGAATAAATATCTGTAGGCCATAAATACGTCTATTCTAATGCGAGGATCGAACCAGCGACCATTGACTCTGTGGGCGGGGCCTTACAGAGTCAGTGGCTGTGATTATGTGATTATATAGTCTATGACATCCCAATCATTCATCTCCAGCACCGTTTCTCCAGAGTATCTTATATAATTAGCGAAGGTCCTTTCTTTCCTTGATCCCCCCCCCTCTCCGTCTCCTACTGTGGAACGTCCGTCTGTTGTACACAATCAATATATTCATACCCATCGATATGATTTCAGTCGCGCATCGTCTACATATCCGATCCATAAATCACTTAGTGTCACCGCGACGCAACGAAATTAATCTTGCCATACGAGAGAATATAATGGAACTCTTATCGCGTGGCTGCAATATTGATTTCATTTATATTTTTATAATATGTAATATTAACACGTTTATCGCGTTAAGGGTTCTGGATGATGCTTAACGGTTTTTTCGTTCGGTACAATTTTTTTTCACAGGTGCACTGCTGAGCACGAGCCGGACGTTAACCTTCAACGTTTGTCCAATGCGGATTTGCAGGATTACCAGACTCGGAATAAATATCTGTCGGTCATACATATATGAGAACCAGAGTCACCGATATAGCTCTTCAAGTTAGCAGACTGAAGTGGCAATGAGCTGGACACGTTTGTCGGAGAACCGACAATCGTTGGAGTAGACGAGTGCTGGAGTGGAGACCGCAACTCGGCAAACGTAGTGTGGGATGCTCTCCTGCTAGATGGAGCGACGATTTGCGCAAGGCGACTGGCAGAGACTGGATGCGTGTAGTCGAAGATCGGGCTAGGTGGCGCGCCTTGGGTGAGGCCTATGTCCAGCAGTGGACTGCCGCGGGCTGATGTTGATATTGATTTGGAGCCTTATCTCATTGATCTAACAAAATATTTTTTTATATTGAATCGACATGATGGTTATCTACAAAGCAAGTTCTGACTCAAGAAATCATATAAGTTGTTAATTGACTCAATTATAAAGATAATAGAAAGTTTTCGTCAATTAATGAACTTGATTCATTTTGCTAAAAAAGCATAAAAAATTTCGACTTGATAATCAAAGTTTAATAACTGCTTGAACATTGAGCACAGGGATTCTCAAAGTAGTCGATATCGACCTCTTGGGGTCGAAATCGGTTTCCTGGAGGTCGACATAAATGAAAACTGATTTCGGGGGTCGACGACGTCTTAAAATCGACCCATATTAATTTACACACGTTCTTATTTGAAACTTATAAGATACGTGAACCAAGCAACACCAAACACTCATCTGATTGATTTCAAAGCAATAAATCTGTTCTTAATTTACTTATTACCTAATATATATATATATATATATATATATATATATATATATATATATATATAATATTATATATATTATATATATATATATATATATATATATGACGGGTGGCGAATCACGTCGCCGTCATTTTCAAAAAATTAGGTATATTATATTCGTCTTAGTGAAGATGATAGATAGATGCCACCAGCCGCAAAGGAGGATGGAGGTTAGCCCCAGCAAAGCCCTGTATGTTGAGGTAATTTTATACTATAGTACCCGGGGGAGCTCGATACCGGGACGATCGGCACGCTTGCGACTAAGCTTGCTCTTAGCCACACATCCTTTGGTACGGCAGTGGATTGGCGGAGAGGAAGGGAAAGGATGGAGAAGAAAATAAAGGGTAGGAACGGAAATGCGGATTGGGGGGGGGGGTTACCAGACTCGAAATAAATATTTATAAATTCATACATATATTTATTCCGATGCGGGGATCGAACCTACGACCATTGACTCCGTGGGCGGAGAGCCCCGCCACTGAGCCAATCGATTAGTTTTATTTTAATTAAATGCAAAATACTTTTGTGGGGGGTCGATGGGGTTTTTAAAAAATTATATCGGTGGTCGGTGACCAAAAAAGTTTAGCAACCCCTTATTTAACGGATACGTTCGCTAACAATCCGTGACAGCTCCCCGTTCTTCGTCGTCCCTCACCCTACATATTTTACGAGATGGTTGCGTGCTTTACGAGCGAATAATTTATCTTCTGTTACGGTGCTTAAGATGAGCTGAGAATTTTAAAGTCGTTTTCTCCTTTTACTTACCCAAAACGAGAATAGCTAAGTGGCCGAATTAATTAATCCTTTATATTTCTTTCTTAAACATTTTAAAATTACTCCATTCACTTAAAGCTTCTTGAATTATCACAAGAATGAACTTATATAAAATAAAAATAATTGATTCAAAAACGAACTAATTAAATTTGTTGGCGCAGGGACCCAAAATGGATCTTGGCTTTCAAAAAAACTTAAGCCACCGTGCCCTCTCCTGCGCCAATCTGGATGCCGTCCTGTGGGGCACCCCAGTTACCGTTACTGGAGAGACGTGGTGGAAGATGACATGCGCGACCTGCATTTTATTCAAAAAATAATTCATATTTCATTTAACGTGCAAATTATAAAGAAACATCAAAAAAAATCTATTATTAACGGAGTCAGGCGTTACTTTGCGGAAATCCATCACTATGTGGACAGTCAAAAGTTTTACTTAAACTTAAAATTAATAATTTCATGCTGGAAAAATAACTGTCCACCCACCAACCACTATACACAATAGCAACACAAGGTGTTACAAGGTGGAAAAGTGGTAGTGTGTGTTTCGTGTTGCTGCCGTTTTTCGGTAAGTTTTTGGTCTAAGTTCCAAATAAATCCACTTCATCCAGCAGGAAAACACATTATTAATTTTCTGTTATTGTTTGCTTGTCGCGGATCTTAGCTAAGTAAAACTTTTGACTTTTGACATAAAAAAATCTATATTAAAACAAATCTTTATAATTTTACCCGTGAAACGGGATTGTAATACTTTTCCACCGAGTGCTAAAATAAATACCGTTCATAGCTACGCGATATTTTTCACACGGTAAATAACGTAGCACGCGATCTATTCGTTAACGGGTCAGCGCCGTAGCGTCGTAGCTTTTAATTCTACGCTTTTGTAAAAAATCTCCTTAAGTCTTTGAGCTTTTTAATATGTACTAGAAACCAGGTCAAAGTGAGGCTTATTAAAATGGTTGTATAATGGAAAAACCAAACTTACTTACTCAGATCGTAAGTGCATCGATTGAGCTATAAATGTATCGACGTACGTCATCTATGCACTTACGATCTGAGGAAGTGGGTTTGATTTTTTCATTATTCATCCATCTTTTTTAATAAAGGTAAGTGCTCGCCGTTTTGTATTCGTATGTATTGATGTATATACATACATATGAAATCGCGTGTTTCCCGTAAGGATAGGCAGAGACCATAGATCTCCATCTGCTACGATCTTGGCACACTTTCTTTGCTTTATTCACAATCATCGCTCTTTTCATACAAGCTTGCGGATTAACAGTACTTTTGAGAACTCCAACAATTGATCAAGGTACGTTTTCCTTGGTCTTCCTCTACCGACGCTTTCGTCCACATCCGCAACGTAAATTTCTTTTATCAGTCGTCTTTCGTCCATCCTCTTTATGTGCCCAAACCATTTACACAAAATATTTATATAGCTATATATAAATATTTTGTGTAAATCTTCTAAGCAATAAAAAGGCGAGCACTTACAATGAAATTCTATTTCGTTGAGAGTTACATTCCATCGAATAAATATTTCACAATATCGCATAAAATGTTGATGCATATCAGCTTTTAAAATAAGAAATCGACTTCAGTTTAGAGTCTAGACTGCCAGCAATACAATTTTTATTTTTGAATCGCTTTGGTTTACATTGTGTCAGATATTTTTATTTTTAAACGGTTATAGGTATATAGCTTGACCCCGTTTATTCATTTGTTTCAAATGATGCGACGGCTTTTTATAACTACTAATGCTGAACCGATTTGTATGAAACTCTATACACACATTAAGTCCCCGTTACAATACAACTATATGATAATTTAAATTATGTAACAAGGAATTGCTAGGAGGTGGACGGTGGTACTTTTCAAACAAATTTTTTTGTTTAATAATATTTTTATATGGAAACAATAGGCAGACTAGCAAGCGGATCACCTGATGGGAAGTAATCATCGCCTATGGTACTAAAGGCAATGTAAATGGAGGGGAAATGTGAATAATGGAGGGAAAGAAGGATTAATAGACGGGGCAGAAGTTTAAGAGGGAGGGGAAGAAGGAAATAAGGAAAAAAAGTAATTGGGCCTACAAATGCTGCATTTAAGGAAAGTAACACAGAAAAAGCTAGTACTTGAGGACGATATTCTGTGACGTTTGGTATTTTGTTCTTCCATTTGAGCTGACTATTTGACGTTGCCATAGTTCTAATAGCATCTTCCCTTCTGGTTTCTCTTTTCCAAGACGTTATGTTTCTTGTAAATTAAAGATCTCCGGAATCAGAACACTTTTTATACCTTTATTTTAAACATAACACCTTATGGGAAGGGAGTGGATAAAAATCAGCGTTATAAGAGAATTCCTTCCTCTTTTAACAACAGTTAAGCTACTTCCTTTGCCTAGGGTAAGATAATATACAAATATATTAGATTATAAGATTTTATATATTAATAGTTAAGTATAATGTATGTTTAATATAAAGCTATTTTGTTATCTTCGGGCAAATATAATATATTTTTTAAATATTTATTTTAAGCTACATTTCAGTCTTAAATACAACGTAGATATCAAACTTTATATCATAAATTTAAAATGTATGATAGACAGAGTGTACTCGTATTGTTTATGTACTCCGATTTTCTTCACCGTAATCTAAATTAACTGTAAACTTTATCCGCTGTTTTATCGCGACATGAAAATTTATGTTGACAATATTTTGTCTGTCTGTATTCTTTATTCTTTGAAATGAAGGCGATCTTCGTTATATTTTTGACGAAAGTTTTCTTTATAAAATTTTTGTTAAAATCTTTTATCTTAGGACGTACCTACTTCCTTTTTGATTCATTTACATTTTTAAATAAGTGTACTAGCAACGCATCAAAATCTCGATCTTTCTTTCCGCGCAATCTTTCCGTGAAAAGTCAATAGACATGAAGATAGAAAGGTAAACAAGCACGTGTGTCCTCTGATGGAAAGCAGTTAACGCCGTCCATAGTCATCCGCAGTGCTATAAACATTGCAGAAGCATTGCCGGCCTTTGAGGAATATGTAGTCTTTTGTTTTAAGATTCCAATATCATATTGGTTCGGAAACATCGCTGGCATAGCTGGCTCCACAGGGTAGTGGAACATGATTTTGATTTGCTGCCCATCTACTGATATTTACTCCAATAGCCATGGCACTGCAGCGTGCCAGCCTTACTGCTGTTGCACACGGGATCTTTAGGGGATTTTCATCTTCGTTTTAATTGAAATTCTTTTAAATAAAATTAATTTATTTGTCTTTTCACTGTAAATTTATATCTTATTTACACACAAAATGTTAATTGATATTACATTTTATATCTTCGGAGGGGAAGTGTTGGGCCTCCGGAACTCAAACCGCTCACCGTACGAAGCGCGATAGACAAGCTACCACTCAGACGCCGGTTTTCTGCGGGAGTGTGGTACTTCCCCGGGCGAGCCGGCCCATTCATGCTACAGACAAATAATATGGCATTCTTGACAAAGTATTCGTCTGCAGCGTGGCTCTACCACTCGAATAATATCTCAGTAGATACTCGCATAATCTCAATTTTTTTCTTTTCTTTGATGGCAATTAGTTACAACTATTATGCCAGTTCAAGTAATATACAATAATATCCAATCTTTTGAAATGTAACAAGTCAGCTCGTCACGTTACGTTTTGATAAAATGGCGGCAATTTTATCAAAAACCTTCTATGGACTTTTTCAGTCAACTTAAAAAGTTTTGATACACGCATTTATTTCATATCACTTTACTTATACACCTTAATCGAACTATATTGCAAAACGCCACCACAATTAAACAATATAACTTATAATAATATAAGATTATGAAAATGAAATAAAAACAATTAGTAACAAGTATTCGAATGACGTCAGACAAACTAATGCTTTTGTTTTTAAATAAAACAATTTATTCCTATTTTTAAATTAAATTACGAATTTAAAGATGTAATATATTATAAAAGGTTTAAATATATTCAAATATAAAGTTTTATTACATTAGTGATACATTTATCAATGTATCACTACAGTACCAATGGAAAGAAATAGTGTGTTACTATTTTATGCCGGGAGTCACAGCAGTTGTATTGCAGACTTTTACGATACAAAATTATCCGTGAAAAAACATATGCGCATTTATAGATTACTTTATATTGCAAAAACGAAATGTTTATACATTGCAAAAGTAAATAATTCTTTGAATCGAACATCTCTTGACCGCAAATCATTCTTGAAACTCTGGCAATGAAAATGTTTTTATATCGCTCCAAGCGCTTTACTATACGTTTTCCTCAATCTTAAAAACATCGGAATGACTCCCGTTATCAGTGTTAGAATATCATAGCAAATATCTTCATAGCGTGAATATAAAATCATGTAGTAAGTATTAAATTTTCCATATTTTTTTTTATTTATCTATATATTAAAATTATCTTTATTTTTTTATGGGATAGGAGGGCAAACGAGCAAGCGTGCCGCCTGTTCGAAAGCAATTAACGCCGCCCATAGACAACCATGATACCGCTGGAGTAACGGAAGCGTTGCCGGTCTTTTAGGCATCTGCAGAGTTTGAAGGTGCCAATGTCGTATCAGCTGGGAAAAACCGTCGAAGATAGCTGGTTCCACAAAATGGTGGTGCGTTGAAAGAAGTTTCGTGAGAAGCACACCGTAGTAGATCGCCACTTATCCAGATGGTGGGGATGAAACTTTTCTTTACGGCGAGTTGTGTGGTACATCCGCCCGTACCCCTATGTATGTATCTATGGATGATGTAAAGGCACTCCGTCTGAGGAGCTGGAGAGAAAACACCAAACTAAGATCCGACTGGAAAAAATTACTGAACCGGGCTAAGGCCGAGGCTGTATTGACTTGATGATGATGATCATTCTCCAATTACATCGACGTCAGTTACAAACTATTTCATTGTAACATTCTTCAGGTCTCTCCAGCTTCTCTCTAGTGAACTAAAGAATAATAATACTTGATCTATTTCTTTACTATAAATTTTGTTTCTAAGTCAAAGGAACATACAATGCCCGAAGACAATTTTCACCCTAAAAGGGTTCATTTGAGAATCAGTTCACTTTGAACTCATTACCTTTCTAATGTCTATATTAACCTGAGCCTCGTCCGTCCCTTAAGCGTGGAATATTGGTTCAGGCACCGAAATTAAATTGCTTTAATCGTAGGACAGGATCGTTAGGTTTCTAGTTAGTTTTTCATTGTAATGACTATGACCTCAATATAGATATACTACCTACGTATTCATCTATATATCTTTATATCTATACTACTGTAGTGATGCATTGATAAATGTCTCACTAATGTAATAAAACTTTTTATTCGAATATATTATAATAAAACCTTTTTTAATATATAACTTTTTTATATTCATAATTTTAAAATTAAAAATAAAAAAGAAATAAATTATTTTAGAAAAAACCAATAAGATTAGTTCCACTGACGTCTTTCTATCGTCTTGTCAATATCACCCTTCCGGCATAAGAAAATGAAAATTAAAGTGGTAAAAGGCTGGTTACTTAAAGGGAAAAAGGTGTGATGATATGTATGTATGATGTAAATCGTATTATTCAGATTGAATATTTAATTATTTTATGCAATAGACAACACTTAATTTTTTTATATGACTTGTGACGCCATCTGTTGGCAGATGATGTTAAAATAATATTGGTTTATATAAAATACTTTTAATAATTGTAATTTGTGTAAAATAAATTATTCAGATATGTAATATTCATATAAATATGTATTTTGAATAATAAACTGTATTACAAGAAATGTCTTGTTGACGACCGATTGGCTCAGTGGCGGGACCCTCCGCCCGCGGAGTCAATGGTCGCGGGTTCGATTCCCGCATCGGAATTAATATTTATATGGATTTATAAATGTTTATTCTGAGTCTGGTAACCCCCCCAATCTGCATTTCCTTTCCTGCTCTTTCCTTTCCTCTCTATCCTTTCCCTTCCTCTCCGCCAATCCACGGTCTGCCGTGTCAATGGATTCGTGGCTAGGGGCGAGCCTAGTCGTAATCGTGCCGATCGTCCCGGGGTCGGGCTCCCCCGGAGACTATGGTGCCTTACCTCAGCATGCAGGGCTCTGCTGGGGCTGACCTCCGTCCTCCCTTGCGGCTCGTGGGATTCACTAAGACGAATTTAATATACCTGATTCTCACGAGGGCAAAAAGCGACCAATGACGAGCCGTTTCGCTGCGATGAATGGCAGCAGATGGAGCTCTGTGGTCTCTGCCAACCCCTGCGGGGGATAGGCGTGAATATATATATATATATATATATAAAAAAAAAAGAAATGTCTTTCGGTAATTTCATTTGTTTGTTAAAAAAGTAATTGTTGCTATGTTGGAGCAAATCTGTTTTAATATTTATTGTCTTTATTTATTAATATATTTTTGCATTCTTTTCTATCATCATAACGATAATATATCACCAACCTACATGAAATTATCTTTTTAACATTGTGTCCATCCTACGGTTGTCTGGAAGAAATCGCTATTAGCGATAAGACCGCCATTTGTATTTAAATATTACAATCAATAATTGTATAACTTTATTTTTGGTGTACAATAAAGAATATATCTATCTACCTATTGCCAGAATATTGAGTATTTATTCGTTTTTTTATTGCCTTTGTTTGCCTTCTTTGGTTTTGTTTACATAACGTGAAAAATGCAGTCGGGACGTCATTCATTCCGATTTCATCTTTTGTGCTGAAAAATACTTGCTAAAGGGCAAACACCCCTATGATACTTTTCACAGTGTTACCATTGTGTAGTCGTGTAGATAGGGTACATAATGGAAGTATCTAATGTAAAGAGCTATTTCCTCAACTGTCCCACATCAAAGAATGTTAGACGTTCGAAAATAAGATTCGAAATCGATTTCTTGCCGGTCACACACACTGTAAATAGTTTGCTCAGTATTGAGGTCACATTGTTTGTTTCAAAAGCGCTACGCAAATTGAAAACCTTATTGGCTCAGATGCGACGTGACTTTAAAAATCAATGGTCGTGGGTTCAATTTCCGCATTAAGATTAATATGTATATACGGCCTACAGGTATACAATATTATATAATTATTCCGAGTAGAGAGCTACGTGGTGGATTAATGTCTTTCCCTCCAGAAATAAGCAAGCCTGTGCCCAGCAGTGAGGAAATATTTATTTAAATAAATAAATATCTGCACAAAGTACACGATAGGCGGACTTAATGCCATTAGGCATTCTCTACAAGTCAACCTGCGGGCGAAATTCAGAAAATTGGTTTGGAGGTGGTGCAAATTCTATTATATAAGAGAAAAAAAATAATTACATACAATATTTTTACTTTTAACGCTCTACAAAAAAGGTTTCCCTTAAATTTCAAGTTAGCGAAAAATCATAGAAAACCTTTTTTTTAGAGCGTTAAATTTGCTACAAGAATTGTTATTTGTCGACATGATCGGTTCATAACGTAGTCCATGACGTAAAAAATTCCAAACTACTATTACTTTCCAAACTACGTTTAAAACTTTGGTATTGGGGGGCCGGGTTAATATTAAAATTAAGAGCTAAAATTTGGAGTCCGATTTAGGACTATCGTGAAAAAAAATTCGAACAAATCCCAAATAAGGACCACCCTAATATATATATATATATATATATATATATATATATATATATATATATATATATATATATATATATATATATATATATATGTATATACAAGAAAAATAAAATAAAAAGAAATATAAGTGAAATATTCATCCTTATGACCAGGACTTGTTGGACTTTGACTTTAAAAATTAATGTGTTTGGACCTTTTTTATAGTGTTAAGGCAAAAAATTTAGAGATAAAGCCAGTATGCATGAGTAAGAAGTTTAAGATTTTCCGTGGAACGATGGAGAAAGATGTTATTAGAAACCCCCTACATATTGGAACTTTGATTTCGGATACACTGGAGCAGAAGGATCGTTTAAAATTGTGAAAAGGTTGCAGAGTATTCTGACCTCTCTGCGTTGGCGAATAGGCAGCCTGTCAATCTGAGATCGATAGTGAGAAAGATACATGGTCATATTTTCGTACACATATTTGTTTGTTGTACAATGTTAAAATCTAGTAAGAGATACTTCCAAGAAAAAACAGATTTTTGCATTGATGCAACTTACTATTATACCATAAAACATAGATTCGCCAAAATATCTAAAAAGACATTAGAAATGGAATTTTGAAAATTGAAAAGCCAAAAGTACATATTCGAAATGCAAAAGATATATATAAATCAACTTATCTTGGTCTTTTTTGTACAGGATAGGAAGGCAAACGAGCTGGCGTGTCTCCCGATAGAAAGCAATCAACGCCGTCCATACATATCCGCAGTGTTATAGGCATTGCAGAAGGGTTGCTGGGCATTGAGAAATGTGTGGGCTTGTTTTTTGAAGTCTAATATAGTAACGGTTCGGACACCGCTATAGGTAGCTGGTTCCACAGGGTAGTGGTGCGTGGAGAGAAGTTTCGAGAAAAACGCGCCTTACTCATTGGTATTCATCCAGATGGTGGGAATGAAACTTTTGTTTTTGGCATGTTGTATTTTTCACTCACACACAAGCGGGAATTATTCAAAATCTGTCTTCGGAACACTCCCCATAGTAAAATCGATAAAATATGCTGAGAGACGAAATATCCCTCCGCAATGCTAAAGAATCACCATATGGATTGTATGTTAGGGTTGATTATTCCACAACGATGGTTCAAATGAAAATACGAACGTTTGATCTTTAACAAGTTATAATAGCAACTAAAACTTAAAACAATAGTGGACTGTATTACACATTGTATACATATATAATAATAATACATAACATGCCGCCCACCAAAAACTACGTTTTTCTAACTTAAATTTATGAAACGGCATGTAAATGCTATAATATTTTCAAACGGTAAAATATATATAAAACGGTATGTAAATTTGGTAATATTTTCATACGGTAAAATATATATAAAACGGCAAGTAAATTTTGTAATACTTTCAAATGGTAAAATATATATAAATCGGCATGTAAATTCTGTAATACTTTCAAACGGTAAAATATATATAAAACGGCATGTAAATTCTGTAATATTTTCAAATAGAAAATTACAGTAAATAAAGTAATATCTACGACATCGAATAAAATGTCATATTTATAACCAAATGTAATATAAACAAATCATAAAGTTCGAAATTTGAAATAAACGTATCGTCAGCATTTATCATAGGTAAAATTCCTATAAATTGTATCGTGTCCCTTGTTTTAAAATGATGCTCATAATTCAACTGAAGAAATGTTTTATATTAATTCCGATTCATGAACGTGTCTTTATTACGGTAGATTAATGATTATAATACAAAACAATAGCGTTTGTCTATATCAGTCTTAACGCCTCCGTTTTAAGACAAAATGCCAGCTAACAATGATTGAACGGAGTCGTCAAATTTTCGACAGTGTTTTACAACCCAATTCTGCTCCTCCGATCGTAACGTTTAAGAGATTTTCTTGAGGACCAGCTTATATTTTACGTCAAATTACCTATTTCAATTCCCACTTTTTCCCTGTATACATATATTTATATATCTTGTTCAACTTTCAATCGTTAATATTATAAAATCCTTTTTAATTATTCACTCAAGTTCAAATACATTTTTTAAACTTATAATAGATGACACTTAATGTTATTAGAGTTTTTTTTTTAAATATTAATTCCTGAAATAAATTTAATGGTCAAGGACATAGAACGGTCAGGGAGTATATCAGGCTCTCCCTCATCCTCCCTTGTGGCTCGTGGGATTCACGCTAATTAATAATAATTCATTAAAACATGACGGCGACGTGGTTCGCCACCCGTCACGTCTGGATTCTCATGAGGGCGATAAGCGAACGGAGAACCGTTACGATAAATATCAGAGGAAGGGTGGATGAAAAGATGGATGAGTGTGAAGGAAGCAAGAAAGGTGTGTCGGGATCGTTGCGGATGGAGATATGTGGTCTCTGCCTCACCGTGACTGACGTGACTATATGTATGTGTTTGTCAATAAATTGAATTAGTAGTTGATTTAATTTTTTTTGATATTACTTATTATCTTAAATACTTTTAAATATTTATTAACGGATTGGTAATCACACGAAATGTTTTGCTGACTTTGACCGCTATGTCGGTGACTCTGGTTGTCCGGATAATTTCTTCCAAAACTATTTTTTAGAAAAACTATTTTTTAATTTTTAACAAAATGTTACAAAGCTCAAACGTGAGGAGAATTACCAACGATGCCTCGTTTTCTTCAGTTCAAACTCACGAATTTATTCCATTGACTAAATTTAAAAATTAACTTCAAAGAGTAAATCAAATTTGCAATAAAAATTTACACAGAAAATAAATTGATACGTGCTAGGAAAATTTTATACGAAATCAAATAATCGAATTTCAATTAATCTGTGAAGTACTCTCCGTTCAAAGCGCTAACAGAATTTTATATATTTTTATAGCCTATGTTTTTCTCAATTTTGGGCAAGGCGTCCTCAATTCTAGAGAAGTGGGTCTTAATCCACCACTCTCATAAGCGTGGTGGGTTACCGAGCCAGTAACTTGTTTTATGATTGAATTTTTTCATGTATCATTTATATGTTTCATTTATATTTTGTAATTAATAAAAATGAAGGAAAAAGCTAAATCGCGTTAAATCGTTTTTGAAAAAATTCTTTTTTTTTTTAAATTTTTATATAAAAATATATAAAAATTATACAGACGTTTATATAATTATATAAACTAAAATTTTTCTATAAAATTATATAAACGTCTAAATAATTATCTCGGTGCCGAATTCAATGGTCGGGTTCGATGCATCGGAATAAATATATGTACGGATTACAAGTATTTATTCCATGTCTGCAATACGCCTTGTACAAACGTTATGGGTTTATTTTTTTTATTATATCCATTCTTCCAGAAATGAAGAGGCTCCAGTAGTTAGACCTATTTGAGCTTTAAATTTCGTCAAGCTAATCGTAATAGTAGGAGTGAAGCGAAATCGAATATAGTGATAAAATATGTCTGTAGGCGTTCTTATATATCCTTTCGTAGAGAAAATAGACAATTTCTGAACATCAAAAATAATTTAATTAATTTTTAAAGGCTTGTAGAGCAAACGAGCAACTGTGTCGTCACCTGATGGAAAGCATATTATTAATGGAGTCAGGCGTTACTTTGCGGAAATTCATCACTATATGGACAGTCAAAAGTTTTACTTAGCTAAGATCCGCGACAAGCAAAACAATAACAGAAAATTAATAATGTGTGTAACACGTGTTTCGCCCCAACACGAGGCATCTTCAGGTATAGTAGACTCTACGGAAGACAACCGAAAAGATTCGGTTTCGTTTACAACATGGAAAAGTGATAATGTGTGTTTGGTGTTGTGTGTAGTGGTTGGTGGGTGGAGAATTGATGGCCGATTTTCGGTAAGTTTTTGGTTTAATTCCCAAATAAATCCACTTAACCCAACAGAAATACACACATTATTAATTTTCTGTTATTGTTTTGCTTGTCGCGGATCTTAGCTAAGTAAAACTTTTGACTTTCCATATAGGAAAGCATATTAGCTGGCACGAACTAATAATATTAAAAAAATTACGGTATAGGTAGGCAAACGAACAAGCGTGTCACTTGATTCTTTACATACCATAAATGTCTGCTTTTTAGGTATGACTAGGCTTGTTTTTGTAAGGTTCCAGTGTCTCATCAATTCGGAAACTCAAGGTAGCCGGTGTCCTTATTTTTTCATTATTATTTATATTATATTTTTCTTTTCTTCATCATCATCATCAGTTTTTCCAGTCGGATCTTAGTTTGACTTTTTCTCTCCAGCCCCTTATTTTTTTTCTTGCGTTTTTTTATTTTTAAAAGTTTAAAATTTTATATGAGGATCAAAAACTGCTTGAATGTTAGACAACAACGTAAAGTAAAGGTGTAACAAATACTTAATTTCTTAAGATATAATCGTTATAGTAATACTATACCGACAAGAAATACAAACTAATTAAGTGTATATTTCGAGCTTAAACTTGATTAATTACATTTAAAATCCCAGGGCTAAAACAAACTTGCAACCGATCAAATGCGAAGTCTAGACAAGTTTACGTATATGTGTACATACATATATATACATTGTACATACAAGTAAGCATATAAATTTAGTATTAAAACTTTTCTCTTGAATTGGAGGATTGTGTTTGGAATCGATGTAGTATTTTGTTCTTTTTCTGTCTTTTTAACTAGTGAAGGTTGACAGCCAATTCAAGACAACCATTTCTTTTTAATATTAAATATATTTCAATTAAAGTTATCGCTTCGGGATGTCGTTGGTAGTCAGCAAATCACGATAAAATTATTATGTTTTTTCTGTTTATTATTGTAATTATTTTTATGAAATAAATTTAAAGAAGTAACCCTTTTTTAACAGATATATACAACACCTATATATAGCTGCGCAACTAAATTCTCGCTGGTTTTTATTTTTTATAAAAATGCAACTTAATTGTGCAAAATGTTTCAAGGAAAAACTGCTACTGAATCGCACGGAACTAAAAAAATAAATTTTCGTAGTGAAATTTATTTGTTATTTATTCATCTTTTTATGCAAAACTAATTTATTTAAATTTACAGGTGAAACTAATTATCGAATTAGAATTCGAATTTGAATTATAGTAGACTCTACGGAAGACAACCGAAAACTTTTCGGTTGTCTTCCGTAGAGTCTACTTACTATACCTGAAGATGCCTCGTGTTGGGGCGAAACACGTGTCGTGTACAAGATGGAAAAGTGATAGTGTGTGTTTGGCGTTGTGTATAGTGGTTATCGTTTTGCTTGTCGCGGATCTTAGCTAAGTGAAACTTTTGACTGTCCATAGACTTCTTATCGAATTATATTATAATTCTTTTAAACGGTTGATTTTGATTCAAATCTCTTTTGAGGTGAAATTATTTTAAATTTAAATTAATTTCTTGGCAGCTTCTTAATAAAAACTGCCAGTTTTACGAATTTTTTTACGGGATAAGAAGGCAATCAACGCCGCCCAACGACGCGTTGCCGAACTTTCGCAGGACCTCCGAAACTCAACCGCTCACTGTACGAAGCGCGGTAGCTAAGCTACCACTCAGACTCCGGTTTTCTGTGGGAGTATGGTACTTCCCCGGGCGAGCCGGCCCATTCGTGCTACACACAAATATTATGCCTTCCTTGACGAAGTATTCATCTGCAGCGTGGGTCCACCACTATTATGAAATTGAATTAATTGTGAATTAATAAATTAAAAATTTAACTATAAAATCTGCGAAAATAAGACAAAAATGGTAATGTGTGCATCGTTTTATGCATGTTAACAATACATGAGAAAAAACACAACACCATGATGCGTTGCGAAATTTATTCTTTTTGCTGAGCTGTGTGTCACGCGAAACAGGTATCATATTTGATATATATGGAACATAAATATATGTTTCCAATTCTGGGGTGTGTTAAGCGTTAATTTTTTTAAAAAAAAATCTACAAATAAGGTACAAATGCCCATGTGGAGAAGTTATCGCTCTTTTAGGAAATGGTCGCGAATTCGTTTCCCGCATACATAAACATATCAATATCTTATAAATATTACTCACTTTGTATGTCCTGCTAATCTGATTTGAATAATGAGTTGGGTTAATATCCAGATATTCCCCCAGAAATCAGCCCGTGCCGAACTGTAGGTAAAAGAGGGTTGTAAAAAAAATCATAAAGAAAGGAAAGACCAGACCACACCAGACCAGAAAAGGAAGGACCTTTCCCTATCACATAATTTGACACAGATAGGAAGGCAAAAAATATTAAAGTAGTAATAATTTAATATGTACTCATATGTGTTTCTGCAGAAGGAATTAATTTATGTATCTATCTATCTATCGATCTATATATCTAAGATGATACCTTTTTTAGGACATTTGTTCTAAAAAAAGCATGTTCACAATGTGTAACTGCGGTACATGCATTCTTAAATTTGAGTCAGCAACACGACATGATATCGACGGCACCGTAAACGAAATTCAAGAAAAAAAAACAGCGGTTGACCGTCATTAACGTAGAATAAATTCAACTATGTCGTTTGCAGCGCGCTCCTTAATTTATTTTAATAGCAATCTTCCAGGAATATTACGTCTTGCTGATGAAAATTTTCGTTTATTTCATTGTGTTATTTCATAACACATCTCTTGTTATTGTTTATATATATATATATATATATATATATATATATATATATATATATATATATATATATATATATATATATATATATATATATATATATATATATATATATATATATATATATATATATAGATTGTGTTGATCAATAACACATCTATTTTTATTGTTTTAAAAATAATAATTCCTTCATTTTAAGATTATTAACACTTTTCCGTTGTCTTCCGTAGAGTCTACTATACCTGAAGTTGCCTCGTGTTGGGGCAAAACACGTGTCATTTACAAGGTGGAAAAGTGGTAATGTGTGTTTGGTGTTGTGTATAAGTGGTTGGTGGGTGGAGAATTGATGGCCGATTTTCGGTAAGTTTTTCGTTTAATTCCAAATAAATCCACTTCATCCAGCAGAAAAAAGACACATTATTAATTTTCTGTTATTGTTTTGCTTGTCGCGGATCTTAGCTAAGTAAAACTTGACTGTCCATATACTTCATTTTAAATAAATTTTAATGTTACAGGCCTCTAGATCCCACACTAGGATTCCCACCAGGATTTAGTGTTGTGGAATATTAAACTCTTCCCTTATTTAATAATACATTATAACAACACAAATATCAAAAATGTAGAAAAATAAGGTAAAAAACGATAGAAAAAATGAATTAAATTAGAAAATAAATTGTTAAAGATAGAAATCTGTATGTATACAGGTGTGTGTGTGTTTGTATGTGTGTATGTGTAATATGTATTTTATTTGTAGCTTTTTTAAGACGTTTTAAGAGTAGATATGTAATAAGAATAAGAGAGCGATGTGGAGTAAAAGAAGGTGTCGTGATAAAAGTTGAGAAAGGGATGCTTAGAAAGTTTGGACACATAGAGAGAATGGATGAAAGATGTCTGATAAAAGGAATTTACGTTGCGAAAGGGTCGGTTGGAGAAAACCAAGGAAAACATACCTTAACCAAATTGTTGAAGTTCCCACGAAAGACCAGGTCAAAAGTACCCTTAACCGGCGAGTTTGTATGAAGAGAGTGATGAGTGTGGATGAAGCAAAGAAAGTGTGCCGAGATCGTAACAGATAAAATTTTTGCCTACCCCTATGGAAAACAGGCGTAATTAGATATATGTATGTATGTATGTATGTTTTAATACGTTAGATATTTAACTAAACAAGAAGGCTATTTAAAGTTGGCTTTTAATGCGAATATTAAGGAAAAAATTGTTATTATTAATAGTAGTCATTTATTTTGGGTAGGGCATTGCCTAAATTGGAAAAACCTGAAGATAAAAGACAAATTCTGATAATTATGCCGGTTATATAGAATATGATTAATATACGGCGACTTGATTCGCCACCCGTCACGTCCTGATTCTCACGAGGGCGAGAAGCGACTAATGAAGAGCCGTTTCGCTACGATGAATGTGAGAGGAAGGAAGCAAGGAAGGTGTGCTGGGATCGTAGCTAGTGGAGATCTGTGGTCTCTGCCTACTACTAGGGGAGACAGGCGTGACGATATGCATGTATGTATAAAAGTTTTCGACCGGTGTGTTTTGCCTGTTATGATCTAGAGTGTCGAAACGTGGACATTGATGGCTCGTTTGCTTTAGCTCAATTTCGCTATGAAAACTATCGAAATATAATTTCCCAGTTTCTCTTATAATCATAATTTGAAATGAAGAAATCGGCCATACTTGTGGGATTCACTAAGACGAACTTTAATATACGTAATTTGTTGAAAAATGAAGGCGACGTGATTCGCCACCAGTCCCGTCCTAATTCCTACCAGGATGAGAAACGAATAATGGAGAGCCGTTTCGCTGCGATGAATGTGAGAGGAAGAATGGATGAAAGGATGGATGAGTGTGGAGGAGGCGGGGAGGGTGTGCCGGAATCGTAGCTGATGGAGCTCTGTGGTCTCTGCACACCCCTGCGTGCTAGGCGTGAATAAATAAAAAAAAATCAGCCATAGAAACAAAATACCGTAGTACCGTAACCGATGTAGCTCTTCAAATAAGCAAATGTAAGTATAGTCACGTACAGTCTAGTCACGTTTGTCGGAGAACTGACAACCATTTTGCAAAACGTAGTGTGAGACGCCTCTTAGCCAGATGTAATGACAATCCAACTGAAAATTGGAGAATAATATTCAAGTAAATATCAAGAACGTTCAAAAAGGGACAAAATGTTCTATTTTCACTTTATTACGTTTTTCAACAACCGGCCGATCTCAAGAGAATACATATTTTAGTTGATTTAATGTTATTATATGGGCATCGCTGGTTTTCTACCATGAATTATATTAAAAAACCTTCCGTCTAGCCGTACAAAATAGAAATTGTACCGAAACATCCGTTTCATAAGAGCCCCTCTTTGTCTTTGTTGTAATGTAACCGGAAAAATCGTAGCCACGGATAAATTAATTTCCGGAGATAAGGGTTGACCTCGGTTTGAATGTTATTTGAGTCGTTATTCATTTGACCTACAGTTATTTTTGTATGCAATATTTATTTCGTTATCTATTTTAATTACTTGAAAGAAATCATGTTAACGGGATCAATGGTCGCTGGTTCAATTCGGGTATTAGTCTAAATATTATATATGATCTACACGTATTTATACTTAGATTAGATGTGGCATCAATTCGCCTTGAAGAAGCGTGATGGATTAATGTCCAATCCTCTAAAACAAGTTATATAAAAAAAATAAAATTAATTCCTATTTCATTTCTAGCGATTTACATGCTTCGCCATTAACGGTATTTTTTTTTTATATGCTAACCCTTTTATTTTCTTTTTTTTTATGGCAATTATTTATAACTATTATGCCAGTGTCAAGTACGTTACATCTTGATAAAATGGTGGCTATTCTACCAAACTCTTCTATGGACTTTTTCATTCAACTTAAAAAGTTACGATACACGCATTTATTTCATATCACTTCACTTATACGCCTTAACTTAAAACGATATAGTTCGCTATATCTTATAATACACCACCACAATTAAATATTATAACTGATAATTATATGAGATTATGAAAATGAAATAAAAACACAACGTCACTAATGTCAGTTGGCGGGACAAGTCCCCTAACAGTATTTATTCCCAAATTTATATCCTGCTAAATATCTTATATAACAGAATTTTTTTTCCTATATAAAACTATAAATAATAAATTAAATTTAAATAATAAATTTATATTTGAAAAATGGTACTAACACCAAGTTCACACTAATAATGTGAATAAATTATATAAATACATATAGGAAGAGTGTGAAATAATAGTAGGAATTGAAAAATAGAAGCCTCGTCGTGTCCAGCAGTGGGACATATATAAGATGAATAAAAAAAATTCTTTATTCACTTTTAGCCATGCATGTATGTATTATATATATATATATATATATATATATATATATATATATATATATATATATATATATATATATATATATATATATATATATATATATATATACCATTACTAGCATATTTATTATTATCTACTTTAAAAAAAAGTATGGAATGTATTTCTTAATGTTCCGTTTAACTTTGGTTTCATGCCTTCGTAGACATTTCAATCACGTAAAATTGCGCGCGGAATTCGAAACATATTCAAGATTTGTTCGAATTCCAAGGTGCTCAAGAAAAGTATTACAAACATATATGTAAGTGCTATCATTCAATAGGATTCGCAGTGATGCGGCGGAAGGCGAAATACAATTTTCTATTTCTTGCCATTTCACGCGCCAAGTACCCTTCCTTTTATTGACTATTACGTATTTGAATTCGATATAATACAATTCTTGGTCATCCGACCATATTGTGTTATTCAATATATAATACATACTGGTCATTTAGATGATCAGGCCGAGAAGGATAATAAGGTGAAATCGAGAACTCTGCTGTACCCTACCCTAATTTCGAAAAAAAATATTTAATAACACAGCATTGCCTAGCTATCAACGAACTGAATATATTAGTATTTTTTTTTAATTTATTTAACAAACGGCAGAATGTACTCATGTATACTTTACCATCACGCGTTTTATTAGCTGTACGACGAGCTGAATCGAATGAGTCATCGAAAGCATCAAATTTAGATGCCTTCGTTTAGCTGTACACGTAATATGAATGAATGAGGCTAGAGTACCCAAACGCCTACTCGATGGAAAACAAGATGGTCGTAAAAGCCGCGGAAGGCCTAAACTCAGATGGCTAGATGGAGTCGAGGACGACTTAAAGGCAAGGGGCTGGAGAGAAATAGCAGAACTAAGATCCGACTAGAAAATTTACTGAACCAGCCGAAGCCCCACCCGCGGCTGTAATGCCTTGATGATTATGAGAATGTGCTCATACTGATTATAAAAAAATGATTGCATAAAACAATTATAATCATTGTTTTTATGTTTACAACGGAATTTGCTCATAAATACATTCATTATAAAATAAATGTAAAAAGTAGGTAAGATAAGTAGGTTTGTTATGAGATTGAATATAGGGGTGTCTAATTCAAAGAAACAAGATTTTATTTCTTATTTTCGTAATAAAACAATTATAAATGTTAAAAAACAATTATAGATGTTGAGCGATTCGCGTGTATTATATTATTCGTAATGAGCTGTAAAAATAATTGTTATTAAATATTTATATATAATTGTTATAATGTGTAATATTACAATCTGAGACACAACAATTGTATATTAGTATGTGAGTTTTTACCTATTTAGTTTTTACCCTAAAACGGTTTCTTTACACTTATTCTTTTCGAAATTTGGTTAACGTATAGAATAAGGTCTCAATGTCATTATGTGGACAGTCAAAAGTTTTACTTAGCTAAGATCCGCAACAAGCAAAACAATAACAGAAAATTAATAATGCGTGTTTTTCTGCTGGATGAAGTGGATTTATTTGGAACTTAAACCAACCACTATACACAACTTTTAGGCCGTAGAGTATATATATATATATATATATATATATATATATATATATATATATATATATATATATATATATATATATATATATATATATTTATATAGTATAGTGGTTGGTGGGTGGAGAATTGATGGCCGATTTTCAGTAAGTTTGTAGTTTAAGTTCCAAATAAATTCACTTTATCCAGCAGAAAAACACACATTATTAATTTTCTGTTATTGTTTTGCTTGTCGCGGATCTTAGCTGAGTACAACTTTTAACTGTCCACATAGTGATAGATTGCCGCAAAGTAACGCCTGATTCCATTAATAGTCTCAATGTCACCTGGGTTCTTGGATGGCTCATCTAGTATTACTTTGTTTCTTTCTTTTAGCGAGAATTGGCGCTTGAAATTATTCGATTTTCTCTATCCAAATTATGTAATTTAAGTTCTTCCATTGAAACTTTTTAAGGGCAAATAATATAATTATATAAAAAAGTTCATCCAATTTAGAGTATTTTTCGTACTCAAATGTTAATAAACCTTTTTACAGTTGACTGATTTCAAATGTATTTTTTTATTTTAGTGTTGGAAATTAGAATAATAAGTTGGAGATATTGGAAAAAGGTTTTATTGTAAAATGGATATTCATAAAGTTTTATTATTAGTATAAAATTTTAGCATCGACATGATATGCTAGTAATGACACTTATTTGAATGTTTATTCTATGCGGATAATATTTATGATAACGGATTTCCAATAACACATTCATTGCTATTTTTTTAAAGAGCAATCAAGCAAGCGCATTCAAGTATGGAAATAAGTTTCACCAGGAGTACTGTAGAAGTTGAAACATACATACATAAGTCACGCCTGTCTCCCTGTAGGGTTAGGCAGAGATCACAGATCTCCATTCGCTACGATCCCGACACACCTTCCTTGCTTCTTTCACACTCAGATTGATGAGTGGGACGGGAGGAAGATTTTCATCTATCACAATAATCTTCATAATAAAAAAATATCCATTATCATAATAAGAAAAGGATAGAGAAGAAATGAAAAGGCAGGGGAAATAAAAGGTGGATACTATCGCAACGGAAGATGAGGAGTGATACGGTAGTAGCTCGGGAAGCCGGGGTCGCGTACCCGTGTACCAATACCATAACTACCGGACAAGCGGCTAGGCAAAGATACTCCCTGACCAGAAGTTGAAAGATGAAAACAAATATCCTGCAGTATGAAAAAAACGGCTCGTCCGAAAATTCACCAAAGACCAATTCTCTGGTTGTTTTGAAATGTCATCGTGACGTCACAAACCAGTCAATAACATAGCTTTTCGTATTAGCAAATTGAAGTAATGATCTGGTAACATTTATCAGAGAATCGATAACCTCGAGGATTGAGACTACGTCTCAGCGAACATGGTGAGAGATGACTTCCGTCCAGATGTAGTAAAGAATAGTTTCATCCCCACCATCTGGACGAATAGCGATTCAGTACGGTGCTTTTTTCGCGAAACTTCTTTCCACTCAGCACTAACTTGTGAAACCAGCTATGTTTCGGTAGTGTTTCGAACTGATACGATATTGGAACTTCCAATAAACAAACCCAAACATTTTTTAAAGGTCGGTGACGTTACGGCAATACCTGGGTTACTGCGGATGTCTATGGACGTCGTTGATAGCTTTCCATCGATGATATCTATATAAGTTAGTCTTCTAATCCTATAAAAAGATGATCTGTGCCGGGCTTGCAGATACTGCTTTTAAGCAGGTCTAAATCCAACAGTGAATTGCCATAGGCTAATGGAAATCCTCTTCATCATCCTACTGATATATTAGAATGCGCATTGTAAGAGTTCACCAGGACAGCGTTTTGTTTTATTTTTATATCAATAAGAATTTCACACTTAAAACAACAAGATAACCTTTCCCGTGAAAAAAAAAATGTTCTTTCTTAAATGTTGTTAAGATATGAAAAATATTTTCATTTAAAAAGTTCCTTGAAAATCGCACGTCGGCACGTCCCGCTCCGCTTTGTTCCCGTTGGATTTGTACAGTGTTCCTGGAAAATTGTTCAGTCCTAAAATAATATTGAAACAATTCTAAGTAAAGGTTATAAAGCGATAGGACTACTTCGAGCTATTTTTTTTTCTATTTTCCGTGCTTTATGTTATACATACATACGGGGACATCCATACTCATAGGGGTGTGGGATCGAGGCTCGGAGATGAAGCCCACTACAAGCACAAAAGTCCCTAAAGATTCAAGCGTTATCCGAAAATTTTAAGACTTTTTATTGCTTCAAAGTAAAATATAGATAGGAACACTGAAAATAATAGACCCTTGTACAATGTTACTTCGGTCAACTCCACTTCTTCCAGAAAAAAAACACACATTATTATTTTTCTGTTTCTATTTGCTTGTCGCGGATCTAAGCTAAGTAAAACTGTCTACATAACCTTCAATTTCTTATTATATGTAGTTTTGATAGTACGCTTCGTAAATAAACCGATGCTTCTCAATTTAGGTATCCGGATATTGACTGGTCCCGAAGTACATCATCTAGCCTGATCTACGGCCATACGTATCCAGTTTCCGCCAGCCGTCCTGGGCAGATTCTCGCTCCAGGTATATACTTTAATATTATATTATTTAGCATTTACTCAGTTCTATTCAATTCTTTGTTAATGGCAGTGAATTTTGTCCAGTCAGTCATAGGAGTGACACAAGTACATTTTTTTCATAGCAGAGCAGGCAAACGAGCATGCGGGTCACCTGGTGGTAAGGTGACCCGCATGCTCGTTTGCATGTTCACAACGCTGGAGGCGTCGCAGATGTGTTGCCGGTCTTTAACGAACACATACGCTCTTTTCTTTAATACCCCCATGTCATAAACACGCAGGAACACCGCTGGTGGTAAATTGTTCCACATTTCCACAGTTCGTGGCAGAAAACTGCACCTGGCCTTTCTTAAGAAGCTCGGCAACTTTAACATACAAATGGCAATTATGCGTTAAAATTTTATTTTATTTGTACATACATACATACATATAGTCACCTCTGTGTCCCTGTAGGGTTAGGCAGAGACCACAGATCTCCATCCGCTACGATCCCGACACACCTTTCTTGCATCCTTCACACTCATCCATCTTTTCATCCATCCTTCCTCTCACATTCATCGTAGCGAAACTGCTTTCCGTTCATCGTCGTGGGAATCAGGACGTGATGAGTGGCGAACCATGTCACCGTCATTTTTTTAACGAATTAGGTATATTACGATTCGTTATAGCGAATCCCATGAGCCGCAGAGGACTATAGTTCCCGGGGGAGCCTGATCCCGGGACTGTCGGCACGCTTGCGACTAAGCTCGCTCAAAGCCACGGCAGACCGGGGATTTGCGGAGAGGAAGGATAAAGGATAGAGAAGCAAGGGAAAAGGCAGGGAAAAGAAAAGATGGATTTAGACAGGATGATATGGATATAATACTACCGCAATGGAAGACGAGGAGTGATACGGTATTTTATTTGTACATATATATATTTAAAAAAAAAACTAGTCGAGTAAAGTCGCAGACTATAACTCGTACGTAAATAACCCTCGCTTGATATACCCTCCTGAGGATATTACATTCTATATAATTCTAAGTTCTCGAAGGAAATCATGTCAAAGTAAGCCACTTAAATTCCCGGGACAAACTCACTTAGCACTAAAACACACTCCCTTGTAGCGGATTGCGTTCGTAGCAACAATCAGCCCCTTACCGCCTCACTTAGCTTGAAGACGCTCTTATGACTTGAATCAAAATATGCAGATTATTCCGTACCAGTCCACTTCAATTTCACGCGCAACTTGCAACTGTTTCAAGGATTTGTTTTTCTAACAAAATATCGTCAAACCTTAGTGTTAAAAAAATGGTAAAAATGTAAACATAGTGTTCTGTTTTTCGTATAAAAAACGATATGTATAAAGAGTTGAAATTTAAAGAAACAACGTGTGTTCTACGACTTTATATTAAAAACTTTCTTAAATATTAATTCATTCATAAAAAAATAAATTTACGTGGTATGAACAGTCTGTCCATCCTCATGAATGATAAATCAAAACCCACTCATAATTTATTCTAAAATTTATATCTTATACATCACAAAATATTGTTTTTAACGTATTTTTTTACACTATTAATAATGATTTATGGAGTCAGGCGTTACTTTGCGGAAATCCATCACTGTGTGAACAGTCAATAGTTTTACTTAGCTAAGATCCGAGACCAAGAAAATAATAACAGAAAATTAATAATATGTATTTTCCCTTTGAACGAAGTGGATTTATTTGGAACTTAAACTATAAACTTACCGAAAAACGGCCAGCAACTCTCCACCCACTGACCACTATATACAACACCAAACACACACTACCACTTTTCCACCTTGCAATAGACACGTGTTTCGCCCGAACACGAGGCATCTTCAGGTATAGTAGACTCTACGGAAGACAACCGAAAAGTCTTCCGTAGAGTCACTTTTCTTCAATCTTCAGAGTCAATAAACCTCAACAGGCATTTGTTTTTAAGAGGAGATTAATCCCTTTTCTTTTAGAGCGGTCATTGATTCCTTTGACGGAGGCAGTGATAGCGAATTCGATCCCCACGTCGGATAAATATACTATGTATGGCCTGCAGGTATTTATTTCGAGTCTGGTAACCCCACCAATCCACATTTGACAAGTGTGGTGGGTTAACGTCCGGTCCTCCAGAAACGGGGAGGCCCGGGCTCAGCAGTGGGACATACTATATAACATGTAAAAAAAAATTCCTTTACGTCACGTTTAAATTGAGTTTAGCGTTGACACACCTTAACTTTTAGGGATGATTTTATAATTTAAACAAAATATTTTAAAAAGTTTGTTAAAAATAAAAACTTTAAAAAAAATTGTTGTTTCTTTTCTTTTGATTTGAATTTTATCTTCGTATCGAGCTTGTACATAGAGAGTGATGAGTTTGGATGAAGCAAAAAATGTGTGCCGAGATAGCAGATGGAGGTCTGTGGTCTCTGTCTACATATGGGAAACAAGTGTGAACATATGTATGAATTTTTGTGATACATTGATAAATGTATCACCAATGTATTAAATCATAAAACCTTTGTACTTTTTTACATTCGTAATTTTAAAATTTAAAATAGAAAGAAATAATTTATTTTCTATAAAAACAATATTCCATCGACTGACGTCTTTCGAGGGACATGTCACCTTTCCTGGCATAAGAAATTAATATTGAATATAAAATATACAGTGATTCATTAATATAAAATATAATTCAATAATTAATAATTAATACAAAAAAGAAGTACTCTCTTACGGCGCCGAAACGTGGACGCTGACAGTCCGTCTGCTTCATAAGCTCAGAGTCGCTCAGAGAGCTATGCTCGGAGTTTCTCTGGTAGATATGTTTCGGAATGAACAAATCCGCCAGAGAACTAAAGTCACCGACATAGCCTTTCAAATAAGCAAACTTAAGTGGCAATGGGCTGGTCACGTCTGTCGGAGATCCGACGATCGTTGGAGCAGACGAGTGCTGGAGTGGAGACCGTGTCTCGGTAAACGTAGTGTGGGACGCCCCCCGGCTAGATGGTGCGACGATCTGCGCAGGGCGGCTGGCAGAAACTGGATGCGTGTAGCCGAAGATCGGGCTAGGTGGCGCTCCATGGGGGAGGCCTATGTCCAGCAGTGGACTGCCGCAGGCTGCTGATGAACTGATGATGAACAAAAAAGAAAGTGGATCATTAATATAAAATATAATTCATTAGTATAAATATACGGCCGCCGACAGGTTGAGATGGAGAAACGTTGTGTCTGCCCTATACCCCAACAGAGGAACTTAGAACTCAGAGAGAGAGAGAGAGAGAGAATAAATCTATTTAATACATAAGAAAGTGATTCATCAATAAAGTAATTTCACTTGGAAAAAAATTGTCAATGTATCACTACAGTATATATTTTTTTTTATACGAGAAAAAAAGACAGTCTGTATATAGTACTATCTCATAAATGTTAATGTGAATATTTTTAGAAACAAATGTAACGTTAAAATAATCTCATCGTGATCTTTAAACATTGTTCCCATGACGTCCACATTCAGTTCCATGAACTATAAAAATAGAAATGCTAAAAACATTTTTATTGCGGGCGAATGTTTTATGTTTTCGATTCGGTACCACCCAAAAATAATTTAACAACGCGGATTGTATTTTTTCCAATCAAATAACGGCTGCTGGTTTGATATATTTGTTATTGTGAAATCGTTTAACTATCATCGAGAAAATAGATTCGTTTATTTATGGATAATTGCTAGCCCATTTTATCCTACTGTTGCGCATGGGATTCCTCCTTTCAAATCTATCTTTACTATAAATTATTAAAATGTAAATCCGTTATTACCTTAGAAATTTTCAATAATTTATGTATGTGTAAGCATATAAATTTAAAATAATTTATGTGTAAGCATATGATATGCAGTGGATTTTGTATTAAAAAAAATATAAATAAATAAATTCCTCCAAGTCAAGAGGAAATAAATGAAAAGAAAAGGAATTAGGTCTGCTTCCTGCATTAAATTTAAAAAAATTAAATTTATTTATTCCTAATGTAAATTTTTGATACAAAAGCGGACTAAGTGCTTCGTACGGTGAGCGGCCGAGTTCCGGAGGCCCAACATCCTCCCCCTCTCCCTCTACCCCTCCCACTCCTATAATGACACTTTCCTTAAAAGTCAGCAACGCTTCCGCGCTGCCTATGGCGCTGCGAAAGTCTATGGGTGGCGTTGATTGCTTTCCATCAGATGGCACGTCTACTCGTTTGCCTTCCTAACCCATAAAAAAGGCATTATCTGCCAATCAACGTTTGGATGGATGGAAAAGATAAAAATTTGTACCAAGATGCTTGGTGGTTATTATCATTCGTGTTTTTTAATTTTTAATTTTTTTACTTGCATTTTTGATACTTGTGTTTTTGCAATGTATTATTAACTAGGGGAAGAGCCTAGTTTCCCACTACACAGGGACTCCTAGTATGGGATCGAGTCCTGTAAGATATATAATATTTTTTTAAAAATAAAGGTATTATTATTATCACCTATATCTACATGTTATTCTCTTATTCGCTATAATATAAAAAATCTCCATACAAATAATATTATTGCTAGAGTTATTAATCCTTCGTGGCGGGATAAACCAAGCACACGAATGATTATGCATTCAAGGAAACGAACTTTCTCACGATCCTAACCGTGTACAATAAGTCTGCTCTTTGAATTCTGAATTTAATTCACCTAAACCTAATTTGTACATACATATATTTATTCCGATGCGGAGATCGAACCCGCGACACGTGCGGAGGGCCACTGAGCCAATTGGTCGTCACGTGTCATCAAGTAATACGCTTGCTCGTAACACGTTAATAGCACTTAAATCCAATATTATCTAAGCGTGTAGTACTTTCTCGGTCGGCCTATTCTAGTTATGACGTTATTACAATAAAACTAAGATTTATTTTTTTATGGAACATATAGTCAAATGAGACGACCGATTGGCTAAGTGGCGGGGCCCTCAGCCCACGGACTCAATGGTCGCGGGTTTGATTTCCGCATCGGAATATATATATATATATATATATATATATTTATAAATATTTATTCCGAGTCTCGCAACCCCCCCCCCCCCAATCCGCATTTCCGTTCCTGCTCTTTCCTTTCTTCTCTATCCTTTCCTATACTCTCCGCCAATCTACGGTCTGCCGTGCCAAAGGATGCGTGGCTAAGGGCGAGCTTAGTCGTAAGCGCGCCGACCGTCCCGGGATAGGGCTCCCCCGAGTACTGTGGTGCCTTACCTCAGCATGCAGGGCTTTGCTGGGACTAACCTCCATCCTCCCTTGCGGCTGGTGGGATTCACTAACAAGAATTTAATATACCTAATTTGTTGAAAAATGACGGCGACGTGGTTCGCCACCTGTCACGTCCTGATTCTCACGAGGGCGAGAAGCGACCAATGGAGAGCCGTTTCGCTGCGGTGAATGGTAGTTAACGGAGCTCTGTCAACCCCTGCGGGGGACTGGTATGAATATTTAAAAAAAAATAGTCAAATGAGTAAATAGCAAGAAAATTAATGGGGTGGTTGTTTCGATGAAATCGCGTGTTGAGTTGTTGAAAATATTAACACGTAATCTCACAACGAATTCCACTGGCTTTCACCACATACAAAGTCCTGTGTGGAAAATTTTCTAAACAGATGAACATCGTAGCCGTATAATTCGCGGCGAGGGAGCTCTAGGATGGACTGTTCAAACGTCAATAAATTGACTCGGGGAATACTTTACGATGCGCAATTTATTTTATATGTACGGTTGCTCCTTTTGACGTTTAAATCCATATATATTTTATGTGATGAGTGACAATTTGTGGCCGTGATATTGAAATATATATAGAGTTAAATTTGTTGTCTGTCGACTTGTGGTGTACGCTTACATAATATGTATATAAATCTTTTATTCATTTATTAATATTAGTGCCAAATGATCACCCCAGACTGGGTAAATATATCAAAAGCTACCTGTTCATGTGTATACGCATCTACAACAATATAATTCATGAATTGATCACAAGGTTATTTAAAATAAGGTTATTTAAAATAAATGGTTAATATTTATAATATTAATGACGTTTTTGCTTTAAAAGATCGATCGAATGTATGTAATAGATAAATGACAATATAAAAGACGACCGATTGGCTCAGTGGCGCTGCCCTCCGCCCACGGAGTCAATGGTCGCGGGTTCGATTCCCGCATCGGAATAAATATTTATATGGATTTTTAAATGTTTATTCTGAGTCTGGTAACCCCCCCCCCCAATCACCATTTCCTTTCCTGCCCCTTCCTTTCTTCTCTATCCTTTCCCTTCCTCTCCGCCAATCCACGGTCTGCCGTGCCAATGGATGCGTGGCTAGGGGCGAGCCTAGTCGTAAGCGTGCCGATCGTCCCGGGGTCGGGCTCCCCCGGGGACTATGGTGCCTTACCTCAGCATGCAGGGCTCTGCTGGGGCTGACCTCCATCCTCCCTTGCGGCTCGTAGGATTCACTAAAGACGAATGTAATATACCTAATTTGTCGAAAATGACGGCGACGTGATTCGCCACCCGTCACGTCCTGATTCTCACGAGGGCGAAAAGCGACCAATGACGAGCCGTTTCGCTGCGATGAATGGCAGCGGATGAAGCTCTGTGGTCTCTGCCAACCCCTGCGGGGTATATATATATATATATATATATATATATATATATATATATATATATATATATATATATATATATATATATATATATATATATATATATATATATATATATATATATATATATATATATATATATAAATAATAGTTTAGTTATGTATTTAGAACTTTATTTTTGTAATAATAAATGAAATTTGTACGCCATAATGGCAATGTGAAGGAGCTTTTATACGTCTTTTTTCATCATATTATACCTCACATTATACAAATAAAGAATTATTATTATATTAATAATATTTGTGACAGGAAATCGTTCTCATCAATAGTCTGATGGAGAATACAAACTTACGACGTACAAATCGCAAGTGCGAGCCTTGTCAACTGACCTATTGCTATTTAAATTATTATAAAACAAGACAGTAGCGTGTGTATAACTGTCTGAGTAACTTTGAATTCATAAAGTAAACGGATTATAACTATCAAGTCCACGTTCGGCTTTGTGATAGTATACAGGTAAGGTGGATTATGAAAAAACTTTAGAAAATAACTCTTCGGTTTATTCAAGCTGCTAAAATGTTTGCCGTATTAACTTTATTTTGCAATAAACTTAATCGAATCTAATTAATTTACGGCGCTTTGTATACGTTTTCTCCTTGTTTCCGTTCGCTTCTTAATATAATTTTCCTTTTTAGTCTGTGCAATTTTTTTTCACTTTCATAAACAAGACGATTTTAATTAAGAACATGCAAAAGCTTCCCTTTGTTCTTAATCCTTTTGATAAACCGTTGATTATATAATATAATAGCGCATTTTGTTCTCATTATCAATACAATTATAACAATCTAAGTAAAATCCTTCATTCATTGAGCAGATAAATTGATTTTCTACAATTTTTCTAATTTCTGCTGGACTTTGTTATCCGTCAAATTGGGGGTGGAATGCGTTAGAAGACTTTTATCTTCAGACTTTGCAGTATGGGTGACGAAAAACATTATTTTACTTATATTATTAGGTTATTATATATTAGGCCCTATGTTACAAATATTGGTACATCTTTTTACTCAGAGAAAGAGTAAGGGAGTCCTAATGTGGGGGAAACAGTGTAAAGCGCTTTATAATTTTATTATAGCGTTGAACTTATCGTTTAAATAAAAAAAATGTACATATTCTTTATGTGTACGCGCCCTTATACCGTTTTCACCTGACGGCATATACGTCCTTGACTAGTTCCCTCGTCAATGCGAATGTCAAAACTAACCTCGAGCTTTGACTCGGACACTTTATTTCGCGGTAAAGTTAAGGTACGTTGAATTTGTAGGTCCCTTGGTGTTTTGTATTCGAGAATGCGGGGTGAGAAATGCTTTTTCCCAAACATCTATATATTTAGCTACGAATAACTTTGTAAGAATTTTAAAACTGACATAAAAGAGCTTTTATACGTCCAAATTACAACCAAAGAAAAGTTTTGAAGAGTCAGTTGGTGTGACTTCTGAATTTTAAAAAATCCCAGAAGAATAAACTATGTCAACACAAAATCCACTCTATTGTCCCAATTCTCCTTTATCCAATGGAACGATGTTTTTCAATCCATACACATGCTCTCACAGAAAATCGATCGATTTTTTTATGGGATAGGAGGGCAAACGAGCAAGCATGTCGCACGATGAAAAGTAATCAACGACGCTCACAGACATCCACGACGCCATTAGTATTTGTTTATGATACATGTAGTATGATTCGTAGTTCAAATAGATTGTTTTGGAAAATTTCATCCCCACCATCTGGATGAGTGGCGATCTACTACGGTGCGTTTCTCTCGTAACTTCTTTCCACGTACCATCAGTTTGTGGAAGCAGCTACCCTCGGCGGTCTTTCCGAACCGATACGACATTGGAACCTTCAAAAAACAAGCCTATACATACCTAAAAGGCCGGAAACGCTTCCGCGACTCCTGTGGTGCCGCGGTTGTATATGGGCGGCGTTGATTGATTTCCATCAGGCGACACGCTTGCTCGTTTACCCTCCTATCCCATAAAAAAAGATTCTTTGAATTGTTATTTTGTGATTAAAAAAAATTTATTAAAATATTTATATATATATATATATATATATATATATATATATATATATATATATATATATATATATATATATATATATATATATATATATATATATATATATATATAATATTTTAATAAATCAAAAAAATTGTAAATTTTTTTTTATCTAATACAAAGTATTGAGCTAAAGCTAAATTTTTTGCAAACAAATATGTATCACTCGCAATAATGCGCTACCTCCTCTTGAGATACCCAGTGAAACACAAGGCAATGATAAACGACGATACTCTTGTTCGTTGAATATCTTTATCATTTATTTTATCTTGCCAGTATATCAATTTCTTAAAGAGCTAATATCTATATAAGAGAAATTTATAAAATTATATATGAGTTAATATCTACCTTCTTACTCATTTATCAAACAAAAATTACACCTGGATATTCGATAGACCAGCGTATTACAATCAAAACCCGCGTTCATAGATTACGAAAGTTGTAACTATTCCAATTAGGTCCTCACTTATTACTGAAGCAAAAAACATCCACAGTGTTCAACGCGATTGTATTTAGTTAGTCAGTTATGAAGTCTAGACTAGTTTGCAACTGTAACCAGGGTCTGCGCGGCATACAAATTGCGTATTATAACTTTGCTGGATAGTCAAATATTATATTTCATATTCATGTGTCTGTTAATGACGGAGTCGCTGTTGGTACTGCGATGTAAAAATTCGACGCCGTAGATTATATTAATCTATTTAGTAAAATTGTTAAAATCAGCGTTTATGTCGTGGATGGCGCGAATATAAAGACCGAATGACAATGCAGTTGTGATGAATGGCACGAATATAAAGACCGAATGACAATGCATTTGTGATGAATGGTGCGAATATAAAAACCGAATGACAAAGCAGTTGTGATCAATGGCGCGAATATAAAGACCGAATGACGATGAAGAATGTAATGGAATGAATGACAATGACGTTTGTTAGTTAGCTGATTAGCGGAGAGTGGACATATGCCTGTACGTGTAGTTATGTGGAGTCTATCGTGAATTTGTAGGTATATATGTACATATGTATATCTGTCATATACATATCAGTGATATTGAATATTTTTAAACTACCATGGTGTACGCGCCAAAGCAGTATTTCAGTTTTATTCTCATTATACGTTAAAATCCTTTATTGATTGTTAAGATCCACTATAAAATATAATAATGAGAATTGCTATTCTCTGACCGGATATTATATGAGAATTGTGAATCACTACTGTGTGTTTATCACCAACCAATGAGATGATCTTTGTTTGAGTGGAATCAATATGATCAGACGAATGCTAGTATAGTACTAATAATATTATATATCGATTTTAGCGAGATTCGAGTTGGCTGTAGGGGACGTGTCCTACGATCGTCTATCAGTATTAGCGTACTTGTGTTAACAGCTTTACGCGAATGAGCATATTGGGAGGAACAACCACCTATGATTAGTTACCATAGACATCCGCACCGCTATGGCAGTGCGGAAGCGTTGCCGATCTTTAAAGAAAGTGTCATTATGAGAGTGGGAATGAGAGGAGGAGGGGTAGAGAAGGGTGGAAGGATGTTGGGCCTCCGGAATTCAGCCGCTCACCGTACGAAGCGCGGTAACTAAGCTACCACTCAGACACCGGTCTTCTGCGGGAGTGTGGTAATTCCCCGGGCGAGTTGGCCCATTTACGCTACAGACAAATATAATGCCATTCTTGACAAAGTATTCGTCTGCAGTGTGGCTCTACCACTATTAAATGAAGTATATATTATCCTTAGGGAGAAATAAAAAGCTGTCGCTATATTTCACAGCTTTCTCTTTGTCTCCTCTTTGCAAAGAATAAACGCTGACTACATACTGAGCTCAACAAAACGTGAATTGCAAAGGTAAAGGAACAAGGATCGCGTTTTAATTAGACATAAATGTAGGCACTTATCATGTAAGAATAGAGAAGAATAAAAGTTTGATAATTTGAATTTAAAATTAGATTTCCCATTTTAATTTTAATTTAAGACATTTAACAAAAGGTTACGGTTCGAACGACCGATTGGCTCAGTGGCGGGGCCCTCCTCCCGCGGAGTCAATGGTCGCGGGTTCGATCCTCGCATCGGAATAAATATATGTATAGATTTACAAAAAATTCCCAATCCGCATTTCCTTACATGCCCTTTCCTTTCTTCTCTATCCCTTTCCCTTCTTCTCCGCCAATCCACGGTCTGCCGTGTCAATGGATGCATGGCTAGGGGCGAGCTTAGTCGCAAGCGCACCGACCGTCCCAGGATTGGGGTTCACCAGGGTACTATGGTGCCTTACCTCAGCATGCGGTGCTCTGCTGGGGCTGACCTCCATCTTCCTTTGCGGCTCGTGGGATTCACTAAGACGAATTTAATATTAGGTATATTTGTTGAAAATGACGGCGACGTGGTTCGCCACCCGTCACGTCCTGATTCTCACGAGGGCGAAAAGCGACTAATGGATAGCTGTATCGCTTCGGATGAATGGTAGCGGATGGAGCTCTGTGGACTTTGCCAACCCCTGCGGGGGATAGGCGTGAATATATAAAAAATATAAAAAAAATTATATTCACACTCCTCTCCGTTCCATTTCATATTCTACATCTATGTGTATGGAAAGTTTCATAAGTATAGGTTTAGTAGATGTCTTTGAAAAAGCCGTCGTAATATTTGAAACAAACGAACGAACAAATAAAACCGTTTAAAAAAAACACACTCCTGAACTCTCGCTTATCGCAAGTACGCGAAATTAGAATTCGTGCTGAGATATTGTGGACTATTAACGATCATTTGTCTTTCTCCGAATTACGATAAACCCAGATGACGTATTGTCTCCCTCACGACGTGATAAATTATGATGGATATCAACAATATCATAAGAAAGTAAACGAAGACATGATATAGTATACGAAAATTTCTTGGTAGTCAATATATATATTGATTACCAAGCACGCAAATAACACGCAAATAGCACGCAAATACGCAAATACGCAAATAAATTTCTAGCTAACCGAAAAATTTGTTTAAAATCCAATTAGAATGCGCTTTTTATATACGCCTACCCCCCGCAAGGGTTGGCAGCGACCACAGAGCTCCATCCGCTACGATCCCGACACACCCTCCCCGCCTCCTCCACACTCATCCATCCTTTCATCCATTCTTCCTCTCACATTCACCACAGCGAAACGGCTCTCCATTAGTCGCTTCTCGCCCTCATAGGAATCAGGACGTGATGGGTGGTGAACCACATCGATCGATGCGATTTTTTAATGATGCATAATCATCTTTTATTTTAATATTATTTAAAAAAAACAATTATATTTTTTTATTGGATAGAAAGGCAAACGATCTGTCTGTCACCGGATGGAAAGAAATCAACGCCAAAGGCATTGCAGAAACGTTACCTTGCCGGATGCCTTTAATCTATAATTAATATATTATATAAATTAATCTATACTAGTTTTGTATCTTCCACGTCTATCAATAAAAACATTCATAATCAATAATCGGAAAGAAAAAACAATGATTTCTTTATGTTTCAAATTTTAAAATGACGAGTAAAAGTTATAATAAAAAAGGTTTTATTATATTCAAGTAAAAAGTTTTTATAAATTAGTAACACATTAGTCAATATATGACTACAGTAATTAGCAGAATATTAAATTCTTGTTTTGGTAAAGTAAAGGATTCGATGAAGGGGACTTGTAGATATTTGGATGTCAGAGGTCCGGGATGCGCCCCCTTCAATCAAGTACAGAACTAGCCGCGCAATATTGATTTGTTAATAGATGGATTCTGCAGTTATCTTCTCTAGTAGTTAAAATTAGAAAAGTGTGTCACACTTTGTCGTTTCACATATAACGGTTAAATATTAGAGCACGCACGAATAACTTGATCACGTAACGAAAGACGCCGATGACGATTTAGGCTGTGAAAATGCGTACAGTCACGAGTGTTAATTAGTGAGACGGTGGCGTTTTCGTTGAAAATACCATTTCGATTGTAGCGCGCAAATGTGCTAATCAAATCAACTGCCTGCGGCAGTCCACTGCTGGATATAGGCCTCTCCTGTGAAGCGCCACCTATCCTGATCTTCGGTTGCATGCATCCAGTTCCTGCCAGCCGCCATACGCAGATAGTCGCACTATCTACCCGGGGGGCGTCCCACACGTTTACCGAGACGCGGTCTCCACTCCAACACTCGTTTGCCCTGACGATTGTGGGATCTCCGACAAACGCGACCAGCCCATTGTCACTTTACCTTCCTTATTTGAACGGCAATGTCGGTGACTTTAGTTCTCTAGCGGATTTGTTCAATCCGAATCATATCTACCAGAGAAACTCCGAGCATAGCTCTCTCCATAGCTCCCTGAGCGACTCTGCGCTTGTGAAGCAGACGGATTATCAGCGTCCTCGTTTTGGAGCTGTAAAATGTGCTAATACTGCTTGTTAATTGATCATTACAGTTAAGCGCAGACCACACCGAAAACGGTGCGAGCTAAGCGAATTATTCAAGCTAAACGCATTTCATTCAGCTACGTATAGCTTTTTTAATTTAATTTAATTCAAAGTGGAAACTAGGTCAATTAAATGAATGAATGAAGGTCAAATGAACTATGTAGCGATAATTAACAACAACATTAGAAATAGTGTCACATGCGGCAGTCTCTCTTCTTACGAGCGCCGGTATTTTGTTTACCAGAATCATTTGCCAGCTCGTAGTTCACATCGCTTAGCTCTGTAGTCCGTGGTGTGAACTGAACTATGAAAAATGTGATAGCTAAATAAGCGACATTAAAAGACCTTAACTCTTTTTTGTTTCGTTCTCTGTGTTGCTTGCGCTTAAGAAGCATACTTACTACTCTACTCTAGAAAGCATACTTACTACTTTACTCTAGAAAGCATACTTTATATTATTACTAATTTTTTTGCAGCGAATTGTACAATGTTAACGAAAACAAAATGATTGTTATAGTTAGAAAAACGTCAAAAAGGTTAATTTTACAAGGAAATTAAAATCACTCAAACAGCGTCTTATTTTCAAATGATCTACTACTTGCTTTTTGTCTCTCTCTATTCTAAAAAAGTAATACTATAAATATATACTATAAAGTACTAAGTAATCGCAGTGTAATTCATCGTATAATTCTTTAAGTATTTAAGAGTATTTTGTCCTAGATTGCTGCTCAATTACCTGCGCAAGCCTGTCGAAGCAGCGGCCATTGTTGGAAATTTCAAGATAAAAGACCGCTCTCTTCACACAATTTAACATTGGAACCTACTGACATTAGATGCAGCTGGTTCTTTGTTGGAAATGAGACAAAACAAAATGCACTTTGAAACATACTTACTAATTATTACACTCTTTATCGTTTGCACATATATAGGCGCAAAAAAGCCAAAATGTAGTAAAACGCAAAACGAACCAAAAAATCTTTTAAAGTTACTGAAAAAAAAAACATCACTCATTTGTTATTTTTTGTAATGATTACTCTACTATTGTAGATTTTGTCATTATAATTACAATCTAGCTATGGGCTAATGAGTAATTTGTTTTTAACATAATGTGCTTAGTAGAGTATAACAAAGAATGTGTCCATTACCTTTTTTTTATAGTCTCTATTAAGGGAAAGATATGTTCTTGTGTTATTTACACTTAGTAAAATATTTATTTCACTTCACTCAACTAGAATTTCACTAAACTAACTCAAAGGATTTAGTTCTCTTGAGTCTTCTTAATAAGTGTCCGTGTTGTCGAGGAGTTGGGTGTTCTCGACGTTTACATGATAATGAAGTCTTTGTTTATGAGCTTTAGCGTAATTATAAGTAATATTAACGTCTAGGTACACATTAAGGTCACGGTGAAGGTCATCGTTTCTGACGTACCACGGGGCATTTACAATAACCCTGAGTACTTAACAACCCCGAAGTTGTATGCCATAAGTCCATACCTATAAGGACTTGTTTATATAATATATGTGAAAAATTTGTTTTGCTCTTATGGCGTGTAGTATTATTTGTTATTGAAGCCATTTTTTTAAATAAAATTTATTTTATTATACGACTATCTGAAATCCACTAGAAGTGAAATCCACTAGTTCTAGTGGTATACAGCAATAGTACATTTTTATTCGTAGTGTATAAACGCTGTAACTAAAATAGACAAATGTATAGGCGACTCTAAATCAGTGATTTTAAATATAGAAAAAATGATGTGACCAGTCATTAAAAAATATATCTTTTATTTGGATCAAAAATTGTATTACAAATACATAAAAAGTAACAATGACTTGGAAATAACTATATATGATACATTTCACGCACCGTAGTAAATCTAACATTTATGTATATGATCTGTATGTATGTCATATGTATGTATATATGTGTATGTGTACTGTGTGCTTTCACTTTTTGTTAATCTTGTGTCCGACTTTAAGTATGATTACGTTACAGGAAAGTGTGAATTAATAATAGAAATTGAATAAATACTTCTAAATATTAATGGAGTCAGGCGTTACTTTGTGGAAATCGATCACTATATGGACAGTCAAAAGTTTTACTTAGCTAAGATCCGCGACAAGCAAAACAATAACAGAAAATTAATAATGTGTGTTTTTCCGTTGGGTTAAGTGGATTTATTTGGAACTTAAACCAAAAACTTACCGAAAATCGACTCTACGGAAGACAACCGAAAACTTTGTTGTCTTCCGTAGAGTCTACTATACCTGAAGATGCCTCGTGTTGGGGCGAAACACGTGTCGTTTACAAGATGGAAAAGTGGTAATGTGAGTTTGGTGTTGTGTATAGTGGTTGGTGGGTGGAGAATTGATGGCCGATTTTCGGTAAGTTTTTGGTTTAAGTTCCAAATAAATTCACTTCATCCAGCACAAAAAACACATTATTAATATTCTGTTAGTGTTTTGCTTGTCGCAGATCTTAGCTAGGTAAAACTTTTGACTGTCCACATAGTGATGGATTTCCGCAAAGTAACGCCTGACTCCATTAATAATCACAATTTATTTATTAATTGTTTGTATTGGAGAATATCTAATTGGATTTTCTCATTACGTGTGTAACTAAATGACTCGTTACGACTTAACTTGATAATCGATACGAACATTTGTCAACGTCGTGCCGAATGTACCTACCCACATACAGCGACCAATTAACTTGACAACTATTAGGCTGGGACGGGAATCAAATTCTCTGATCTCCGACCTATATTAGAATACGAGTCAAAGGAGATGATAATGAGAAGAAACTAAACTTGAATATTATTCGAAATAATTAGCAATAGTTTAATTTTTATTGTTTAAAACAAAAATTTGATTCGACTGGAACAAAACCCTGCGCTCAGTAGTCGGAGTCGGAATGTTTGAAACGGAACCAAGCTAAATATTTAATTACATCATTATTTATTATTCAAAAAATACAAACATATATGCTTGTAGTTACTACACTGGCCAAACTTTTACGTATGGTGGCGTGACGCACTCGATTTCTACATAATTACTAGTACACAGATACTACTAGTATAATTCAGGTATACTTATTTTACTAAGTATCACTTTTGTTGGTTTGGCACTACTCATTTAGTTAACATAAATCATGTTGTTTAGAAAAATTTACTACTATTTAATTTCAACACATTTTTTACTGAGTTCCAGACTTCCTTGCATCAGTTCAATTTTATTAAATATCTTAGGTACTAGAAATATTGTTAATGTTTCTTCATAATAATTGGTCATACTAGGTTTAACAAGCATTTTACATTTCACACTTGTATCATATTTATGATTTACATATATTATATTTTATAATTGTTAGTATGGTCGTATTGTGGACCAATAAGATATTCGATTTTTGTTGACAGGCAGTATTTGACAAATAGGAAATAATTTATTATAGTCCTTTTCATAATTTTTGATATACATAAGTTATATACGAAAAATGTACATAATTTGTTTTTTATTGTTTTTTATTTGAATAATCATCAATCATTATCATCAACAACAGCCAGCGACAGACCACTCCCGCACATAAACCATAACTTGCATAAGCACATAAGAAATTGTGGGCATCCTGCTTCAGTCCAACGTAATAGAGTTCTACCTCGCGGTCTATTCCTTTCTATTTTGCCCTGCACCACGAGGCGTTACAGAGAAGCTTCATTGCGTCGCATCATTTGGCCATCCAGGCATAGCGTTAAAATATTTCTCACGTAGCCAAACCAATTAATTGACTCATCAGATGATAAATAAATGGGGCACATATGTATTTGCCATGATTTCTGTATGTTTAAAATTCTTCAACGATAAATAAGTAGGTCACTTGTTGCATTTTTTCACATGAATATGCTAAGTGATACATCATACACGAAGACGTGAATTGTCAAGGTGATGACGCACGAATACCACGGCTGATGGGAGAAGTAATTGTGTTCATAAATTAGTTCGTGGTCCGGTCCGCATCGCCTGTTTGAAAAGCACAAATTGTTTAAGTTTTTTTAAAGGAAGACTAGCAATGTTTTGATGAGGACCTTATTGGTTTAGTAGCGAAGGTAAATGTTAAAATATATTTATGTAAAGGAGAATTAGGGTGCGTAGGGATTGGCAGAGACCACAGAACTCCATCCGCTACGATCCCGGCACACCCTCCCTGCTTTCTCCACACTCATCCATATTTTTATCCATCCTTCTTCTCACATTCATCAGCACATCAGCGAAAAGGCTCTCCGTTAGTCGCTTCTCGCCCTCGTGGGCATCAGGACGTGATGGGTGGCGAACCACATTGCCGTCGTTTTATAAAAACAAGTAATATAAAAAAGTAAAGTCAATTCCTACTTTTGTTAGCAAAGAAAATGTTTATTTTAGTTACTTTTTATTAAATAATTACAATTATTATAAGTATGTTTGTGTATAAATATATACCTAAATTTATATCCTGCTCAGAGGCGGCTTTACCTATGTTGCATGGTGTGTTGCACACGGGTGCAGCTGTGATATGGGGCGCGAGCCGCGCTTTTTTAAATGAACCTGTGCCCGTATTATGAAGCCGGGCATTATAGTCCAACCCCACGTAAAAAGAGCTCTGGTTTGCATGCATTGTGTCTAGCGCTAGGGTAATGATTGCACACGGGCGCTAGATGGGCTAGAGACGCATCTCTTCTTCCATCCCTCCTCCCACATTCATTATAGCGACACTACCTTCAACGGTATTTCCGAGCCGATACGACACTGGATTCTTCAAAAACAAGCCTATAAACTATCAATGAGCGACGTTAACTGCTTTCTATCATGCGACATGCTTACTCGTTTGCCCCTTATGCGGAAATCTAAAACATTGATATCGAGTCTTTCACCATCAAGCCTTTCACGTCATCGAGTAATTATGAATCAAAATCATCAACAGCCTGCGGCAGTCCACTGCTGAACATAGGCCTTCTCCAAGAAGCGCCACGTAGTCCGATTTTCAGTTTCACGCATCCAGTTTCTGCTAGTCGCCCTGCGCAGATCGTTGTACCATCTAGCTATGGAGAGAGCTATGCTCGGAGTGTCTCTGGTAGATATAATTCGGAATGAACAATTCCGCCAGAGAACTAAAGTCACCGACATAGCCTTTCGAATTAGCAAACTAAAGTGGCAATGGGCTGGTCACGTTTGTCGGAGATCCGACAATCGTTGCAAACGAGTACTGGAGTGGAGACCGCGTCTCGGTAAACGTAGTGTGGGACGCCCCCCGGGCTAGATGGTGCGACGATCTAATTATGAATGCCAGTATTAAATAGATTAATCAAAAACTAACTTGCATGTCGTAGAAATGTATAACAGTCTGAATACTTAAGAAACACGTAAACAAGCCGTTTGTCTTAGATGCATAAAGCACTTCATATTTATTTATTTATATATTTATTAACTATCAACAGGAGTTACATTCATTATACATTAATTTAAATACTTCTAAAAACATACTGAAATATAATTCTAATTATAGATGGGCACAACATTTTCATAAAGTGAAAGCAGACACAAATAATTATACAGAGCCTTAAATATTAGATTTAATACGGTGCGTGAATTGTACCACATTGTCGTAGAGAATGTAAAGCGTTGTTTCTTTTCATGTATTTGTGGTACAATTCACACAACGATCGAATCGGTACATTGGATCATATTGAGCCAAAACGCAGCTGAGGTGTGTCTCATAAGTTAATTTTACTAAAATAGAAGTGCATTATGCAACATTCACAATGCAGGTTGTATACTGCAACGTGTGGTGTGCATTTACGTAATGTTGCAATATAAATTACTGCAGCTAAAACAGCGCGGTGACTGTATTTTCATGTTGAAAAATGACAATTTAACCCATCTTTGCATAATGGTGGAAATTTCCATCGTAACATTGAATGCCTAAAAATTATATAAAAGACCAAGTTCACTTTATGTGGATCGTGTCTGGATACCTTTTTAATGTCCAGCGCAAAAAAAATATAGCTGTCAAAAATAAGCAAGTGCTAGGACTTTTCCCGCCAACTTACTTCAGTGACGTCGTGTTTTTATTTCATTTTCATAATGTTATATTTTTGTCAGTTAAATTGTTTAATTATGGTGGCGTATTACACAATATAGATCGATTAAGGTGTATAAGTGAAGTGATATGAAATAAATGTGTGTATCGTGACTGTTTAAGTTGACTGAAAAAGTCCATAGAAGTTTTGATAGAATAGCCACCATTTTATGAAGACGTAACGTGATTAGCTGACTTGTTACATTTCAAGAGATTTGATATATTTGTATTTTACTTGACACTGGCATAATAGTTAAAACTAATTGCCATAAAAGAAAAGAAAAAAAAGCAAGTGCCACTATCAGTAAAACGAGCTTGAAGTTGTCATTCCACTGTTTGTATTTTAGTTGCAATAAACGTATGATTTTGTTTTATTATATTTGAGTTTCTATTGCTAAAAAAGTGAAAATGAGTGGAAGAAAGGTTTGTAACATGTGTTTCTGTTATTTTTAGAGCAATTTCTGAAAATGTTTGCGTTTAATTTAAAAAATACCACATGATGAAGATTTTTTAACTATTTTTCCTTTAATTTTGAACATGAATTATATCACCTTGATTTATTTCACCAATAAAGAAAAAATCATGCAAAGAAGGGTTGAATACGTGCGAAATTACCATAAAAATAATGCTAACGTCTAAGTAGGTGACCTGATGGTAAGTTAGCATCTGATGTATCACATTTGTTGACTTGTGATCAGGTGCTGCTTGTGCTAGCTGGTCTGCCCTGACTTGTTTTGCATTCTGTATTATTACTGTTTTCTCTACTAAACTAAAGTACTACCAGTAAATAACTAAAGTCACCAACATAGCCTTTCGAATTAACAAACTAAAATGACAATGGACTGGTCACGTTTGTCAGAGATCCGACAATCGTTGGAGCAAACATGTGCTGGAGTGGAGACTGCGTCTCGGTAAACTTAGTATGGGATGCCCCTCCCCCCCTTGACGGTGCGACGATCTGCGCAGGTCTGCTGGCAGAAACTGGGTGCGTAAAACCAAAGATCGGGCTAGGTGGCCTATGTCCAGCAGTCGATTGCCGCAGGCTGTTGATTGAATATTATGCACAACCGAATGTTTTTCTGGTTATTTGTGGGACAATAAATATGATTTACAAACTAAAAATTTAATTAGATTAAATATCTAATTATTAATTTGAATAATTTTTAATTATTGTATATGTATGGCTCACAAATATTTATTTTCAGTTTGGTTAACCTGACTACTACTGACTACGCTGATCCGCATCAGATAATCATGGCGGGTGAATATCCGTTCCTCCAGAAATGGGGAGGCCTGTGCCCAGCAACGGAACATATATGGGCCATAAAAAATATAATAACGGCACAAATCTTGAACGCTAATAGCTTTTAAAGATAATCCAATTATTCTATATTTACACTCGTATTTGGGTAGATTGAAATGAAACCAATTGCAATATTAAAGGACATAGCCTTGTTCCAATATTATCGAAACGCAATAAGGGCTAGCTGTAAATATTAATGCCGTTTCTATTCTGAGCGGGTATTTTGCTAACCTAGTTTCGCAGCGTTCGTTTTCTGTCAGCGTTGGTTATTAAATTGTCAAAGACATGCTCACGCGACACCGGTTACTTGTGTTACTTTTATAAATAAAAAAAAATTATCAATAGCGGTAGAGCCACGCTGCAGACGAATACTTTGTCAAGAATGGCGTAATGTTTGTCTGTAGCATGGATTGGCCGGCTCGCCCGGGGAAGTACCACACTCCCGCAGAAAACCGGCGTCTGAATCCCATAATCACACTTTCCTTAAAGGTCGGCAACGCTTCCACACTGCCCATGGGCGGCGTTGATTGCTTTCCATAAGGTGACACGCCTCTTCGTTTGCCTTCCTATCCCATAGAAAAAAAAATTAATAGACCATATTCGAAATAATTTCCAATTTTTTTTTTATTATTTAATCTTTTATCTTTTTAAGCACAAAGTGCTCAACAGGCGGACTTAACGCCATTGTACAGTCTCTACTAAAACAAACAAAACACAAAACAGTTTCAAGGCTTCACAAATTATAATACAATTACAAACTTTCTATTAGCCGTAGAGCTTTGAGAATCAGACCGTTCGATGCAGTATTTGTTTCATATGTAAACATTTTTTAACATCTGTATCATTTACAGAGTTATCGCTTTTGTGTGACTATATATAGATATATGCAGATACTATTTCTTTTTATTATTTTATTTTATTTTCAAAATTTTTAGATATTTTACAGGACTATATTCCACACTAAGATTACCTGTGTTTTGCGAAGCTAGTGTCTTCCCTTAGTTAATAATACAATCTCCATAACTGCTCTCTGTTTTAAATTTGAACACCTGCATCAAAACCAAAAAAAAAATTCAAATAATATATCACATTATAATCCCATGGTACGCATTTGTGATTAAATACAATAATATATTCATTGATCATAGTACAAAAGCATTCGATATTTTCGATATTAAAGCGATCACCCCCGGATATCTTTGGCGGCCGATAGATCACGAGATGCTGTGCGCAAACTTAAAGAGTTATAGTCCAAAAAGCGGGCATTATTAAGTTTATATCATATATTACTCTTTAACTTGTTTTTGTGCTGAATAAATAAATAAATAAATACAATGTCTTTCTCTGAGTCCTAAGTCTCCCTGGTGGGGCGTAGGGCAGACACGACGCTTCACTATCTCGATCTGTCAGAGACCATACGCTTCAATTCGTGCCAGGATAGGCCCATCTTCTGCTCTTCGGCCGTCACAGTACGCCACCAAGTTTGTTTGGGGCACCCACGTTTTCTTTTCCCCTGCGGATTCCATTCGAGGGCTTGTTTGGGGATATGGCTGGCGTGGCGCCGAATACTATGCCTTATCTATCTCCATATTTGTCGACGTAATAAATAATAAATACAATGTAAGAACACATTCTTTTATGTGATAGGAAAGCAAACGAGCAGGCGTGTCACCTGATGTAATGCAATCAGAGTCGCCCATAAACATCCGCGGTATCGTAGGCAGTGCAGAAGCTTTGCCGGCGTTTAAGCAAACTGTAATTATGGCAAGGAATAAGGGGAGGAAGAGGAGCAGGGGGAAGGAGGATTGGGCCTCCGGAACTCAGCCGCTCACCGGGCGAAGCGCGACCACTCAGACGCCGATGTTCTGCGGGAGTGTGGTACTTCTACGGGCCATTCATGTTACAGACAAATATGCCATTCTTGACAAAGTATTCGTCTGCAGCATGGCTTTACCACTAAGCAAATATAAAAAATGCTAAGAAAAAAATACTATATGACCAGTAATGCCATTTTGTAGTGAAATTTAAAATTAAATTTAAAGTAGATGCCTATTTAGAAAATATTACATTAGATACTTATGCATTGCTCAATTCAACTACCGTTCAAGTGTGAAGCGTAAGAGCTCACGTAGATGTTAGTAGCTTAGAGTTGACAAGCTGTCTAATCATGTTTCGTACTGCGAGCTTCATTATTTATTCTTTCCACTCTCGTCTAATATAAAATGTAAATACCTTAATCGGATTTATATGAACTACACACGCATGTTATATATATAAATATTCGCCGTATAACTTAATATAAATATGAAACGAATATGCCTTATTATTTAGACCAATTGGCTCAGTGAGGGGGCCCTCCACCCGCGAAGTCAATGGTCGCGGGTTCGATCCCCGCATCGGAATAAATATATGTATGGACTATAAACATTTATTCCAAGTCTGGTAACCCTGCCAATCCGCATTGGACAAGCGTGGTGGATATTACTTTTAAACAAGGCTTTTTTAACAGCCAATATATCGCACTGCTGAACACGTGCCTTCCCATTTCTGGAGAAACGGAAGTTAACCCACCACGCTTGTTCATTCGGGTTCGCAGGGTTACCAGACTCGGAATAAATATCTGTAGGCCGTACATATATTTATTCCGATGCGGGGATTGAACCCGCGACTATTGACTCCGTTTGCGGGGTGCCCCGCCACTGAGCCAGTTGGTCGTCAATCATTAAATATATATATATATATATATATATATATATATATATATATATATATATATATATATATAAGATAAGCAACGCATCTGCAGAGCTTGTAGTATTACAGATGTTCATGAGCTAGGATGATTCATGAGATGTTTACTCCCGTCAAATGACCTATTTGGTACTTGTCCTAACTCCTTCACAAAGACAAAAAAGGTTTTTCTTTTTACAGCCCATATACAATCACTGCTAGAAAGGGCATCACTATAACTGGAGGAATGGATATTAAACCATCACGCTTATTGGAAAATAATTAGCAAGCAATAGAGAGGAAGTAAAGGATGCGGGAATCAAACCCATAGTTACTACGATAACGGGTAAACAAGGACTCCAAAAGCGGTACTTACGCGACAGAAGTAATTAGTTCAGCACTTCACTTATTTACATTCATTTTAATGATATATCAAAACTAAATATTTGTTTAAAAATATTCAACCGTTTCCGTATCAAAAGCGAACGTAGTAATCGTATAGGATTTAATTAAAACCTTTCAAAGTGAAAACCCGTTGAAGCATTTCAAAATGGTTGAAAATATTATATGTAGAATGGTATTCAACACGCTTTGATATACAATACGTCGTAAATTCCACAATATCCGCCGATATTGTGAAATATTTTAATAGGTAAATATTTAAAATTTACATTTAAATCTTACATACATATTCACGCTTATCTCGCGTAGGGTTGGCAGAGACCACAGAACTCTACCCGCTACGATCCCGGCACAATCTCCCTGCTTTCTCTACATCTTTTCATCCATCCTTCCTCTCACTTTCATCGTAGCGCTTCCTTTCCGTTAGTCGCTTCTCGCTCTCGCGGGAATCAGGACGTAACGGGTGGCGAATTATGTCACCGTCATTTTTTAACAAATTAGTTATATTAAAATTCGTCATAGTGAATTCGATGAGCCGCAAGGGAGGATGGAGGTAAGCCCCAGCAGAGCCCTGCATGCTGAGGTAAGGCACCATAGTACCCGGGGGAGCTTGATCCAGGGACGGTCGGCGCGCTTGCGACTAAGCTCGCCCTTAGCCACGCATACATTGGCACGGCAGACCGTGGATTGGCGGAGAGGAAGGGAAAGGATGAAAAGAAAGGAAAGGTCAAGAAAGGAAATGCAGATTCTGAGGGTCTTACCAGACTCGAAATAAATATTTATAAATTCGTATATGGACAGTCAAAAGTTTTACTTAGCTAAGATCCGCGATAAGCAAAACAATAACAGAAAATTAATAATGTGTGTGTATAGTCACTTTTCGGTTGTCTTCCGTAGAGTCTACTATACCTGAAGATGCCTCGAGTTGGGGCTAAACACGTGTCGTTTACAAGATGGAAAAGTGATAATGTGTGTTTGGTGTTGTGTATAGTGGTTGGTGGGTGGAAAATTGATGGCCGATTTTCGGTAAGATTTTGGTTTAAGTTCCAAATAAATCCACTTAACCCAACAGAAAGACACACATTATTAATTTTCTATTATTGCTTGTCGCGGATCTTTAGTATATAAGTATATAAGTAAAACTTTTGACTGTCCATATAGTGATGGATTTCCGCAAAGTAACGCCTGACTCCATTAATAATTTATAAATTCATACATATATTACTTCCGATGGGGGAATCGAAACTGCGACCATTGACTCCGCGGGCGGAGGGGGCTATCCCGTCGGGACTGTCCCGAACCCTGTGCAGGGATGTACCAAACGATGTACCATCCCTAGTATTATAGTATTAAGGATAATATAAAAGTGATTGATTTAAAATTTCGGCCAAACAACATTCATTGTACGAACAAAATTAATTAGCTACGTGAAACTTTGATGGCGTAACATAAAATTCAAACCTTTAGAAGAAATAAAGCGTGCCTTTGATTTACTTTTTCAATTTAATAGCTTTTACAACATTTACAAAGGTTATTGATCAATTCTGCCTTTGATGGTTCATAAAACAGAAATCTTATTACAATTTTATTTATATTCGGATACTCCTTCGTATTTTAATCACATATGTATATTTACTACGCATGTATGTACATAATAACTGCGGCGGAGTGGTCCGTGTTATTATGTATTATATTAATAATTGACGTGCACTTGACTCTGAATATTTTTTGGGTCAAAAATCCAATCGTAACAAGATATTTTTTTTTAAACACAAAAAAGTTTACAGGCATTATTTTTTATGGTATAGCTAGGCAAACGAGCAGGCGTGTCACCTGATGGAAATCAATCAACGCCGCCCATAGACACCTGCAGTGCCACAGGGAAGGGAAGGGGAGTATGGGAGGGAGGAATATGGGAGGCGAAGAGGAAAGACCACTTGGGCCTCCGGGACTCAACCGCTCATCGAACGAAGCGCGGTAGCTAAGCTAAAACTCAGACGCCAATTATCTGCGAGAGTGTGGTACTTCCCGGGCGAGCTGGCCCATTCATGCTGTAGACAAATAATATGCCATTCTTGACAAAGCATTCATCTGAAGCGTGGCTTAACTTAAAAAAAAAAATTTTGCTCACTTTTCACTTCTCATGCCATTTAACGAATATTTTATGTATGAACAAACGGATCTTACAACTTATCCGTTGAAATACGTTATATTTATCTCAATAAAAATATCTTTTTATTGAAGTTTTATAGGTTTTATAAAAAAATCTCCAACAAAGTAAATCAATTTTTTGTTAATCCTATAAAATTTAATAATTTGGACTTAAAAATTCTGGTAATTAGGCTGACGATATATTATTGCAAATATAGAATTTTTGAAACAACGGGCATGGGCCTCCCTATTCCTCCAGGAATGGACAACAACCCACCACGCTTGTCCAATGCGGATTGGCGAGGTAATCAGACTCGGGATAAATATCTGTAGGCTATACATATTCAATTCAACCCGCGACCATTAACTTCGTAGGCGACAGCTTCCCACTCGATCGATTGGTTGTTGACCAGCAAATTTATTTTAATAAGTAAATTAGATTTGCTTGTTACTAATGGCTATATTTGGCTGGTTACAGTATTACCCCGTAATCAGACACGGAATAAATATCTATAGGGCATACATAAACATATTTATCTCGATGCTGGGATCGAACCCGCGACCATTGAATCCATAGGCAGCCTCGCAAATGAGCCAGTAGAACGTCGAATCGGTGTTAGAATTTAAGTTAAAGGATAGTCACAGTTTTTAAGCTAACTAACTATGTATATTTGATTGTAGTTGAACATTTGCAATAAATATTGCAACATTGATAAACTAAAGTAATAAATCTTCAGTATGAGACACGAAGTAATTTCAAACTAAGTTAGTTAGAACGGGTTAGTTTCAAAGGGGTTAGACGAGGGAACAGGGAAAATATGGCTACAGATTGGACGAGCAACGCTCTTACTTTTTGTTGGGCCGCCGCTTTTGGTAGCTGTCAGTCAGGTGTGAGATTTCATTCTGGCCGGACCTGTATCGCTCCCTGAAAATATTTTTTTATTACGTGAAAAATAATGATATAAATTTAATCAGTTTTGACTGATTCAAATGATTTGATATTTCATCTGTATAGATATTTGGTTGGTTTTTATTTACAAATAAAAGATTTATAAATTTTAAATATATTTTTAACGAGTGATAATTGTGGTTATAATTTTAAGATTCTTAATTTCGAAGTAGTTTTTTTAAAGTTAACAGATACTATACATATTTTAGTTTTATTAAATAGTGTGAATAAAATTTAAATGACATTTAACGTTGTATATTAATATTAAAAAACGTGAAATAACGTTTTGGAGTGTGTGATTATTTTTTAATAGTGTTCTGCGTTTCATTGGAGTTACAAGCAGGTACTGATTATTTATTATTTATTTATCAAATAATTTTACAATATTTAACAATTAGTTGATTTTTTAACAATTAACGTTTAACATTTTCATTTTTTAGCTTACATGTGAGGCGTGGAATTTTTTCATTTACTTTAGAAAATTAATTAGATATTAAAATATGTTACAAAGAAAGAAATCATAGATATTATCCCATCACTTATGTATTATATATTTCGAATTGGTAGGGTTTCCAGACTCGGAATAAATATATGAAGGTCATACTTCTAATTGTCTTGGGAATTAAACCCCCGATCATTGACTCAGAATGCGATAGCTTCGCCACTGAACCAATTAGGTAATCAAAAAAAGCAATAAGATTTGAAACATTCTTAAATAAAAAAGATAAACATTTATACTAAATATATATTTAGTATAAATATTTATCTGAAAAAATTATGTATGTTATACATCGTCATCCTTGTTATCTGTTTGTCTAATGACAAAGGCCTCTTCCAACATTTTTCATTGACTCCTATACCTGGTTCTCCTGATCCACAATTTGCCTGCTATTTCTTTTATTTCGTAGTTCCATCTTTTGTGTTGTCTTCCGCGTCTTTTTTTTCCAGGTTCCTCGGGTACCATTCTTATTTGATTATATTTAACTTAAAAACCATTGATGGTCTTCACAGTTTTAAGTTAATGACTTCTTTGACTACTCAAATGATAGAGTATCGAAGTGATTTTTTGATTCAAACTGTACAGGGATATAAAAAAATTATTGCAAATTTAATAAAACTATTCCGAATCTGACTATTTATACTTCTGCATTGTGACCCAGGGGTATTGTAGCAGGGAGGGGGATTGTAATTATAAAGCTTTTTTAATTAGAATATCGAATGACGAAAAATTAATGAATAATTCTATGAAAATCGGATGTTCTGTATCACTTATATAGTCTCTTTTATCTAAATATATTCTCTTATATGTGTTTGAAACAAGCGTATCTAATAAGATGAAATATTTTAAGTTAAATATTTACATTGAGTTCACTAAAAGAAGACGTCTAATTTTTTTTCAACAGTAAACAGTTTCCCTTAGAGTTTTCTTTATTTTTAGTTTTCTTAGGTTCATTATTATTATGCTTAACCCACCGGAGTCCACTGCTGGATTAACGCCTCCCCTAAGACGCATGATCTAGCCCATTCTTCTACTTCATATATTCAGTTTTCGCTAGCTGCACTGTGCAGATCTTTGTTCAATCTGGTCAGGGAGGTACTGTAGTGTGCTTACGGCAACACACGGGATCTTTATGGGGGTTTTTACCTTCAATGAAATTAAACTCTTCCAAATGAAATTGGCTCGGTGGTGAGTACCCCGTACACGAAGTCAATGGTCGCGGGTTGGATCCCCGCATTTATGGCCTACAGATATTTGTTTCGATCTCTGGTAACCCTGCCAATCCGCATTGGACATACGTGGTTGGTTAACGTCCGCTCCCCCAGAAATGAGGAGGCTCGTGCTCAGTAATGGGACATATATGGGCTGTGAAAAAAAATGCATTATTTTTAAAATTCTCTTCTAGGAAATCCATAAGGTCTCGTATGTACGTACTATAGCAAAGATCCGTTAGGAGCTCTCATTGATTTCAAACGTACTGATTTAGAGTTCTTTGACAATTGCAAATCAATGATAGTGTTAATATAGTGACGACGAATCGACCACGCTTGTATAGGCTATACATATTGTATTTATTCCGATGCGGGAATCAGGCTCACACTATTAATTCCGTAATCGGTAGCTCCTCCACTGAGGCAGTTGGTCGTCGCCACAACTTTTGACAATACAATTAATACCTAATTATACATATAATTAGGTATCAATTGTATTATAAAAATTTAGATGCAGTTTCCCGCACAGAGTGAGAAAATACTGTTTAAGTTACCACTCAGAATTGAAGACTCGTAAAAGATCTTTATATCCCTTTACATAGTGACCGTGTTAAATAGATTATAAAAGAAACTGAGGATTTAATAAAGTTGTTAAAATTTTACGCCTAAGTAAATTTTTAGGAGATCTAATTTACTCAGGAAAGGTAACATTTTCGGAGTTATAGTGCTCGCAGTTTCGATTTGCCGCAACGGAATAAATATACGAGTATGTACATATAGCCTACAGGTAATTATTTCAAGTATTGATAACCCTCTCATCTGTCTTGGACAAGTGTGGTGGGTTAATGTCCTTTCGTGGCCAGTGCCCAGGACAAACATATCGACGCACAAAAGTGAAAACGCTGTAAATGACATACATATACAAAACATTTTTATAGCGTATTCGGATCAAAAAATACTGCGTCGAATGACCTGAGGTTCTACTGGGGCTGACCTCCATCCTCCCTTACGACTCGTGGGGATTTACTATGACGAATAATCAAACTAATTTGTTAAAAAATGACGGCGACGTGGTTCGCCACCCGTCATGTCCTAATTCCCACGAGGGCGAGAAGCGACTTACAGAGAGCCGTTAAATGTGAGAGGAAAGATGGATGGATGGAGATCTGTGGTCTCTGCCAACCCTTACAGGAGATAGGCGTAATGATGTGTATGATCTGAGTATCGCTGTTCTAAGACCAATAGAAAGCTTTGTACAGCATTGAAACTGACTGTTTTTGAAATACCTTAATAGTTTTTTTTTAGCTCTGGTGGTAAATTTTTATTTTGCGATTTATTAAGTTTTCGCTTTTTTTGCGTCGAAATTTTAACTTTTATTCTTCGAAGAGTGTTAAAGAATACGTATTAAATCCATTCTGTTTATACGGGCTAACCATCTGAAGTTTGAAGACTAAAAGGATGTCTAGCTCATCAGACGTCAGATTCAATGGCCTTTTGAGATCCGCTACATTCCTATAAATAGTACGCAAATAGCTCTCTCGCTGACGGATGTTTTCATACGTATCATGTATGTTTTCTCATTACGTGTTTAACTTACCGGCTGTTATGATAATATTTAAAAAACAGTTTTTAATTTTTCAGGCAACACAGCTGCTCTGCATCGAATTTTATACTTGTGAGTTTTATCTCGTAAATTTATTTAATTGAATTTTATTGGAATCGATGAAGTGAGTCAGGGAGTAATATTTTTGAAGTGTAAACTTCTATAGCCGCGTTACACAACTCTGGTTAGGGAAAAAACCTATGGCTTCGCATCAGCAAAATGCTAATGCTTTAGGTACATATTATTGATATAAACTTTATTTATTAAAAATATTTTTAATTTAAATTATTATTTATTTATTCAAATTATTTATTTATTATTTATATATTATTAAGACTTCAATTTTTATTGACTTATAATATATTTTAAAATTGTTTGAAATTTCAAAATACACTTTTAAGTTTTTATTTCTGTCAGCAATTCTCATGACTTCATCCGATTTTTTCATGAGATAGGAAGGTAAATGAGCAAGCGTAGATGTGCAATGAGGTAGAAAGTAATTAACACTACCCATTGATATCTGTAACACCATTCACATCGTATATACCTTGCCGGCCTTTGAGATATGAGCAGGTTTGTTTTTTATTTACTTTTATATCACTTATGGTATTATTTTTTAATTTTGCTAACTGCGCCATTTTCCTTATACATTTCTCTGTTTCGCCTGAAAGTTATCTGGGAGAGAATACCTATCGGGATAAACCCTGCCTTATGTATGTTTCGATGTATGATGTACATCACAGCTTTAATAAATAAATAAAAGTTTTGAATCAAATTTATCACGATGCTCAAAAAAATAAAAGTGAACACAGTTCAATGTTTACAAATGTCCTCAAGAACTAATAAAACACTTTCTGTCTAAAATCAAAACCTTCGCCCCGGAGAGATATAAACCACATCTAATTTAGTTGCGCAGATCAAAAAGTTACAGACAGCTCAAATAACTTAGGTAATAACTTCGGAGAAAGCGACTGAAGTGTGTATCGCGGTGTTAGAGTGGCGCCCTTGTCAGAAACAAGGGCGAGATTGATTAACTGCTGGCTGTAAACGAATTACCCTAGAAATAAAATAACAAGGAGCTTGGTAAACTGTTTTCTACTAATAAATTATATGATCATGTTTTGCCAAAATTAAAGCAGGAAAACATTTGTGCTATTTATTATGATGTTCGCCTCTTAAGATGAACATTTGAGATTTGCGTTTTGAATTCAAATCCGCGTTAGAATTAAACTTTATTATAGTGTAGCTGGGCTCAAAGGGTGGCCAATGACGAGATTCTCCGACAAGTCAAGCAAAAATGTGAATTTTTGCAGACCGTCAAAGGTAGAAAAGTTGCTTACCTGGGTCATATCATGAGACATGACAGGTACAATTTGCTGCAACTGATCACGATGGCAAAAATCGTGGGCAAAAGACAAGTTGGTCGAAAAAGAAAGTCTTGGCTATGTGGCTATGGAGTCGACCGGGATAGCGAGTGCTCCAGAACTACTGTACCTCGCGAAGGAGGAGGAAAGTTGTGCTGAATTGGCTGCCAACCTTCGCTAGTCGGACAGGCACTCTTAGAAGAAGACGGATTGTAGTTCCATTGTAATTGACGACAGCGCAATATTTCGGTTCATTTTTTTATGTTTCTAATGTCATATGATTTCGGAAATGCCGACAAAGGTAGTTGATTCCATAAAGCGAATTCATTTGTTTATATACATACATATCGTCACGTCTGTTTCCCGTAGAGGAAAGCAAAGACCACAGGTCTCAATCTTCTACGATCTCGGCATTCTTTCCTTGCTTCCTCCACACTCATCACTTTCCTCGTGTAAGCTCGTGAGTTGAGGGTACTCTTGACCTGGTCATTCCTGAAAACTTCGGCAATTTGGTCACGGTATTTTTTCCTTGGTCTTCCATTCACATTTGTGTATTCCATTGTAAATATCCTGACACATTGTTTTAGATACACACTACTATCTAGATGAGTGGAGATCCAGTATGGTGCGTGTTTCCTTGTGAAACTAGCTAACTTTAGCGTAACTTCCAAACTGATACGATATCGGAAAACAAATCTCTCCGTTTCTCGAAGGTTGTCAACGATTTTTCAATGCCTATTGTGCTGCAGATGTGTAAGAGTGGCATGATAGTGGTATGCTTTCCATCAGGCAATAGGCTTATTTTTAATATCTTAAAGTCCTAGTCAAATATAGCCATAGAAGAATGCTTATGAGAGAGCAAATATGTTATTTATTTTTAATAGCGAAGCAGACAATGGTGGTAGAACCACGCAGCAGACGAATACTTTGTCAGGAAGTACCACACTCCCGCAGAAAACCGGCGTCTGAATGGCAGCTTACCTACCCCACTTCGAACGCTGAACGGTCGAGTTCCGGAGGCCCAACCCTTCCCCCCCTCCCCCTAATATTCCACTTCCGTAATGACACTTTCCTTAAAGGTCGGCAACGCTTCCGCACTGCCCATGGCGTTGCGGACGTCTATGGGCGGCATTGATTGCCTTCCATCAGGTGACGCGCCTGCTAGTTTGCCTTCCTATCCCAAAAAAAAAGACAAACGAACATGCGGGTCACCTGGTGGTGAGTGATCACCGCTACCCATGGACATCCGCAACCCCGGAAGCGTGTGTGATTTATCGGCTTTTTGGGAATACATACGCTCGTCTTCTTAATGTCCCTGTGTCGTATTTATGTGGAAACACCGCAGGTGGTAAATCAAGTGTCGTGTGGTGTTAATTTGACGCTTCTAGTGAAACTACATCTTTGTCGCTCGTTCATCAACGCCTGTATCTAAACTGACCGCAAACTTTATTAATCTCGCTTCGACACTTTATTATGACGCAAATGTATACCTCAACCATTTTATATTGTTATTCACTAACTTGATAATAGGTATAGAACAATATACTTCATAGCAATATGATTAAATATTGTCAAGTTAATAAGTAAGATCAAGAAGAAGTGAATAAGAAAAGATCAGATTGAGAATCAAGATTTTTGTAAAATCTAGGAATTTGACTTATACAATTACAATGTTTTGCTTCACATTTTACGTACAATTAAATAAAATGTTTTTTCTCGTTCTATAAAAAAAGAACTACCAACCTAATTGATTCAGTGGCGCTACTGCTTTTAATTTCAATGGTCGCGGATTCAATTTTCATCATCATCAAAAACATATTATAAAAAATCAAAAACTATAATAGATTACTTTCCGTATCTAAAAGTGTGTTTTTTTTTAAAAGAAGACAAGCCCTCTCCCTCTCCCTCTCCCTCTCCCTCTCCCTCTCCCTCTCCCTCTCCCTCTCCCTCTCCCTCTCCCTCTCCCTCTCCCTCTCCCTCTCCCTCTCCCTCTCCCTCTCCCTCTCCCTCTCCCTCTCCCTCTCCCTCTCCCTCTCCCTCTCCCTCTCCCTCTCCCTCTCCCTCTCCCTCTCCCTCTCCCTCTCCCTCTCCCTCTCCCACTCCCACTCCCATAATGACACTTTCCTTAAAGGTCGGCAACGCTTCCGCACTGCCTATGGCGCTGCGGATGTCTAGACGGCGTTGATTGCTTTCCATCAGGTGAAAATAATTGTAGGCCAATCTGCTTATTGTGTTAGTAATCTAAATTTAAAAAGTAATTTTAGATACATAAAAAATAAAACCGAGTTGGACTAGTAAAAATAAACACAATACATTGTCAAAACACGATAACAATGTTCATATAAACAAATTAAAAATGATTACATAATTTGTTATTTTAAATAATAAAGAAGAGAGAATAGCCATTTTTGTGTTTTGAATATGTTAATTTAATTATTTTAGGAACACAGAAATAATAAAAATTTCAACGTTTAAAATACACTACAATAAAACATACATACAGAGAATTGGGCAGACTTCATAAATTTCGTAATTAAAATTAAACCAAAGAAAAGCAGGCTGCAAACCTAGAATGCTAAAATATATAAGGGGCCTATTGTAGAGGTAAGAATAGAAATAACGAGAAGTCTCACTGTAAATTTTAAACATCTCTTGTTTTCCGTCAACTAGACCAGTCTACTAAACCTGAAGATGCTTCGTGTTGAGGAGAAATAAGTGTCTTATACATTATTAAAAATGTTTTTTTTTAGTTTTAGTTTTTAAGAATTAGTAGCAATGAAACAATAAGCTTCACCACTGATTTTTCCTTTATAATGTACGTGTTATTTTATATATATATAATATATATATATATATATATATATATATATATATATATATATATATATATATATATATATATATATATATATATATATATATATATATATATATATATATATATATATATATATATATATATATATATATATATATATATATATATATATATATATATATATATATATATATATATATATATATATATATATATATTCACGCCTATCCCCCGCAGGGGTTGGGAGAGACCACAGAGCTCCATCCGCTGCTATTCATCGCAGCGAAACGGCTCTTCATTGGTCGCTTTTCGCCCTCGTGAGAATTTTGTTTATTCATTTTGAATGTTTATTCATTTCTGATTCAGTAAAAATGATGGATTAGATAATGAATTTGGCGAAAGCCGTTTTTTGACAAAAAAATTATAGTAGTATTTTCTATATTTCCTGCTATCTTCGTTACTGAGTTAAATACAATTTTTTTTCACAGCCCACATATGTATGCCTCTTACTGCTTTGCACGAGTCTCTTCATCTCTGGAGAAGCAGACATAAACCCATGCTTGTCCAGTGCGGATTGGCGGGGTAACCAGATTCGAAATACATATCTGTAGGTCATACATATTCAATTCAATCCGGGGATTGAACCCACGATTGTTGATTTCGTAGGCGACACTCATTCAGACACTTCCCACTCATTCAATTGGTCGTTGATCAGCAAACCTAATTTACTAAGTGAATCCTTTACTGTGAGATTCTCGTCATAGAAAACGACCACTCCATTTCTTTCCGAGTGACTTAAAAATCAATACCGACAGATGGCATCAGTGTCAAGCCTTTCTTAAATTTAAGCGAGACAACAATTGATTTCTATATAAATACGTACATATATAGACACATAGATATATAAATATTGCGAGAATTTTAAGTAAATATTAAGGGAGTATGAACGTTCATACTCTAATAATTGTCTTCATACGTAACGCGTAATAAAATTATATCTAGCTATTAACAGTGAGATATCATGCGAAATATTACGCGGTCATACGCAATAACGTATTGATACGGTTCGTGGAACTGGGTCGGTGAATTCTCTGTGTAACCTGTCATATTGCAATTCCAATATTAGTACGACTGTTCACATTGTAAATGTTACGTATAAGACATGCTATGAAATATTTATTATGAATTTATTTATTATGAAAATAAGATTTCAATTTATTATGAAAATAAGAAAATTTTTCTCGGACACGGACAATTATTTCATGTACATATCTTAGACGAACACGAATTATAGTCAAAATTCTCGACCAAAATACTTTCTCGTATGGCCAAGCTATATAATAAAAAGTACTCGGGCCTTGATTTTTCACTCCAGCAAAAGAAGCACTAAGAAAATCTATATTTAAACTACATTCAAAACACGAACTAAGCTACTCTTATATTTCTGGGGAAACATAACCCAACACAAAGACACACACATGCACATATAATTATAATTCCTTATTTAAAAATCAACTTTTTTAAGTTTTAAAACGACGTGCCGTTCCCTTAGTGGTGAGGCTTCTGCTGACTAAGTCAATAGTCGCGGGTTAGACATCTTGACAAATACATTTTGACACATACATATATGTTGATAAATAAATACATCTTGAAAAATACATATATTTTAACAAATACATATATTTTAACAAAGACATATTACTTGACAAATACATATGTGTAACATGTAACCCATGCATGTCCCACTGCTGAGCACGGACTTTCCCATTTCTGGAGGAACGAACGTGAACCCACCACGTTTGTCCAATGCGGTTTGGCGGGGTTACCAGACTCGGAATAAATATATGTAGACCATACATATATAATATTTATCCCGATGCCAGGTTCGAACCCGCAACCATTGACACCGCGGGAGCCCCGCCACTGAGCTAATTGGTCGTCACATATACATATATGGTACGTATGGCCTAAATATATTTATTCCGAGTCTAGTTATCCCATCATCTGCATTGCACAAGCGTGGTGGATAATGTCTGTTACGCTAGAAATGAAATAAGGAGGGTGAAAAAAAATTAAAAAGTCGTCGTGTACCTAGTTGCCAATTTATTTATTATTTTTGCATATATACATACATACATATCGTCACGCCTGTCTCCCGTAGGGGTAGGCAGAGACCATCTGCTCCAGATCTCCATATGCTACGATCTCGGCATGCTTCCCTTGCTTCCTTTGCACTCATTATTCTCCTCATGCAAGCCCGCCGGTTAAGGGTACTCTTGACCTGGCCTTTCTTAAAAACTTCAGCAATTTGGTCAAGGTATGTTTTCCGTGGTCTTCCCCTACCGATCCTTCCATGCACATCGTAACGTAAATTTCTTTTTCCAGTCGTCTTTCATCCATCCTTTCTAAATGCCCAAACCATCTAAGCATCCCCTTTTCAACTTTTGTCATAACACCTTCTTTTACTCCACATTGCTCTCTTATATCTTCATTCCTTATTCTATCATTCACATTTTTTATATTATTATTATTATATTATTATATTACTTTGTTGAAATTATTATTTTTGACTGTGTTGAATCTGACCGTTCAATATGTTATGACTGACAATTTTGAAATTGCCCGTTCTGGTTATGACCCAAGTAAAACATCGACAACTATAAAAAGTCCATAAAAAAGTAAGAAAGCCATTTTCACTCTCGTTGTCAACATGATGTTAATGTATTACGTGATACATCAGCCTGGTATCGGTCACTGGTGCCGTTAATCCGGAAATTTCCGTAATCACATCACACACCGGTGTAATCCTTGAGCAAGCGTCATCGTTGTTTTGGAAACTAACCACGTTCAAGAATTCGTTATTCAAATTCAAAAAAATATTAAGGCCGCGAAAGAAGTCACGTTTTAGATAATTTCATTATTTAAATTTAAAAAAAAAAATTAAGTCCGGCAAAGAATTAAAATTGGAGCGCCCCAGGTACCTCTGTAGAGACATGATCGCGGATGACTTTTTTTTATGTTATAGGTAGGCAAACTAGCAGGCCATTATCAACGCTGCCCATAGACATAGACAACAAGCGCCATAGGCAGTGCGGAAGCGTTGCCGACCTTTAAGGAAAGTGATATTATGGGAGGGTAGGGGGAGGGTGTTGAGCCTCCGGAACTCAGGCCGCTCACCGTACGAAGCGCGGTAGCTAAGCTACCACTCAAACGCCGGTTTTCTGCGGAAGTGTGATGACTTCCCCGGGCGAGCCAGCCCATTCTTGCTACAGACAAATAATATGCCATTCTTGACAAAGTAATCGTCTGCAGCGTCGCTCTACCATTTATACTTGACGTGGGCAACCTTCAAATCTGTAACTGGCAGGAGGTAGCGCAGGACCGGGCACGGTGGCTTAAGTAATCTATTCGGAGGCCAAGATCCATTTAAGGTCGCTGCGCTAACAAAGTAAATTTTCTTTAATGCCTGTGGTGTTGCAGATGTCTTTGGGCTGCGTTGATTGCTTCTCATCAGCGACACGCTTGCTTGTTTGCTTCTCTATCCTGTTAGTAGAATAGAATATAAAAACTTTATTTATGGCACCTTTTTTTACAATAGTTACTTTTTGCTTAAAACCTTAATAATATTATAATATACGAAAAGAAAATAATTTTAATCAAACAAGTGTCATAAAATGATTCTAGCTCAGCATATGCCGGGCGCTCTATTGGAGCACCTGGCGCTCTACCCTGTTAGTGCAGTCGGGTCTCGGCATTGGCTATTATTAAAACTATACATATAAATCTAATTTAATTATAATTTACATTATACTATTATAATTTAATTACAATTATACTACAAAAAATAGAGTCATTTAATAGTTTGAAATTGGAAAATTCAATTTTAAAAATTTTACTGTTAAATATGTTTTTCTCAGCTCTGTAATATTTCTAACTCTTTAACGGTTTTATCTCTAATGACGGGAAATTTTGTAAAATTATATATTAAATAGCTGTGTAACCATACACTTGCTGTCCAATGAAGGATATTATAACTTACGGCGTGTAATGCTTCAAAATATTTACTTTTTGTTTCTTCAGTTTCTCGAAGGGAAATGCCTTGATGTTTCTACAAAAAAGTTATCGATTATTTCATAAATAATATAGTGATTTTTTTTTATTTTCTTTAATGGCAATTAGTTATAACTATTGTGCTAGTGTCAAGTAAAATACAATAATATATATTTATATATATATATATATATATATATATATATATATATATATATATATATATATATATATATATATATATATATATATATATATATATATATATATATAATAATAATCTCTTGAAATATAACAAGTCAGCTTATCACGTTACGTCTCGATAAAATGATGGCTATTTTACCACTTATATATAACTTTTACAATCAACTTATAAACTTACGATACACGCATTTATTTCATATCACTACATTTATACGCTTTAATCGAACTATATTGCATAATACGCCACCACAATTAAGTAATATAAGTAATAATAATATAAGATGAAATAAAAACACAACGTCATTGATATAAGTTGGCGGGAAAAGTCCTAGTGATTTATTTGAAATTATATTGAAATTATCTACCACAGATAATACTTATAATATTTTTTACCACAGATAATACTAATTGAGCGTTACATTTGACATTAACGTACACAGATTTCTTTCCTTTTTGCCGACTTCATTTTGCAAACCGGCAAGCAGTTTTCCAGTTTCTTTGTTAAACATTTTTGTGAACTTCGTCAAAATATTATATATATATATGTATATATATATATATATATATATATATATATATATATATATATATATATATATATATATAATATAAGCTGAAAGCGGGTGTCAGCATTCTTCTCGTTTGATACCATTTATCACCTGCAGATATCTTCGATTTATTCACATTTTGATTGAGAAAAATAAATGGCTCACGAAAAATTATGCGCAGAGCCAGGATTTGAAAAAATCATAAATCCCTTTATGATTTTATTCCCTATTTATTTATTCCCTTTTCCATAAACTGTGTGCTTTGAAATTGAATTTTCAATTACGTTTACTTAAGAAATTTACTTCTTTGGTAAACGTAAACGAAATTCAAATATTATATATGGACACAAAGAAGTTAATGTTACTCTTTAACTTTGCTGAAAGTTCAGATCCAAATGGTTGTGGCAAACGAGACAGCATTGTGTAACTCGAAAGGTCAATATGAACTCTCGGTCACAGTCACTACAAAGCGGTTAAATACGCTCGTATTTGAATTTGCCGTTAAATTTATAGCTCAACGCAATGTTAAATTATAACTAAACCGCATTTCAATTTTACTTTTATTACTGCGCGCTGCTGTAAGAGATTATGTCGCGTTCTCTACAACGACTCATGTACACACAGACATTTTTGTATTTTAAAATTTATATATAATCTGTACATATTATATATACATACTTTTTGTCAAAGCGAAGAATATATACATATCATAAGGCCTGTTTCCCGTAGGGGAAGACGTAGATCACAGATCTCATTTACTACGATCTCGGCATATTTTTCTTACTTCCTCCACACTCAACACTCTTTTCGAAAAACTTCGGCAATTTAGTTAAGGTATTTTATCCTTGGTCTTCCCCTGGCCGATGTTCATCTATTCTCTTTATGTGCGAAATGTGCGAAGAATAAACTGGAAGAACATTTTGGACCAGGTTAAGGCACACCTTCCGCTGTAGCGTTTAGTAACTAAGAAAAGGTTTGTTTTTCGAAGGTTCCAATGTCGTATCGTTTTCGGAAATACCACTGAAGGTAATTGGTTCCATGAAGTGTATTATAGTATTGTAAAAAAAGATATATCTGTTGGCTGTGTAGTTTTAGTGCGGCTTCTAGCTAGTTGTAATTTTGAAGGTCGTTCAAATCAACGATCATTACAAGGACGTCTGGGCCAACCGACTGGATATTGAACGGTAGTTCTTTGTCCCTTTTGTAGCTCGTCGTACGTAAGCATGTTTCTGTAAAAAAAGATTTATCTCCAAATCCATATCAGCCCGCGGCAGTCCACTGCTGGACATAGTCACCTAGCCCGATCTTCGGCTACACGCATCCAGTCTGTGCCAGTCACCTTGCGTAAATCGTCGCTCCATTTAGAAGGGGAGTATCTCACACTACGTTTGCCGAGACGCGGTCTCTACTCCAGCACTCGTCTACCGCAACGATTGTCGGTTCTCCGACAAACGTGTCCACCACATTGCCACTTCAGTCTGCTAACTTGAAAAGCTATCTCGGTTCTCCGGTGAATTTCTTCATACCGGGTTCTATGCACCAGAGAAACTCGGAGTGTAGCCCTTTGAGCGACTTTGAGTTTGTCGAGGAGACGGACTGTCAGTGTCCACATTTCGGCACCGTAAGAGAGTACAGGCAGGACGCACTGGTTGAAGACTTTTGTCTTCAAATTTTGTGGTATGGGCGACGAGAAGACATGACATAGTTTCCTCTCTTTATATTTATTTTTATCTCCAAATGTTTGTGTTAAAGTATCCGTATCTTTATTTTATATTATTATAATACTATTATTTATACTTCTGGCATTATTATTTAATGCTAGAAGGCATTCTCTGCTAGCTAGCCTTTGAATTAATGGAAAATATATCTGTAATGTAGTAAAAAAAGAAATGTTTGCTCAAAGCAACCAAACACATAAACGTTGGTGATTCAGCAATATAAAACCGCAGCGTGGTACATCGATGAATTTGTGTTTGCCAGAACACGAAACTAGATCAATTGCGGGATGGAAGCCAAAATGTTTAAATCAAATTTGTTACGAGGCGAATTTCTTTCTTCGATATATATTATAAGTATTGAATGTTCAACATGAAATGTATTACAAAAATAATATTTTGATAGAAATGGTGCTGATATTTTTAACAATAGAATTTCCTTTTATATTTGTAGGATGACCCAGTGGCGGGGCCCCTCGCCCACGGAGTCAATGGTCGCGGGTTCGATCCCCGCATCGGAATAAATATATGTATGGCCTAAAAATATTTATTCGAGTCTGGTAACCCTGTCAATCCGCATTGGACAATCGTGGTGGGTTAAACCCATGCTCAGCGGTGAGATATATATACATGGGCTGTGAAAAGAAAAGAAGGCCTGCAACGCTTTAGCAATGTCTACGTTGTTACAGATATAGGCGGCGTTGATTGCTTTTCATTAGTCGACAAGCTTGCTCTTTTGCCTTCCTGACTATAAAAACACCTATTCACTCAGCGGTGAATTTACACCTTTCGGAGTTTCGATTTCAATACCCCTATGGGAATAAATGTATGTATTGCCTAAAGGCGATTAGAGGGAAATTTTCAGTCAGAAAGTCCCGCTATTCCGGCTTGGATGTGTGGTGGATAAATAAAAAAATTTGTCCAAACTCCGAAAATGGATATGTTCCGAGCCTATCATTAGGGACTATACGAAGCTATTATTTTACATGGGTAAAAAATCATACTAAGGGAAGCAGGTGTTATTTGTTTACTAGTTGATTTATACTGCTCATAACGGCGATTTTCAGTGAATTTTATACCTTTAAGTCACAATATATTAATCCTGGTGCGGAAATTAATCAATATCTCCGAAATCGGTAACTTTCGCACTGCGCCATTTAGATCGAGTAAGCTTAATATGGTTAACATAGGATATAAAAAATGATATTAGAAAAGTTTGTTAAAAGAATCAAAATCTGATGGTACATATCGTCACCCCCGTTTCCCGTAGGGGTAGGCAGGGACCACAGATCTCCATCCGCCACGATCACGGCACACGTTCCTTGCTTTCCCACACTCATCCATCTTTCCATCCATCCTTCCTCTCACAGTCATCGTAGCGAAACGGCTTTCCGTTAGTCGATACTCGCCCTCGTGGGAATCAGAACGTGACAGGTGGCGAACCACGTTACCGTCATTTTTTAACGAATAAGGATTATTAAAATTCGTCGTAGCGAATCCCACGATCCGCAAGGGAGAATGGAGGTCAGCCCTAGCAGAGCCCCGCATGCTGAAGTAAGGCACTGTAGTACCCGGGGGAACCCGATCCCAGGACGGTCGGCACGCTTGCGACTAAGCTCACCTCTAACCGGCAGATCGTGAATTGACGGAGAGGAAGGGAGAAGGATAAAAAAGAAAGGAAAGATGGATTTAAAGAGGATGATAGGGATATGATACTACCGCAACGAAAGACAAGGAGTAATACGTTAGTAGCTCGGGAGGCTGGGGTCACGTACCCATGTACCAATACCATAACTACCGAACAGGCGGCTAGGCAAAGATACTCCCTGACTATGGGATGAGATGTGATGGTAAATATTATTATTACCAAATTTCCTACAAATAAAACCTTAACGCAATATTCACAGTCTGTAAAATCGATTTGTCGAAACAAATAATCGGCCCTTTGCGTGTTTCTCGATTGGATTTACAAATATTAGATTTGTTTGCCTCCAACACAATTTCATTATCTTATTATGGGGTGTCCAACAAATATTATTATTTTATTATATAATAATATTTCTTGGATTGTTTTAATATTTTATTGAGTTAACATTGGCATGGTAACTAGTAAGTTAATATAGCCATATTTGACCTTCTTTTTCATGGGACAACGCGGAAAAAAGGCACTAAACCATAGTCTTATACCCAAAATAGAATTAAAAAAATCGATGACCTAAATAACCAAGAGGTGATTTCAGACCACGATCATTGACTCCTAAAGCAGTAATTTTTCGGATTCAATGGTCGCGGGTTTGATTCCCACTTCGGGATAAATATATGTATTGCATACAGGTTTTCATTCCGAGTCAGAATATTTGACCGCTTGTCCAAGGCAAATTGCATTGGCCAAGTAGTCGAATATTATAAGTTTAAATCCATTCCTTCAGAAATAGGATGGTTTTGTGCCCAGCAGTGAGTAATACATGGGCTACGTATATACAAAATAATAAGAAATGTTTCTATTAGCGTATTTAAAAAATAATATAACTAATTAAGGTATGAATTACTAATGCTCACAATTTTTTAAATAAAAGAAACACTTGAAATTCTCAAAGCAAATTATTACCATATTCTAATAAATTAAATATAAAAAGGAAATTCTTTTGAGACTAAATTTACCTAATGGAAAATATCAGTATTAAAATCAATGTAGCTTTGTACATAATTAAATAAAAATGTTGTGTTTCAATAAACATTCGACGGCATCTAATTACGTAGAGTTAGTTATTTTCATATATATTGAAATAAATTAACAGTAGGTACTTAGCATAAACTTTTTAGGGATCATATTATAGATAAAATATTTTGGAATAATAATTTGAACAAAATATATATTTATATTGGCGAGTAAAAGTCGAATATATACTTTTTCGTTTTAGGCCTTTAAAGTAAGAATATAAAGATTTATTCATAATAAGCAAAATAGAGTGAAAAACTGCGCATGGCGTCTGGGACAAAGTGGGTGCGTGAAGCCAAAGATCGAGCTAAATCGCGTCTTGAGGATGACCTATTTAAGTAAATTTGAAATGGGTATAAAAATAAAATTTTACCATGCATAAAAAAATACTTCGTTGCTTAGGCGCCGTTGAGAGGGTGGAAGAGGATCGCGCAGTCAAAAGAGCGTATGTGGGTCACCCAACTGAATGCTGTGGGGCGCCCCAGGTACCGCTGGAGAGACATGATTGAAGATGACTTGCGCAACCTTCAAGTCTGCAACTAGCTGGAGGTGGCGCAGGACAAGGCACGGTGGCATAAGATCTGTTCGGAGGCCAAGATCCATTTTGGGTGGCTGCGCCAACAAAATTAGTTTTTTTTTTATAAGTAACAAAGATGGACAATCAAACTTTACTAAGATCTCCGAACACATATAAGAAAATATTATTGTGTTTGCAAAGAAGTGTGTAGAAAATTATTCACTGACAGAGGGCCGTATGCAAATCCTCCTGTACCTCGCCATGGTCACGAGTGTTGACAACGTCAAACACACAATATCGTTTTTCACTATAAACACAAGGTGTTTCGCTATAACACGAGGTATCCTCCAGTGTATCCTCTACGAAAGAACCGTAAATTTTTATATCTGACAGTTCATCTTCTACGTAATAAAATTCTTAGTATTGTGGTGCAGTAGGGCTACGATAAACTTTAAGAAACACATCACATTTTTTTATTTCAGAGTATTCATTTCACTTCCACGATTTTTTATTTCTCTGGCATTTGAAAAGTTTATATTGTTGTAAATTTAAATTTGCTTAAAAAGGTTTCAGTAAAAACTGTACAAACTATGTAGCTACTGCAGTTTAAAAAAATATAATACAATAGATTCATAGACTCTAGAATTTCCTGAATCATTAGTGCCATCAAGTCAAGTTTTATGGGATAATAAAGCAAACGAGTAGGCGTGTCACCTGATGGTGAAGCATACAACGTCCCCCATAGATATCCGTAGTGTCATAGGCAGTGCGGAAGCGTTGCCGGCCTTTAAGGAAAGTGTCATTATTAGAGTGGGCGGGGATTAGGGCCTACGGAACTCAACCGCTCACCGTACATAGCGGTAGTTAAGTTACCACTCAGACGCCGGTTTTCTGCGATTATTTAAGTACATAATATACATAAAAACATATCATCACGTTTGTTTTTCGTAGGGGTAGGCAGAGACCACAGATCTCCATCTGCTATAATCTCGGCACACTTTCTTTGATTCACACTTATTACTCTCTTCTATACCTCGCTGATTAAGGGTACTTTTGGTCTGCCCTTTCTTAAGAACTTCGGCAATTTGGTCAAGGTATTTTCTCTTTGGTCTTCCCTTACCGAACCTTCGATCGCAACATAAATTTCATTTAACAGTCATCTTTCATCCTTTTTATGTGCCCACGTACATAAATAACAAGAATAAACACCCAGATTAAGAATAAATACTTATAGGCCGTACATTAATTATACATACTGAAACGCGAATTGTAAACACGACTTTTGGCTGAAAGCGGACATTTTCCACTGCGTCATTAAGGTCGTTAAAACTTTTTTCGCGTAATACACTTTGGATCCTTTGGAGGTATTTTCGAGTTTACGTCTCGAGTCGAAAATACCGACATTCAAACCGTTACAACAAACCTTCACATTTTTTATAGACAGCCAACACTTTTGCCGCTGTTCTGGTAACGCTGTACTGGTCTATAAGAATTTTTTTGGGTTTGTAGATATCTATGGGGGGCGCTGATATATTTTCAATTCCTAGTATTAGTTCACACTCTCTATATATTTATATACCTTGTCCAAATTTTTTTTTTTTTTATATATTCACGCCTATCCCCCGCAGGGGTTGGCAGAGACCACAGAGCTACATCCGCTGCCATTCATCGCAGCGAAACGGCTCGTCATTGGTCGCTTTTCGCCCTTGTGAGAATCAGGACGTGACGGGTGGCGAACCACGTCGCCGTCATTTTCGACAAATTAGGTATATTAAATTCGTCTTTAGTGAATCCCACGAGCCGCAAGGGAGGATGGAGGTCAGCCCCAGCAGAGCCCTGCATGCTGAGGTAAGGCACCATAGTCCCCGGGGGAGCCTGACCCCGGGACGATCGGCACGTTTACGATTTCATTCAATTCAATAAAATACTTTTTTATTCATCCACTCAAGTTCAAATACATTTTTAATACTACTTTGGATGACACTTGTTGTTTTCAAATATAATATTAATTCATTGATTAAATTTAATTAATTAATTTAAGTTTGGGAGAAAAACGTTATCTTATATAAAATATATTTAGCAGGACATAAAAGTAGGAATTGACTTTAATTTTTTTTATATAACTTGTTTTATTTTGTTTTTCTGTTCGGAGGTACCAAGATACATTTAGGGTCGCTGCGTCAACAAAGTTAGTTAATTAGTTGTTTTCATAGCACAGAAGGCATACGAGCATGCGGGTCATCTGGTGATAAATTATCACTCTCGCCAATGCTTAACCGGCTTTTAGCTGATGGATGGTTACCAGCAGGCGATATATTTGTTTATTTTCTTCCCTACCCTTTCAAAAACAGATTCAAAACTCAAAGTTTCTTTGATATCAAAACGGAATCAAAGATATCAGAAAATAGGTCTCGCAATGGAAACTAACTCGGTATTGTATTCTCAATTATATTACGCCACTCTAGCGAGATTCTAGTTCGTAACACAGACCGACTTTGTACGGTCGTCGAATCAAATTTCTTGAACACATTGAGTTAGTATCCACGTAAAATTGCAGAGGAAAACCATCTGTTCTGTGATATATTATTGAATGACTTTCTACTCCATCTCCATTGCTGGACTTCTATAGGGATATATATATATATATATATATATATATATATATATATATATATATATATATATATATATATATATATATATACATGTTTTCTTAGCAGACTTAGTTGACTGTCTAAAGCTTTATTAAAAGGAATAACTTAAATGGAAAGACGAATTCTAAAACGAGACTTTCGTAGATATATTTCAGAAGTCTTCCATTCAATCAGAAACGCTGGCAAAATGAATTTTCAGAGAATCTATCTGTCTTAGGTCCGCCTTTACCATGTTCTCAAATATAATCACGGACCAAAATTGTTTGCAGAGTGGAGATAACCTCATTTCCAATATTGCAGACACCGATAGAAACTTAAAGTTACTGTAAAAATACATCTTTTTATTTTATAACTGTTATAAAGTCTGAAAACCAAAGCAACAAGACATGTTTACCAGAAAATGAAGGTAATAGGAAACTTTATAGATTCACCTTGGCAGACTACATCTTTTGAGAAACAACGCTATAAGTATCAACTGCACTGTATAAGTATATGACTTTACAAATTCAATACATGCTCCATTTGGGTCATTTTATTGGCTCAAATGAAAACTAACACTCGGATTCAATGGTCGCGGGCTCTATTTTCTTATGGGATGGGAAGGCAAACGAGCAGGCGTGTCACCTGATGGAAAGCAATCAACGCCGTCCATAGACATCCACAGCGCCATAGGCAGTGCGGAAACTTTACCGATCTTTAAGGAAAGTGTGATTATGAGAGGGGGAGGGGGAGGGGGAGGGTGTTGGGTCCCCGTATCTCAGCCGCTCACCGTACGAAGCGCGGTAGCTAAGATACCACTCAGACGCCGGTTTTCTGCGAGAGTGTGGTACTTCCCCGGGCGAGCCGGCCCATTCATGCTACAGACAAATATTATGCCGTTGTTAACAAAGCATTCGTCTGTAGCGTGGCTCTACCACTATTAAAATCCCGCAATAATGTGAGGATTCAAAAATGTATTATGAAGTAGTGTAAGGATGGACTACTAAAAAGTTGGGTGGTCCATTCGGCTATATGGGATGTTTAAAATATTTATTTTATTTATTATGCAATCCAATAGTCTTCCATGCTTAAGGTAACAAGTAATATAAAAAAAAATTAAAGTCAATACATATTCAATATCCTGCTAAATACATACATAAGATAGTTGTATTCTCCTATATAAAACTAAAATTAATTAATGAAATTTAATTAATGAATTAATATTTGAAAAACTGTATTAACATTAAGTCTCATCCACTACGAGTTTAAAAAAATATAATTGAACTTGGGTGGATGAATAAAAAAATGAATTATAAATAGTACAATTTGGTTCAAATAAATAGGATCACATAATATACCAAAGTCAAAAAAACTTTTAATAATAAATTAAAATTAGTAACTCATAAAAAGTCAGTTTTAACGCTGTACAAAATTTTCTGATGGTTACAAAATTTTCTGTAGAGCTGTGAGACTCAAACCATTCGACCGATATTTCTTATCTTTTTGGTGTTTATGTGTAATATGTGCATGTGTGTGTGTTCTCTGTGTGTGTATTCTCTGTGTGTGTTCTCTGTGTGTACTGTTTCATAGGAATTTAAGAGCTGCTTTACTCGTATTTTAAATGTAGTTTAATAATAGCTTTTCTTAGTGCTTCCCTTATTAGTATAAAAAGTTATATATGTCCTTAATAGTGGAAAATGCATGGTAGTGAATGGGCCTATTTGATCAGATAAGTACCACCACACCCTTATAAAAAATATCCTTCGAGTGGTAGCTATTGACGGTTTTACCACGTCATGTATATATGTTTAGTAGGATCTTGAGGCACAATTCCTTTCCCCTTCCTTTATTTCCTCCTCCCGATCCCCTTACTTCCTTTTTATACCTTAAGATAACAAGAGGCAGGTGTAGTGCACGTAAAACTGCTGAAGTTTATGGGTGACCTATTTCCTCGATTCTCTATCGCTTCCATAATAAAAAGTTCACGTAGACGTGACTTTAGATAACTCAGCAAATGGAAAACAAGCGTTATTAGTTCAAGTCGTAAACCCTTCTACATGAAAAAATATTCGTGTCGGCGTTTTTCAGCCCCGTCAAGATTGGGGACTTTCTGTTCGGCTCATAAAATTATATCACCTTACTTTTCCGTTTATAGGCTCAGGGAAGACTTAAGACAAGTCCACTAAAATATTAATAAAGTGAACTTTACATTTTACCATTTTGTTTTCACGACCTAACTGGCTTGGTAGCGAACATGTCTCACTGTGTCATGATCGTAAATTCGATTCTGCCATCTGAGTAAATATATTATATGTATTTATTTATTTATTTTATTTATAACAGTTATGAGGTACAAATTGGATAGAGCAAAAGTCTTACTAGTGTGACGAGCCATAAATAAATTTAGATTGCAAATAATGTAATAAATATCATATATGAAGGCAATAGGTCAAGAGATCAAGTTTGTATATATATATATATATATATATATATATATATATATATATATATATATATATATATATATATATATATATATATATATATATATATGTATGATTTGGTAAAGGATGTATGCTAGATTTGGTAAAGTAGGTTAGATTTGGTTTTGTATTCATATATATTAACAAATCATATGAAAAAGGACAATGGGTTAGGTTAGGTTAGGTTTTGTTTTCGTTTAAAATAAATTAATGGTATAAAAAAGGAGGTTCGTTTTGAATTTGAACGACACACCCAAACGGTGATGATAGATGGAGTAGTGGTTCTTTGGAAAAATTTATTGGTTACGAGTAGCAATTGGCAAAGATAAAGAAAAGAGTCCTGATTCCTCACTTCCATACATCATACATTTTCCTCTACGGCACGCGAAAACGAAAGCATAAAGTGGAAATAGTTCAAACAAACATTGTAAGGGTTGACAAGGCGCTTTCACAGCCGAGAAAAAAAAATCTCCGCCCACAACCTCCCCCTCTATGGCGAAGCCCGAAACGCTCGCGTGGCTTTGAGGGGCCGCCGCAGGCGGCCCCCGAAAAGCTAGTTTATCATATAAAGATACAATACAAGTTAGAATTAAAATAATAATTTATTGAGCGTTAAGTTACAATTTGGTGCCGTGGCCAGGATATCAAAATTAAACAGCCATAAATATAAAGGGAAGGCTTTAAGCCTACAACTTGTTGAGCGTGGAATGGAAGGACATGATGGAAGATGATGTTTGCTAGGAGAGTCACATCTTAAGGGATGGCGGCTACCGATGGGTAGCCTAGAGCCGAGGTAGACCTCCTCTAGTTTCTTCCACATTTCTATGTCCTAACTGAATCTGCTCTTCTGGGATACCATTTCACAATGTCTCTTGTCCTCCCATAAATCATTGTGCAGATGTTTATGGGCGGCACTGGATGCTTACCAATAAAAACCAATCAAACCTATTTCCAATATGTTCGCTAATTTTCAGTTCAGGATATTATTTGACACTCTTAAAAATTACCCACTCATTTGCGACAATTTGAATTTCGGGAATAAAAATAATTTCATTCGTGTATAACGAATGGAATCACGAAACGAGATCATCAAAGCCGAAACGGATTCTTTAAACATCAAAGGTTAACGAAGAGAAAAAAAAATAAAAAGAAAATATTAAAATTTCGCTATGGCGTATGGTTGCGAGTAAAGGGAAATATCGAACGGTTCTCTTTTTTTACAAATGTTTTAATGATGTCTTGTTATTAGCTTCAATAATGTAACTGCTCAACTTGAAGGACTACGGTTGGTGAGGAGTGAACGAAAACTTACGACTATATTTTTTCTTGCTATATAAACAGTGTGATGGCTGTACTCTCTTACATATATGTATGTATGTTTCGGCACCATATGTACATACATATCATTGCGCTTATTTCTCGTAAGGGTAGGAAGAGACCACAGATGACCATCTGCTACGATCTCGGCACACTTTATTTGCTTCCTCCACACTCATTACTCTCTTCCTGCAAGCCCGCGCTTAAGGGTGCTCTTGACCTGGCCTTTTTTAAACACTTAGGTAATTTGTCAAGGTATGCTTTCCTTGGCCTTCCCCTACCGACTCTTCCATCCACATCCGCAACGTTAATTTCTTTTACCAGTCGCCTTTCATCCATCCTCTCTACGTATTTGTTGTGATATGACTAAACTAAACCGAATCAAATGAAATGTATACAGCGTAATGTTTGCTTTAATTAATTTGTCTTGTCTGACGGTTACATTGAATTAATCAACTATCGAAGGCTTCACTAATTAAAATTGTTCGCTGATAACTCCTAGCGTCACCCGCAGCGTTGTTATCCAAGCATTATTAACTAAACTATATACGTACCAGTAACGTAGCTACTAATAACATAAGAATCTGCCTATTAATTAACCGACATATGGTTGTTGATAAGGCGTATTTAATTAGAGAAACTATACGATCATTGCGAGGTATTAAATTTGAATACAATGTATGTATTAAAAATTAATACTATTACCATATATACGATATATGGTGGGTACTATGGTGCCTTACCTCAGCATGCAGGGCTCTGCTGAGGCTGATCTCCATCCTCCCTTGCGGCTCGTGGGATTCACTAAAACGAATTTAATATACCTAATTTCTTGAAAAATGACAGTGACGTGGTTCGCCACCCGTCACGTCCTGATTCTCACGAAGGCGAGAAGCGACCAATGGAGACCCGTTTCGCTGCGATGAAGATAGCGGATGGAGCTCTGTGGTCTCTGCCAACCCCTGCGGGGGATAGACGTGAATATATAAATAAAAAAAATATATACGAGATACTCTTGTTTTACTCATAACAGACTCACCAGAGGCCTTTATTAACTTAATTCACACACTTTGTTACACTTTATTTCATTGTTCATGCAAAATTTGATACAAATTATTTAACAAACTCTTAGATAGACAGACTATGGTCACAGAATATTGTCTAGTTACAATATTCTGTGCCACTCGTTGAAATATTGACGTTAGGATGCTGGTAACCTTGGGGACGATACTTTTTTTAGTACTGAGATAGTTGTCGTGGTTACGATGAAAAAAGTCCATAGATGAGTTCCGGCAACCGGGATGATCAGAGGATATCGATGAAACAGCTTACTAATTTGTTAGGAAAGAAATCACAAGAAAGCTCTTCTTTCTATTTTCTCATTAAATTCTTCCCTTCATATTATTTACAACTTTTTACCTTAAGTAAGCAACACATTTGCATTATTCTTAATATTTCTTTGGACGGCGCTAATTGCTTACTATTATTAGGTAACCAAAACCCATTTATTCTATCAAACAATGTTACAATTTTTATGGGGTAACGAGACAAACTAACAAGCGCATCGCCTGTTTAATGGCAATCAACTCCGCATATAGACATCCGCAACACCATAGGCATTACAAAATACATATTTGCGGTTCGTAGCTGGACTAGAGTTTATTAATGGAGTCAGGCGTTACTTTGCGGAAATCCATTACTATATGGACAGTCAAAAGTTTTACTTAGCTAAGATCCGCGACAAGCAAAACAATAACAGAAAATTAATAATGTGTGTTTTTCCGTTGGGTTTAGTGGATTTATTTGGAACTTAAACCAAAAACTTACCGAAAATCGGCCATCAACTCTCCACCCACCAACCACTACACACAACACCAAACACACATTATCACTTTTCCATCTTGTAAACGACACCTGTTTCGCCCCAACACGAGGCATCTTCAGGTATAGTAGACTCTACGGTAGACAACCGAAAAGTGACCCGCCATTACAACGGGCGCCTTATATAAACAACCCCCACCCACAATGTAAGAAAACAACAGGTAGGCGATACAGGTGTGTCAAAACTTACGTCACCACTTATTATTTGGTAAATATGACAATTCATTTTATTGTATTAAACGAATTTCAAACTTTTTTAAGAGAATATATTCAAAAGAGGGGAATTAACAATATTTATTTGATCGTTTAGTATCTGAGACGAACTTTTCTTGTTCTTTAAGATCTCTAGTTGCTCCAATACACCTAGTCTCAAACCCTTTTTACACATGTGTAAAATATTTGGCGAAAGATTGTCGGACAGAGAGTGCCCACAAGTTAGCAGATGATTGGCAAAATGGGACTTATCGGGATGTTTGCCAATCATCTGCTAACCTGTGGGAACTCTCTGTCTGTTGTTTTCCTGAAGATGCCTCGTGTTGGGGCGAAACAGGTGTCGTTTACAAGATGGAAAAGTGATAATGTGTGTTTGGTGTTGTGTGTAATGGTTGGTGGGTGGAGAGTTGATGGCCGATTTTCGGTAAGTTTTTGGTTTAAGTTCCAAATAAATCCACTAAACCCAACGGAAAAACACACATTATTAATTTTCTGTTATTGTTTTGCTTGTCGCGGATCTTAGCCAAGTAAAACTTTTGACTGTCCATATATCTGTAACACCATTCACATCGTATATACCTTGCCGGCCTTTGAGATATGAGCAGGTTTGTTTTTATTTTTATTAACTTTTATATCACTTATGGTATTATTTTTTAATTTTGCTAACCGCGCCATATTCCTTATACATTTCTCTGTTTCGCCTGAACATTATCTGGGAGTTCCTTAACGCTCCCCACCTAACTCAATCTTCGACTTCAGTGAGTTATGCCAACCAAAATAAGTGTTCATGTTCAGATCATCACCCTATACGGCCAGGAGGCGAAAATATCATAAAAAATAATTATGTGCTTTTAAGCTTTTTAAATGATTTATTATAACTTACTTATAAATACATATGTATATTAATTATTGAATATTATTATAATATTATAGAAAAAGTGTAAATTTTATCATCCTATCGATGATATGCCACCAGCCCACACTAAATATCTAATTTTTTTTCGTGCCCATCCTACGGTTGTCTGGAAAAAATCCCTATTAGCAATAAGACCGCCCTATATCTATAAATAATATTATAATCAATCATTGTATAATTTTTTGGCTTGTGTACCATAAATAATATATCTATCTAAGCATATTCTTTGTTTACAGATAAACAAACGAGAGGAAAGTCGTAATAAAAGTTATCCAACAACCCAAAATAGAATAAAACCATGTTAAGATCCATCAAAAGATAGTTGAGAACGAGATTCAAAATGGCGGACCAAGACAAAAACTGGGTCGATTACTTTGGTACAGTCCAGTATAATAATAATTCAAGAGGCAACGTATTGAGTGCCACAGATAATTTTTATGGGTCCGATGATGTCACAGATGCAAGCACTCAGCTGGATTACAGTTTCTACGAAAACGAAACTGTGTATCCTAGATACAGCAACTTCACCACGGACGATTACTGCTCTTCGAATTTTTCACATTTTTACTTGAACGTCACGTGTGAATTTCCAATTAACTACGCTGAGCCTATGTATGGGTAAGTATTTTGACAACTTAAATTATTTTTTTCGACAAAATAAATTACAATAAGTTTATCAAATATCAGTCTGCTACCAATTAAAGGTTTTTTAAGGCATAGGTGAGCAAACGAGCAAGCGTGTCGCCTGATGGAAAGCAATCAACGCCGCCCATAGACAATCGCGACACCGCAGGAGTCGCGGAAGCGTTGCCCGCATTTTATGTATGTATAGGCTTGTATTTTGAAGGTTCCAATATCATATCGGTTCGGAAAGACCGCCGAGGGTAGCTGGTTCCACAAAAACTTCTATCACAATTTCATGAGGAAGTTCTACCCCATCTTCTGCATTTCGGTCGTCACAGCACACCGCCAAGTTTGTTTTGGGTGCCCACATTTTCTTTTCCCCTGAGGATTCCATTCGAGGGCTTGTTTGGGGATATGATTGGCATGGCGCCGGAGAGTATGCCCTATCCATCTCCATTTTTGTCGACGTATCTGGACATTTATTGAGTCCTCTTTACTGATTCTCCACAGCTCTTCATTGGAGACCATGTTATCCGGCCAATATACTCCTAAGATTCGGCGTAGGCAGTGGTTGCCGAAATCTGTTCAACTTTATAGTATTTTATTATTATTATTAATAATAATAATTCTTTATTTGTATAATGTGAGGTTATAACAAGATGAAAAAAAGACGTATAAAAGCTCCATCACATTGTCACTTACGGCGTATAAATTTCATTAATTATTACACACTATTAGAAATAACTAAAATAATTATTACAAATCTAAATACATAACTAAACTATTATAATATCATTGAAATTAAAATTTATTATTACATTTATACATATCACTTTATTACTATAAAAGTAACCCTAACGTTAATATGTAGCCATGCTGTGCTCAAATTTAAAGAGTTATAGTCCGGGCGTTGTTAATTTTATATTATATAGTATTCTTTAAGGATGTAACTTGTTTTTGAGCCTAATAAATAAATAAAGATATAAATGATATAGTTAAAAGTAGTAAAACGTTGTTAGATTAAGTTTAATGTTTGTGGAAAAGCTATTATAACGAATGTAATTAGCGATTGAACATCGCAATTGATTTACAAAATGGCGATTAGGCGAGTCTGTTTAGACCCATTTAGTTGAAAATTTCGTCAAAGCGATATATACGTAAATATAAATGGGTCATTTCGTCGATTACCTTTGTCCCGTGGAATTTAACAATAATAGGATGTGAACGATATTATCCGAAACAAATGCAATTAATTCTAAATTGTATTTAAAGAGGATAATGGGAAAATGCGCTATGCGTTTCTTAAATTCAATTGGTCTTTTAAATCTAGTATTACATTTTCTTATGAGATAGAATATTTATACTCTCCCGAGTACTATGGTGCTCAGCATGCAGGACTCTGTTGGAGCTGATCTTCATCCTCCCTTGTGGCTCGTGGGATTCACTAAAAGCAAATTTAATATACCTAATTTGTTGAAAATGACGGCGACGTGGTTCGCCACCTGTCACGTCCTGATACTCACGAGGGCGAGAAGCGACTAAAGGAGAGCCGTTTCGCTGCAATGAATGTTAGCGGATGAAGCTCTGTGGTCACTGCCAAGCCCTGCAGGGGATAGGCGTGAATATATATATAAAAAAATATGAGCTAGGAAGGCAAAGGAGAAAACGTGAAACCTAATGTAAGTAATTGGTTCAGAAGTATCGCTCAAGTTAGCTGGTAACTGGACTATTGGACTGGACTGGACTGAAAAATTTACTTTTTAAAATTCTTGATGCGAATATCGAATTTACAAACCATGGCACCAAAAGTGAACAATTTGTCACTAAATCATTTAGGTCATCAATATGACATATCATATAACTAGATATTTAAGTTTTAAATAAGAATTCTAATTATCCATTCCAACTTAAGTTATAATTTTTGTGCTAAAAAGTTATACATACATACGATCACGCCTGTTTCCCGCAGAGGTAGGCAGAGATCACAGATTCGCTACGTTCTCGGCACACTTTCTTTGCTTCATTCACACTCATCACTCTCTTCATACAAGCTCGCCGTTTGAAGGTACTTTTGTTCTGGCCTTTTTATAAAAACCTAGAAAATTATGGTTCAAATCAATGATAAAAACCACGATTAACGTATCCACACTAATTAAGTTATTGTTGCATATATTTTTCACAATCATACACCTTTTCCATGTATACTTTTTTTTTAAAGATGTGGGAATAGTTCAATAATAGAATTGAATACATAACTTTTTTTTTTATTTTTTTTTATAGAAGATTAGCGATGTTTTTAATATTAATAGAATTATTGTGAACAACTCCAAGCTTATAATGCTTGTACAATATAATGATTCACATCACTAGTATAATCTTAAATTGGACTATTATACAGTCATGATTTTCAGGTCTTAAGCCAAGGTCTTACCAAATGAGATGTCATTGCTTAGTCTTTAAATCATAATCACAATGGATGAAAGACAACTGATAAAAGAACTTTACGTGTGGATATGGATGGAAGGGTCAGTAGGGAAAGACCAAGGTCGTACGTAGATAAATCGCTGATGTTCTCAAGAAAGGCCAGGCCAAAATTACCCTTAACCAACGATTTTATGAAAAAAGTGATGAGTGTGGATGAAGAAAAGAGAGTTTGCCGGGAACGTAACATATGGAGGTCTGTGGCAACTGCCTATCCTTACGAGAAACAGGCGAGATTATTATTAATTTATATTATTAAAGTATATAGTATGTTTTTACTACAAACCTTAACAATAAGCTTTATATTTCTTCTAAAAGTGCCTCTCCGACTTGCGAAGGTTGGCAGCCAATTCAGCACAACTTTCCTCCTCCTTCGCGAGCTGCAGCAGTCCTGAAGCACTCGCTATCCCGGTCCACTCCCTGATATTACGTAGCCAGGGCTTTCTTTTTCAACCCACTTGTCTTTTGCCCGCGATTTTTCCCATCATGATCAGTTGCAGCAATTTGTACTTGTCATGTCTCATGATATGACCCAGGTAAGGAACTTTTCTGCCTTTGACGGCCTGCAAAAGTTCAAGTTTTTGCTTGACTTGTCGGAGAACCTCGTCATTGGCCACCCTTATGGCTTTATCTTTAAGATAATAAATTATTTCATTTCTTGTAGATACATTGCGCCTTTCCTCCTCGCAACGACAACCGTGGCGAACACGCTGATTGTGGTCGTCCTCTCCCGTCGGCACATGCGGACGCCCACCAACGTCGTCCTGATGGCCATGGCGCTTTGTGACATGTTCACCATGCTAGTGCCCGCGCCGTGGCTTTTCTACATGTACACCTTTGGCAATCACTACAAACCGCTGAGTCCAGTCAGAGCATGTCAGGCGTGGCATTTCATGAACGAGGTAAGATAACATTAAAAATATATATTATATATAACACATATATAACACAGACATAATTGTATTCATGGAGATTGATAAATACAATTATGATTGTGTTATATATAATAAAAACTAGTGAAAGTTAAAATGTAATTATTTAAAGTGATAGTTAAAGATATATTCAAGAATAAACATTAAATTTCTTCATTCAATTTATTTTTATAAGAATTGACGTCTGTTTAACCTACCACTAGGTTAGCTGCCGCGATTCGTTCAGTGAGCGGTTGAGTTTCGTAAGCTCAACCCCCCCTCCCCACCCCCTCGTCCCTCCCATAGTGACTTTTTCCTACACGCCTGCTCGTTTGCCTTCCTATCCCAAAAAAATCCTACCTTTAGCAAAAAAACGACATTTGAAGGTTATTCTTGAATATGCCTTTAATTATCACTTTAAACCAGTAATCTGACTTTATTTTTAACTACTTTTTATATTACACACAGTCATTATTCTGGCATGTTTTTAAATATTGCTTTATCGACTAAGTTTGGAGGTATTCGAGTCTGTTTTGTTAACGGCGTTAAGCGCGACAATATTTTAATTAAAAACTAAAGAAATACATTTAATTTACAAATAAAGTAAATATAAAAACTGTTTTTTTTTATGGGATGGAAGGCAAACGAGTAGGCATGTCACGCCCACCTTTAAGGAAAGTGACATTATGGAAGTGGGAGGGGGAAAGGGAGTGGAAGGGGGAAAGGGAGTGGAAGTAGGAAGGGGGAAAGGGAGTGGGAGGGGAAGGGGAGTGGGAGGTGAATAATATGCCATTCGTGACAAGTATTCGTCTGCAGCGTGGCTCTACCACTTATAAGCGTAGCTCTACCACTTATAAAACTAAAACTATTTTGTACATGTGTTGTTGTCATTAAACACCTAGATATTATGTGGATAGTTAGAACTTACTTAACGGTTGTCTTCCGTAGAGTCTACTGTACCTGATGATGCCTCGTGTTGGGGCGAAACACGTGTCGTTTGCAAGGTGGAAAGGTGGTAGTGTGTGTTTGGTGTCGTGTATAGTGGTTGGTAGGTGTATAGTTGCTGACGCTGAGTTTAAGTTGCCTGTAAATCCACTTTGTCCAGCAGGAAAACACACACTATTAACTTTCTATTGTCGTTTGCTCGTCGCGGATCTTAGCTAAGTAAAAGTTCTAACTGTCCACATAGTAATGGATTTTCGCAAAGTAACGCCTGACTTCATTAACAACCTAGATATTCGCAACGCCGAAGGTGTCTTGGATGTGTTGCCAGCATTTGGTGAACGAATACGGTCGTCTCTTGAATGCCCCTATGCCAATATGTAAACTATTACGTGTATATAAAATTCTTCCATATTGCAGGTGATACCAGCGATGTTCCACACGGCAAGCATCTGGCTCACCCTCGCCCTCGCTGTGCAAAGATACATCTATGTATGTCACGCGCCAGTTGCCAGGACGTGGTGAGTGAATAACAACACTTAAGTGACGTGTATAACTAGATTTTGATGTGAAACATTTTATCGCGGGGTAAAGGCGTGAAACCGTATACTAAGAGGTCATCTCGATTCAGGCTACGCTCCCATCTACTCGACGCTATACAGGGTCACTCACTCGTGAACTTGAGCATACGGTAGAGACCCAGCCGTCGTCTCGATTCTAGCTACGGCCCGCTCTACTCGACTCTGCCCACGAGTTATAATTTTAATGTTTCAAATCTGCCAAGCGTCTTGTGAAGCTTCTTTTTTTTAATTGTACAAAACACCTACATACATACATTTACCATAGCCACATATACGTTAATAGTGGTAGAGCTATGCTGCAGATGTATACTTTATCAAAAATGGCATAATATTTGTCTTTAGCATGAATGGGCCCGCTCGCCCGGAGAAGTACCACACTCCCGCAGAAAACCGGCGTCTGAGTGGTAACTTAGCTACCGCACTTCGTACGGTGAGCAGCCGAGTTTCATAGGCCCAACACCCTCCCCCTTCCTCTCTCCCCTCTCCCTCGCATTCCCACTCCTATAATGACACTTTCCTTAAAGGCCAACACCGCTTCCGCAGTGCCTATGGCGCTGTTTATATTTTTATAGTTATATTTTTTATGGATCGGCAAATGGACAAGTGGGTAAGCTGACGGTAAGTTATGATTGTTGGTGAACATCTGCAAGGCTCAGGGTAAGGTAAACGCATTGTCTACCTTAGGATAAAGTAACTCAGGAAAGGGATTTAACGAAAGAAGAATAAGGGGGTCGTGGGAAGGGAAGAAGGTAGTAAACGAAAGGGAATAAATGAGTCATAGAAGAAACATACTCAATTCGTTTTGTTTTTTTTTTCTATGTCATGATATTATTAAGGTTTTAAGCAAAAATTATTGTAAAAGGTGGCATAAATAATTTTCTATTTCTATTTCTACATACACATTATTTAGAAAAAAAAACGAATGAACGAACTAATAAGCAAATTCAACAATAACTTTAAAAAAAACGAAAATGCATTTATCACACAAAACGCGATAGCACAGTAAAAATGTATGATTTAACGCTGATAATCTTTGAGGGTGTAGTACTTACTTGCTGGCTATGCTGGACCATTCATGCATGGCCCTTCCATTGTCCTCCTTTATCTACGCAGTATGACAACCTCAGATAAACCCCCTACGGGTCGCGTTTGTGGGAAGTTTTTGTCCGGCAGTGGACTGCTGTAAGCTGTTAATAATGATGAACATTATCCAATAAGCTAGCCGTATTATTATTATTTTTAATAATGGCAACATTTTATAAACCCTATATATAGGGTGTCCGATGGCAGTTTAGGTTATAGGGCGAATAATCAGTAAACGCATGCTTAGTGATTATATTCTCTAAATATTGAAAGAACATTCTGCCTTCACGCACATGGCTTCAACAAGATAGCTCCACGCCTCACGCAGCTAAGTGAGACTATGGAGCGTCTCCGCGATTTCCTCCTTAACTAATGAATAAACCGTTTAAGTGATATACCCTATATATATATATATATATATATATATATATATATATATATATATATATATATATATATATATATATATATATATATATATGCATATATATATATATATATACACGTATATATATATATATATATATATATATATATATATATATATATATATATATATATATACATATATATAAGCCTAAAACGGCCGGCAACGCTTCCTGCGGTGTCGCGGTTGTCTATGGGCGGCGTTGATTGCTTTCCATCTATAAACTCCCTATAGACTTTTTTCTCTGGTGATACTCAAAGGTAAAGTCTATGAAACAACCCCGACGACCATCTCAGCACTAAAAGAAAATATCGTCCGCTAGATTAACGGGAACCCAATGACACTACTTCAGCGACTGGCACAGAATACTATGGTTACATGCCAAGAGTGTGCCCGACGTTCCAAGAATAGAACTCACACTTCTCTTCTTCGTAAATATTACTGAATTTTATTTATATTCTTTATGATTTTCTTTAAGTTTTTTTTTTATTAATAAGAAAAGTTATTCTGCCGCTGGACACCCTTTATGTATACTTTGGCCCGCGATAAAACTTTCCAGTTTGTGTCGGTCTCATTACTCGTACATCTAAAAATACTTTTACGGGTTTCCCCCACAGCATCGCAGCTGCGAATTTTATGCATATTATAAACAAACAAGAGTGGCTCTGGGGAATATGTCGTGCTTATAGGGGTTCTGTAAAACTGCTTAAATATACAAGTTACACTTTTTCTCTTATTAAAAACAATACATAGATAAAATTAAATAATAATAAATAATAATAATAACAAAAGCTCCTTAACAATATTTAATACTTATAAATTTATGGGGGCAAAGGGGAAAATACAAAATGTATGTCTCTCTCTCTGAGTCCTAATTTCCCCTGTTGGGGCATAGGGCAAACACGACGTTTCTCCATCTCGACCTGTCGGAGGCCGTACGCTTCACTTCGCTCCAGGATAGCCCCATCTTCTGCACTTCGGCCGTCACAGTATTCACTGTCATTACCCATAGTAATCTATTTGAATGGACTTAATGGTAAAAATTTGAACGCCCATCTGTCCAAAGTAAGTTTAGTTAAATAAGGAATTAAATGCAAAATTCAAAGTGCAGCCATAATTTGCACAGTTCATGAGAAGATTTCTTTCCTTGAATGCTCAAATCGTTCCTCGGGTTGTTTTATCTCACTACGAAGGATTAACTTTGTCGTCTGATCAATAAATATATAATATTATTATTATAAAGGTAAAAAAATAACTGTTCCCAATTAGCTATTAGTGGCGTTGAATGCTTTCATTTTAGTGATAGGTGCTCTCATTTGCTTTCAGGTCTCATAAAAAAAACTTCTCTTATCGACGTTTGGAATTTAGAACCATAATTATGTAAATATTCTTATATCACCGCCCTGACTAGCAAAGGTTGACAGCCAATTCAGCACGATTATCTCTGTCTTAATAGTCAAGCAGTTCGGCGACATTCGGTATCTTTCTTCACTTCACTTGCTGATATTGCGTAGCAAAGCCTTCTTTCTACAATCAACCCGTATTTTGCGTTTTTGTAGATTTCGTATCCCTTCCTTTCCCATAAAAAAGCTAATTGCTTGTGCTATAACATGTGGTTAATGTCTAATGCTTAAATCAGAAATCAGGAACTTAGACCGTGAGTACAGTGCTCTAATCATGTGAACTATTTCAGTCTAAATAAATTTTTCTTTTCGTTAAGCTTAAACACCACTACCATACACTTTGTTTTCCAAGAACAATAGTCGAGAATGTTTTATCTAAAAGTCTTAATTAATTTGCGGTAATTTTGGTTTTAAATGTTCCACCAGTGGTATCTCACGGAAACTTTACAACAACAAAGTTTGAATGTAAATTCTAACAATACCACAAAAGGGAATAAAAGGTTCTTTAATACAGTTGTGTGTGTTTTGTATACTTTATACAATCTTTAATAAACATAAATTGTTGATTAACATATTCATCCCTTTCATGTATCTTCAGTCATTAATATATTATCCTTAGTTATTTCTCACACATTATACGCCGCCAAGTTTTCAACTTGGAGAAATTGATTATCTGTGCCAACGTTTAGGGTTTTTACCCTCAAATTTCTAAGAGACATCTAAGGAAGATCCTCGATAAGATGATCCGACCAACTGAGGCAAAACAAGCCCCCAAGGTTCGTGGAAGTGGCTACCGACCGCAACAAATGGAAGAGCGTAACAAACCGCGATCGCGATCTTCAGTCATGACGAATCGACCAGAGAGAGAGAGAGAGGGAGGGAGAGAGAGAACACAATTTAAAAGTAACTCTAATATTTGTGGCGCTATACAGAAACCTCGCAGGGTTTACCTGAATGCAAAAAAACGGTTGATAATTTACAAATAAATAATAAGATATAGATTTTTAGATCTTTAATTCGAAAAAAACACGTGTCCAGGCATTCATTGAGTTCAATAAGTTATTTGAAATAGAAATTTTTCTAAATAATTCCTTGTGCTGAATTCCACTACCGCATAAAACGGTTTGCTAACGATACAATAAAGTGCGTTTTTCCCGAGTCTTTATCTATCGATATTTAATTTATTTATTTTAGCTGGTAAATTTATTTTATATATATATATATATATATATATATATATATATATATATATATATATATATATATATATATATTTGTACTTATTCCGATGCGGGGATCGAACCCGCGACCATTGACTCCGTGGGCGGAGGGCCGCGCCACTGAGCCAATTAGTCGTCGGACTCCACTAACACTCCACTAATAAATGAACTCCACTAATAGGACGTATTTAAACTATATAGTACAATACATCTCCAGAATTGAACAATATAACTTATAATGACTTAACATTATAAAAATGGAATAAAAAATACAACGGCACTGACGTGAATTGAAGAAAAGAATCCTAATAGTATGTTATTTTTAATATTAAAAGGTTTTTAAATATAAAAGTTGCAATGTTTCGTTTAACTGAAAGAAAGATGATTCGCAGACAATGTTACGATATTTATAAAATAAAAAAAAAATAAAAGATTGTTTGTAAAAACAATAAAAAATTTTATGATGTTATTGCTTATAACATTGCTCTTTTTGAAATAAATTAAGAAAACTACTCGAAAGATAATGCGAATATGCGAAAAACATATAAAATAATGTGCTTACATCAATAATAAAATATAATATCATTTGAAACAAATTATACAAATGTTCTTGAATATATTAAACCGCCTGCAATTTTTCATGGCGCGTTGAAAAATTCTTTGAAATTGCCTGTTTCTTAACAAAGCATTAAAATGATTCACATTCTGGCATAAATTTACATCAGCTCCTTTTTTTTATAATCAAATTCATTATTCATATCTCACTTTGTTTACAATCAAGCTTATTTTCATGAAATAGGGGGGGGGGCAAACGAGCCAGCGTATTGTCTGATGGAAAGCAATTTACGCCGTCCATAGATATCTGCAACAATAAAGGCATCACAAATGTGATGCTGGGCTTTGAGTGGGCTTGTTTCTTTAAGGTTTTAAGCCGCTACCGCGCTTCGTCCGTTAAGCGTCTGAGTTCCGGAGGCCAAATCCCCTTTCCCCCTCCACCTCTCCGTCCTCTTCCTCCCGTCCACAATGACAGTTTACTTAAAGGCCGGCAACGCTTCTGCACTGCCTATGGTACTGCGGATGTTTGTGGGCGGCGTTGATTGCATTTACATCAGGTGACACGCCTGAGAGACACGCGGCAGTGCGGAAACGTTATCGACCTTTAAGGAAAGTGTCATTACGGTCGTCGGAATGGAAGGGGGAGGGGGTAGAGGGAGGAAATCGGCCGCTCACCGTATGAAACGCGGTGACGTCGGTTTTCTGCGGGAGTGTGGTACTTCCCCGGGCGAGCTGGCCCATTCATGCTACAGACAAATAATATGCCATTCTTGACAAAGTATTCGTCTGCAGCGTGGCTCTATCACTATATATTAAACGAATAATTTTTTATTACTTATAAGTAATATATCAAATCTCTTTTCCACGATAGTTATATATAACTATCGTGGAAAAGAGATTTGATACCACAAGTGTTGCCAGCACACATCTTACTAGGTAAATACTAATCATTTACGACTCCAATAAAAATTTGGTCAAATAAAATGTATGCGTAACGTCCTGTTTGCGGAACGAACGGCCCGTTTTAACAGCTATTAGCATCAGAGGATGAGCGGACGAACGCAATATAAACATCGCGTCATCCGATATTTACTTATCTGTGGAGATTGATTATCTGTGGGTTTTAGACCTAATGTCACTTTTGTAAAATAATATTTTATTCTTTTCTTTTTTTGATAGCTATAAGTCATAACTATTATGCATATATTAGTGTAAAGTAAAATACAACTTTTGCCCCCGCCAATCCGCATTGGACAAGCGTGGTGGGTTTGGCGTCCGTTCCTCCAAAAATGGAAAGGCCCGTGCTCAGTAGTGGGATATATATGAGCTGTTAAAAAAAATACAACAATATCAAGTATCTTGTAATGAACTGGTCATCACGTTACGTGTTGATGAAATGGTGGCCATTCTACAAAAACCTATCTATGGACATTAGCAGTCAAATTCAAATTTGTTTCAAATCATTCCACTTATACGCCCTAAATAAACAATATAACTGATAATAAGATCATGAAAATGAAATAGAAACACAACGTCACGGATGTAAAAAGTCTAAATGTATTTTTGTTTTAAATAATTATATTTCTTATTTTTGAAAAAAGAAAGAGCTTTATGGAAAGATTTCTTACCGCGCTTCATACGGTGAGCGGCCGAGTTCCGGAGGGCCAAAATCCCCCTCCCTCTACCCTTCGCCCTCCCATTCCCACTCCCATAATGACACTTTCCTTAAAGGCCAGCAACGCTTCCACACTGCTTATGGTGCCGCGGTAGTCTATGGGCGGCGTTGATTGCTTGCCATCAGGTGACACGCCTGATCGTTAGCCTTCCTATCCCATAAAAAAAAAAACAAGAATCGAACTGGCGACCGTTGAAAGCGGCAGTTTAGCTATTGTGGCAATTAGTTTGTGGAAAATACTTGTTGTTATTTTACTTGATACTAACTAAATAGTTATACCAAATAGCTATCAACTCCGAAAAAAAATATTATACTTTTCATCCGTATAGAGTTATATTTTATGTAGTGTTAAAAACTTAGCGGTTAACTTTTTTATGACTTTTTAACGAAGATATCTGGATATGCTTTGATCTCCTCTGACCTAGACATATTTCTGGTTCTTTATTGTAGTTGGATCTGAAATATTTACGGGCGAACTTTGTGTACAAGAAAATATACATTGAGAAACTTATATATCGTTTATCGTTTATCGTTCCCGATAGTGGGTTAGGGTATTTTTGCCTAACCGCCGGTGCGGTAGTTCATCCCGAGCTACTACCGTATCACTCCTTGTCTTCCGTTGTGCTAATATCATATCCCTATCATCTTGTCTAAATCCATCTTTCCATTTCCCTTCCTCTCCCGCAATCCGCAGTCTGCCGTGCCAATGGATGCGTGGCTAGGGGCGAGCTTAGTCGCAAACGCGCCGACCGTCCCGAGATTGGGCTCCCCCAGGTGCTATATTGCCTTACTTCAACTTGCTCTGCTGGGGCTGACCTCCATCCTCCATTGCGGCTCGTGGGATTCACTATGACGAATTATAATAAACCTAATTTGTTAAAAATGACGGTGACGTGGTTGGCCACTCGTCACGTCCTGATTCCCACGAGGATGAGAAGTGACTAACGGAGAGCCGTTTCGCTACGATGAATGTGAGAAGAAGGATGGATGAGTGTGGAGGATGCAAGGAAGGTGTGCCGGGATCGTTGCAGATGGAGAATTGTGGTCTTTGCCTACCCCTACGGGAAACAGGCGTGACGATATGTTTGTATGTTTTATATGTACATAGCATTAACATAGGAGTAATCATTTGATATTCAATTTCATCAAGGATTAACTCATTATCGTATGTATGCATAATACATAGGTACGCAAAATTCTTCAACTTGTACATTTCAGTGTAACTGTTGGAAACGGAATGAATCTTGCCCCGATTTCTTTTTGTATACACAGCATCAAAAAGGCGAACAAAGACAATAAACAATATATATTTAAATAAACTTACTCCATCATGGCAACAAAAATCTTTTGCAACAAAGAAATGAAATTACTACACAAAAATTCTGAAAATTCAGCTACATACAATATATATTCAAAATACATATTTATATGAATTTTACACAATTCTTAATAATTTATTTTACATTAATTACAATGATTATTATTTTATTTAAAAACTTATTTTATGTAAACCAACCTTATTCTTACGATATATAAGCATAAGCTTTCGCGCTTCGTGCGATGAGCGGCTGAGTTCCGGAGGCCTACCATCCTCTCCCTACCACTCCCACTCCCATAATGACACTTTCCTTAAAAGTCGGCAACGCTTCCGCACTGCCTATGGAGCTGCGGATGTCTATGGGCAGCTTTGATTGCCTTCCATCATCATAAAAAAGAAGTTTTGTTTATTACATAAAATAACAATATTAATTCTAATACGCCGACCTACACATAGTTATATCTTCATAATAACTTACGAAGCAAGTTTTCCATCTGTAATATTGCTTTTCGTATCGTTCACATACATTATGTGATAAGATCAAAAGAATATGAGAAAAGTTTGTATAATTCACATTTAGGAGACGAATAAATTCACGAGTAAAATTCCAGAGTAGTTCTTTGTGAGCGATGCTGAAGTTTTGAGAGAAACAATTGGAAATATATAGTATCTTTTTTCGGTTAGATTTACAGTTTTAAAGTGCTCGTCGAGAAGACCTATCGAAGCGCTTTCTTTGTCTCATTTATATGCAATTGCATATAAATGAAAGAGACAGAATTATCATTGCCTACTTAGTGGGTATAAACAACTCATTGATTGATCTAACTAGCGTGTTTTTATATCAACACCTTGTTTGATTGAAAGCCTTTCTATTGTAAAGATGTTTATGATATATGGTAGGTATATATAGTAAGTATATAAAGATAAATGGTAAAGTTGTTCGCCAGTCTCGTCACTCGTCATACACAAAACCGGGGAAATTCCATATCCTTTACTTAAGTATGTGTTACCACGTTTTGTATGATGAGTACAGAGATCCAGAGGCCTATCTCCTTTTCACATTCCTTTACTTCCTTCTTCCCCGCCCATTAATACCACCGTTACCCTAAGGTAGACAACACATTTGCAAACGTTTCGCATTACAAATATTTATGGATAGCACTGATTTTCTTGCTCTCTTTCCTAAAAAGAAGCCGATAATAATAGTTTCAGAATGGAGGGTTTATATGAATAGGGGCAATATTTATTCTTGCTGGCATCAGCCTTGAGTGCTGAGCCTAAGTAGTGGCATCTTAAACTTACAATGTTATATGGACAGTTTTACTTAGCTAAGATCCGTGACAAGCAAACAATAACAGAAAATTAATAATGTGTGTTTTCCTGCTGGATAAAGTGGATTTATTTGGAACTTAAACCAAAAACATACGGAAAAACGGCCGTCAACAACTCTCCACCCACCAACCACTATACAGAACATCAAACACACACTACCACTTTTCCACCTTGTAAACGACACGTGTTTCGCCCCAACACGAGGCATCTTCAGATATAGTATACTCTACGGAACACAACCGAAAAGTTTTCGGTTATCTTCCGTAGAGTCAAACACATATTATTAATTTTCTGTTATTGTTTGCTTGTCGCAGATCTTAGCTAAGTAAAAGTTTGACTGTCCACATAGTGATGGATTTCCGCAAAGTAACGTCTGACTCCATTAATCAACTTACAATGTTAATAATTGAAAATCATTTTGGAGTGTAATTTCTTGCGTTCATTTAAGTAAAAAAAAGTACTGCACTGTTTGATGTCAGAGCTCAATGCTCGTGTCTATTATATGCCTGCATAATATTAATAATAATATATTTATTAATCTGTCATATCATTATTTAAATTTATTGTCTCCAGGTGCACGATGCCGCGTGTGATAAAATGCTTAATCTACATTGGTATACTAGCGTTCCTACATCAGCTCCCACGTTTCCTGGACCGCCAGTATGTTCCTCACGTCACGGTGTGGCATGGTCATTTCGAAGAGGTGTGCAGGGTATGACATTTTTAATTATTATTTTACTATTAATTAGTACCTCATTAAAAGCTAAATAACATATTCCGAAGAAGCAGAGACCGAACCATGTAGTGAAGGAATTTTATATTCGTTTTATTTTTTTATTCTAGTGTTAAGTTCATAGTAATGCTAAAAAATTGAATAATTGTAAAATTCAATATCAAAATTATTTTTTTAAAAAAATATTTACTACTCTACCAAATGAAGAACTCCCGCAGCAAGAATATAAATTGTTTTATTTTATTTCGTTTATATTTATTTTACGATTTTTTGGCGAACTTCAGCTAAAGACTTAAATGCATAAATGAAAGTAGTTTTTTTAATTTTGTTATAATATTTTTTATACATTATTATTATTATTATTCTATATTTTTCTAATTTCTAATTTTGTCTGTTGTAAATTTGTGACCAATACTTTAAATTGGTGAATCTCAAAGGAAACTTGTAAAAACAAGAACAAAAAACTTCTGCTATAACCCTTTTTTATTAATTTTTAAAATTAATATAAATTGTTTTATTTTATTTCGTTTATATTTATTTTACGATTTTTTGGCGAACTTCAGCTAAAGACTTAAATGCATAAATGAAAGTAGTTTTTTTATTTTTGTTATTTTTTATACATTATTATTATTATTATTCTATATTTTTCTAATTTCTAATTTTGTCTGTTGTAAATTTGTGACCAATACTTTAAATTGGTGAATCTCAAAGGAAACTTGTAAAAACAAGAACAAAAAACTTCTGCTATAACCCTTCATATTTAAAATTCTTTGTTTATAAATAGAAACACTTATTACCAAAATTTAATGGATGTTTTACGTTGTGCTGCCATATGCGAAATAAAGGGACTGCTGACTTATTAAACAATTAATAAATAATAGAATTGCTCATATATCCTAAGATATTTCAGAAATTATAAGCAAAATATATTTGCTTAAGATTTAATTGATTATTAAGAAACTTAAACCTAACTAGAACATATAAAAATGTGTTGAATAAAATATTCAACATTTATTAGAGTCTAAAGTCGCGGAATAACTTGGAGTAAAGACAGATATACATAGGTTTCCAAAGTTTAAAAAAATTGTAACTGACTTTTCCATGAAAAAATTAAAAAATACACCCGTAATGCTTTAATTAAATCTCTAATATCTTAAGTTGTTTAACCCCTAATACTGCTTCTATCATTTTCCATTAGTCCAATATAAAAATATTCTATTTCTTCGTACAGCAATACCCCGACTTACGCTACCTTGACATTCGCGAATTCGGAGTTACACGAATTTTTAATATGCACATTTATTTCCTAAATTATTGTTTTATTTAGTCTTCGGTCCCAATTAAACATACTTTGTATGTCTTTTTATGCAAAATTGTACCCCGACTTTTGCGAATTCAACTTACACGGATAGCGCTCGGTCCCACCTATCGCATAAGTCCGGGATAATACTGTACATACATGTAAAACTATATCTTAAATCTATATTAAATCTGCTTGCTAAAACTACATTGTACTCACTATTGACGTTAAAGCGAAAGTAATATATGTTTTATATTAATAATAAATATCTGTCAATATCAAAATTCTTTCACAAATAACACTCGTGTCAACTCAATAACAACGTGACTCGTGTCTTGTTCTTGAAAACATCGACAATTTTATACAATATATTTATTACTATTATATAGCGAATAGAGCTCTGTGGTCTTTGCCAACCCCTGCGGGGGATAGGCGTGAATATATAAAATAAAAAAATAAATTACTTTCTTAATTATAATATAAATATAATTTAATTTATTACTTTCGCTTCTAAGATACGATAAGCAAGCTTTAAGTGGTAACATTTTATCGTATTATTGCCTTTCGAACGGTCAGGGCAGGAGGCCCAATTACTTTTCCCATCCTGTACTTCCCCCTCCCTTCCCCATCGCTTCTTTCTTCCCCTCCCATTATTCACTCTTTTAATATAAGACAGGTGCACTTCCGTTGTAACGCCGGTGTTTATGGAAGTTTAATGCTTCCATAAAAGAGACATGTACATCAATGGGTTTAAATATAAAAAATATTTTTCTCCATTTTCCAGATAGAGATGGCTCCGTGGGTCCATACAATATCGCTGGACGCCTATTTCATAACATATTTCGGATTCCGTGTATTGTTTGTTCATCTAATTCCGTGCACATCACTAGTCGTTCTAAACGTATTGCTTTTTAGAGCTATGAGAGCAGCCCAGCTGAACAGACAGAAACTTTTTAAAGAGAATCGTAAATCTGAATGCAAACGACTAAGGGATTCCAATTGCACGACTTTGATGCTTATTGTCGTTGTAACCGTATTCCTTATGGTCGAAATTCCCGTGGCTGTTGTGACCATACTGCATATAATATCGAGTACTATAGTTGACTTTTTGGATTATCATATTGCCAATATACTGATCCTTGTAATGAATTTCTTCATAATCGTGTCGTATCCAATAAATTTCGCAATTTATTGCGGTATGTCTAGGCAATTTCGCGAGACATTCAAAGAGCTCTTCATAAGGGGAGCTGTCACTAGCAGGAACGGTGGTTCGAGTAGATATTCCCTTGTGAACGGTCCACGAACGTGCACCAATGAAACTGTACTTTAAACTTAAAATATATAATTGCATATGTACCATATATATATTCCTTCTAAAGCTTATATTTTTCTGTGTGTGTATTCATTGTTGTGCGTATAACAATTGTAATATTCTATCCTATTTATATTTGTGTTTAGCACATATTAGCTTTGAATGTATATGTAAAATGTATATAAAAAGTATAAATTTAACTAAATAGTATTTGTTAATTTAGGAGCTAAGTAAAAACTCGCGGTACTTTTTCTGGGCGCCATAGTTACCTGATCGTGTCATTTATAAAATATAATTTTAATGAATTTTCGAATCGTTCGTGTTTTAATAATATATTCGTCGATGAGCTAACTATAATGCCCGAAAATGGTGAGCCCCCATTTGGTCAAAGTATCGTGTTGTTTTTCATTGACTAATAATTATTAATATATTTAATATATCGTATTTAATTCTATAACAAATACAACAGTAACTATGTAAATATATATTGTAAATAATTTGTATACAAATTATATGTCTAATTTCTTGTACATATACAGTATAAATGTATAAAGTATATAAATTTGAGGAAATATTCACTGAAAAATAGGCTTATTAGTTAAATAAAAAATAGTTTATGAAATCGATGTATTAAAATGCTTCCTAATTATTAATATATTTTAAGGTAATTAATAAAATACTTATAGTATATCTAGTCAAAATAAAGTTTTATAAAAATCGAACATTTAGAGCATTATCTATAATTCTTAGGCAATTTTACTTTAATAAAATCTGTGAAATATTCCGTGTTTTCTTTACTTACCATTTTAAATAAAATAAAATATCGTATTTTATTAAAAAAATTATTATTAACTTCTTTCGACCTTTTATTGCTTGTGTTCTGTTCATGCATGTCGATAATGCAAACAATAATAAGAGACTCCGAGAGGAGACTCATTACCCTCTTCAAAACTAACATAAATGCTCCGTACAAAATAATGTCATACATAGAAACTAAAATTCTAAATAATAAATTTTTCCACAATAGAGAATAGATATTATTTAAAAAAAATATTTGTATTTTTAACTTTTGAAAACAATCGTTTTTGCCCCTCCAAATTTCATCGAGCATCCAGCTCGATAATAACACAAAAAAGAAACAATGGTATTAATGTTACTAGAATTCTTGTTAACCATTACAACAACACATACATATATACTACTTCATTTGTTCGTATAATCACATATGACTTTTAAAGACTACTATATTTTCTTTAACGATTTTTGTTTTGAAATATGTTTTAAATTTTATGAAATACCCTTGACGATTACCTACCTACTAACTTACTATATACTTACTGATTTTTTTTAAACTTTAATAATAAAATTATGGACTTGAGTTGAATTAACATATGTACATATCTCCAGTTACACCCAACTCTTAATTTACACGATTTTGAACACTGTATAATTTAAAATTGATCTATTTATGTAAACATCCGTGTATTTATTTTTATTAGTGAAATGTATCTCAATTCACGAAATATAACTTCATATATTTTAAGTGTTTATATGTTTTTATTTCATTGTTTTTATTTATTTAGGTTAAATTGCATATCATTTATTTTATAATTTACATTTTTTTATATACTGTATAATTATATATTGATCTATTTATGTAAACACGCGTGTATTTATTCTTATTGGTAAACGGCATTATTTCAAAATCGTGTAAAAAAGAGTTGGGTATATTTCACATCATGAAATATATAACGTCGTTTATTTTAAGTATTTATTTTAAATATGTTTTATTTTATTGTTTTTATTTATTTAGATTAAATTGGATATCATTTATCTTATAATTTACTTTATTTTTTCTTTCTTTTCAGGTTGATATTGCGCCTTGGGTATTCAAGTTGTCAGCGGATGCTTACTTCAGTACATATTTTATATTTCGGGTGTTGTTCGTTCATCTCATACCGTGCACGTCATTAGTTGTTCTTAATGTGTTGCTATTTAAAGCGATGAAAGCTGCGCAGATCAACAGGCAGAAATTGTTCAAAGAGAATCGAAAATCCGAATGCAAGAAACTCAGAGACTCCAATTGTACGACATTGATGCTTATTGTTGTTGTATCCGTATTTCTCGTGGTCGAAATACCCGTTGCGGTGGTCACAATACTCCACATTATATCAAGTACGATAGTCGAGTTTCTGGACTATCATGTAGCAAACATCCTCATTCTGGTAACGAACTTCTTCATCATGGTCTCCTATCCCATAAACTTTGCAATTTACTGCGGCATGTCGAGACAATTTAGGGAGACGTTCAAGGAATTGTTTATACGAGGTGTGGTTACTAGTAAGAATGGTGCTTCGAGCAGATATTCGCTTGTCAATGGCCCTAGAACTTGTACAAATGAGACAGTTCTATGAATCATATATTTTATTTAATTTCGCATTTATTTCACTTGATTTTCAGTCACAAAGTGGAGTTATTCCATTGTATCTTATTCGCAAAGTTAATTTGAAAATACTTCAAATGGCATTTTAGCTTTTTCCAAAGAAACATCAGAATCAAAACAAACAGATTAAATTTATGGTTAAAGGAATTTATTTCACGAATACAATTTAATTGTATAATACAAGGTAACTTAAATAAAATATAAAGTAAATGGGATAGACGATTAAACAAAAATAATGGAGATAAATAACTGTAAAAGAAAATATATCATCAAAAACAGAGAAATGATGGTGACTCATAACGTATAGAAATATAATTGCTATGTGATTATATATCAAAATGGATTTTCATAATTTTATATCTTTGCTTTTTAACTAATAAAAATACAAAGATTGGTAAAGTTTTACAAATGTGATTTTTAATGTTTTCAAATAAATAACAAGTTTGTATTTCTTTAATATCTTTAGGTATTATGGAATGAGCTTACATAAATAAAGCACATTTATATCAATAAAAGTAAATTTATGAACCAGAATATCTCGTTTCGACGACCAATTGGATCAGTATCTGACCTCCTACGGTATCAATGATTGCGGGTTCGATCCCCGCGTCGATATATATGGCCTACAGATATTTATTCCAAGCCTGGTTATTTCGCCCATCCGCATTAGACAAGTGTGTTGGGTTAATATCCGTTATGTTTAACTGTGCCAGATCACATATAACTTGCTTACACATCGTCTCCTTAGTTTGATATTAAATACGTAATTCATGAGAAGGTTTAAATTGGAAAACTTTATTTCCTGTTGGAAACAATACATCCCCAGTATCAACTTCTTCGGTTTGATCGTATTCAAAGTCGTGCGATTCGAATCGTCAATGAGCAAGATCTCACCGATCGGCTTGATTCTCTAGCGCTGCGAAAAGATGTCTCATCTCTCAGCATTTTTTACCGCTTCTATCATGGGGAGTGCTCCGAGGAATTGTTTGGAATAATTCCCGCCGTCGAATTCCACAACCGCACATCTCGCCGTAAAAAAAAATTTCATCCCTTCCATCTGGATGAGTGGCGATCTACTACGGTGCATTTCTCTCGTAACTTCTTTCCACGTACCAACAGTTTGTGGAATCAACTACCCTCGGCGGTCTTTCCAAACCGTTACGACATTGGAACCAAAAAACAAGCCTATACATACCTAAAAGGCCGGCAACGCTTCCGCGATTCCTGCGGTGTCGCGATCGTCCATGGACGGCGTTGATTGCTTTCCATCAGGCGACACGCTTGCTCGTTTGCCCTCCTATCCCATGAAAAAAAATAATAATAAAAATATATCTATTGGCTGGAGCACCTAGAGAGAACGGAAGAAGATCGCGGTGTCAAAAGGGTTTTGTATATGAAGAACTACCGTCCAGTCAATGTCGTGTTGTTAGTCGCCGTAGGTAAAGGTGAAGAGATACAGTGATCGCTCATGTGAACAAACTGTAATCAATGAACAGTCGGAAAGCTACTTCTTCTTCTAAGAGTGCCTCTCCAACTTGGGAAGGTTGGCCGCCAATTCAGCACAACTCTCCTCCTCCTTCGCGAGGTAAAGCAGTTCTGGAGCACTCGCTATCACACAATACTGAAATAAGTGGCATATTCTCGTATCAGATACCACTTTGGACCATGGAGCCGTTTGAATAAGTCAGAAATATAAAATATTTTAAATACATGTTAAGAAACATTGTATTATATTTATAAGTAAGAGATTATTATTTTTTAATCGAATTAAATAATTTATAGGACGTAAAATTAAGTAGAATCATTTTTTTAATTTGTAAATTTAATTTCTTGCAAAGGTCATCAAAATAGTTTTTGATAGTAAATAAAATGAAAATTGTAAAATAGTTGAAACAAATTATTCGCTTTAAATAAAATATTTCGTATAATCATATTTATTTTTATATTTACCCTTTATCCCTTTTTAAAATGGACTGACTAGCAATGTCCAATTCAAGTGAGCTTATAATGCTTGTACTAGAATATAGTTTACATGAATAGTCCATAGAAAGATACAAACTCAAAACTTCAGAGCGTTAGCTTGATACGTATCAATTGAGTCTATGCGACTATTATTTCTTATATTATTTCATAGAATAGCTAGGCAAATGAACAAGCAAATTACCAACCAACAAAGCTTATAATGTTTGCACTAGACAAAATACTACAAAAATACGAATTCACGACCTCAGATCATTACTTTGAAAGTCACCCAGTCGATGAAGCTATTGTTGCTTTAATATTATTTTATATCATGGAATAGCTAGGCAAACGAGCAAGTGAGTAACCAATCAACTGAGCTAATAATGCTTGTACTAGAAAAATACGGTTTACATCAATAGTCTAATGGTTGAACCAAACCTATGATTGATATGAACCCACGACCTCAGATCATTACTTTGAAACTCACCCAGTCTATGAAGCTATTGTTGTTTTTTAAATAATTTTATTTCATAGAGTAGCTAGGTAAACGAACAAGTGAGTAACCAAGCTACTGAGCTAATATTGTTTGTACTAGAAAAATACGGTTTAAATCAATAGTCTAATGGTTGAACCAAACCTCTATACGAACTCACGACCTCAGATCGTTTGTTCGATACTCACCCAGTCTATGAAGCTATAGTTGCTTTTATATTATTTTTTACATGATATAGCTAGGTTAAAGAGTAAATGAGTAACCAGTCAACTGAGCTAATAATTTTTGTACTTTTTGGAAAATTTTTGGAAAAATACGTAATTTTAATTAGAAAAGAAAAAATCTTGATCTAATGTGAATATCTACTACAGAAATCGATGATCGAAGTTCTAAATTAAAACTCTTTCGACAAATCTAATTCTACGACGTAGTACACTATAAAAATGATGTTTTAGGTTATATCTATGGTATACTATCTTTTATCTGTATTCGATAAAGCTGCAAGCAATTTGGTATTTATTAATAAACATGGGCTCATGTGCGCTTCCATTGTATGAGGATGTTTACTCTGGTTTATCTCCACGGAGATAAGCCTGGCCCCACTCGTGCGGTGTAATCTGAAACTAGTTCATTATAGAACTTCTAACTGTATATAACATATGTAGAAAATAGATTTAAAGAGTGATTTTCCAAATATAATCAATATTATGACATATTATTATAATTATATATTATGTAAGATAAAGATGGAGAAACCTCGCTGCAGCCGCTACCACCATAAAAGATGATCCATGACTATGACCCCTCCGCCAGGAGTGTACAACAGAAAGGATGGAGAACTTAATATTATTAAAATGTAAGAAATTAATATTAATAAAAAATAATCGAGAGTTAATTTGCTAAAGTCTATAAAAATCAATTACAAAAATAACATTGCTTATTTAAAAAGCAATACAGTGTACCCGCGGTAATCCAACAAATATTTTGCAGGGCGATGTCGGATTATCGAATTTGTCGTATTAAATGTAGTCCCATTATATATAAAAATTCCTAATATGAAAATAAATACATATTATATTAAATCTGCAACTAAAAGTTTCTTCTCTTCCTTTAGCGTCAGTGTCCAAGCCTCACAGCCATACGTTAGAATATGTAATAATAATAATGGCCCAACCTAATGTAATAGGAGTGACTAAGGCTCACCGTCTTCGTTGACTGAGCCACGTGGAGAGGATGGGGGAGGATCGCGCAGTCTTGACTGCGCGATCCTCCCCCATGCGTATGTGGAGCGTATGTGGGTCGCCCAACTGGACGACGTCCTGTGGGGCGCTCTAGGTACCGCTGGAGAGACATGATTGAAGATGACTTGCGCAACCTTCAAGTCTGTAACTGGCAGGAGGTGGCGCAGGACAGGGCAAAGTGGCGTAAGATCTGTTCGGAGGCCAAGATCCATTTTGGGTCGCTGCGCCAACAAAGTTAGTAAGTTAATTATATTAAATCTGGTCCCAGCCGCACAGTTCCACCAACGCACTACGAGACGGCCGTCTACCACCGTGTGATTTAGTCAGTTTTCTACCACGAACTGTGCAAATGTGGAACAATTTATCACCTGTGGTGTTCCCATATGACTACGACAGGGGTATTCAAGAAAAGAACATAGGTGCTTATTAAAAGCCATCAACACATCTGCGACGCCTCAGGAGTTTTGGAAATCCATAGGCGGTGGTGATCATTTATCACCATGTGACCCGCATGCTCGTTTGCCTGCTCTGAAATAAAAACATATGCTGAAATATCTATATCAATATTCGTATCTTCTAAGTATCATATTATATTTTCGACCATCTACGTATCTTTTAAGTATCATATCGACGACCAATTGGCTCAGTGGCGTGGCCCCCCTCTCGCGGAGTCAATGGTCGCGTGTTCGATCCCCGTATCGGAATAAATATATGTATGGCCTACAGATATTTATTCCGAGTCTGTTAACCCCGCCAATTGCATTGGACAAGCGTGGTGGATTAACATCTGTTCCTCCAGAAATGGAGAGGCTCGTGCTCAGCAGTGGGACATAAATGGGCTGTGGAAAAAATGTATCATATATTTGAAAGAGGTCGTTAAACTTGTCGTCTAATATAAAATTGAAAAATGTTAGTACGGATGAATTGAAGTCATACTTCTATTGTATAAGTATAAAAGTACAGAGAAACGGACTAACAAATAGAAAATTTTAAAACATTAGTTTCTTTTGTGACACGGATCTACAATCCAGACATTTGAAACACAATCTTTCAAACGAAACCAAAAGATAATCGGATTAAACTACAGAAAGCAGAAAATATATTATAGTAAATAAACGGCTTTCAAATAACAAGCCACTTAACTGAAGGAAAACTAGCGATATCGCAACAAGAGAAGAGAAAACATTATACATTTAAGACCATGAGAAAATCTGAACCGCAAAGAGAATCTTTTTATATAAAAACAGGCAAAGAAAATGGTTTTAGGAAAGAAATATTATTATATAAATAATTCTATATATTTTTTTCGGCCTATATATGGCCCAATGATATCCACAGGCATTCCCATTTCTAGAAGAATTGATATTAATCCCCCTTTATCCAAGACAAATTTGCGGTCTCTTAAAATCGGAAAATAATAAATAACAAAAGATTCAAATAAAATAACAAATAAAAAAAGAATTTTAATTTAATAAAAATAAGTAAAAAATATATTATTAAACCTAATATATCCAGAACAAAACACAGTAGACGGCAAAGATAATTTGTAAATAGGTTTATATCAAAGCCCTTACATAATGAAAAAGGTTAAAAGAAATTGTATTTCGCCTAACTTTAAATTATTTATTTTCTGAAAGTGGAAACATCAAAGAACTTAGTAATGAAGTCTCAAGTTAATTAAGTTGGTGTGGATACTCAATTAGTTTTGAAAAAATGTCTACTTCATGTTTATGGTGCATAGTTGGAATAGTCATAATGAATCACCAGTTATTGCAATGCTTCTCACTTTTTACTCCCTTCCGTACTACAGCTACAACCCACCGTTAGTCTTGGTCTCTTACAATTCTCCTCTATTTCGCTAACTTCTCGTCACTAACATATTATCATTTCGATAGTGGTAAAACCACGCTGATATCGGATAATTTATCAAGAATGGCATAATATTTATCTGTAGCATGAATGGGCCGGCTCGCCCGAGAGAGTACCACACTGCCACAGAAAACCGGCGTCTGAGTGGTAGCTTAGCGGCTGAGTTTCGGAGGCCCGACATCCTCCCCCTCCCACTCCCATAATGATACTTTACTTACATGTCGGCAATGCTTCCGCACTGCCTATGGTGCTGCGAATGTCTGTGGGCGGCGTTGACTGCTTTCCATCAGGTGACACGCCTGCTCGTTTGCCTTCCTATCCCATAAAAAGAGATTCTTTTGTAACAGAGAAGCATACAGATCATTTAATTAAGGCGTTGCCGACCATTTGTAGACACACGCTGCTTTCTTAAATACCCCAATGTTATTCTTATACAAAAACACCGCAAGTGGTAGATTGTTCCACAGTTGATATTCGTGACAGTAAATTGCAACCAAATCGCACGATGATTCTCATCCAACCATCTGGGTACTGAAGATGGAACTTATTTCACGTTGCCAAAACCTTCTAGATCCTTCTACTTCACAAAAGAGCTGTGGAAAGGAATATGTTCGGAATTTCTCTAACAGAGAACCAAAGTCCCAATGATTTTGGGTCTATAGTGGAGATGGATGGAGGTTTCCCAAGTCTCCGAATAAGCAAAGTGAAGTAGCAACGGGCTGATCATGTTCGTCAGCGTACAGACAAGTGTTGGAAAAAACGAGTACTAGACTAAAGATATGTGTGTATATACTGGAGAAAGACATAGTGTGGGATAGATGGGTAGAAACTGGATGCATATAGTTGAAGGTCAATCTAGATAGTGCACCTTGGGAAGGTCTAAAGTATAAACAGGAGACAACAAACAGTTTTTTTTATGGGATAGGGAGACAAACGCATCTGGTACATGTTTGGTACATAGTGTGGGATGAATTGGTAGAAACTGGATGCATATAGTCGAAGATCAATCTAGATAGTGCACTTTGGGAAGATCTATAAGAATAAACAGGAGACAACAAACAGATTTTTTAGAGCTATCCCATTGTCTCGCTATGGAACGCGTTTCAAGTGATGGAAAGTAAATAACGCCGCCTATAGACTACAGAACCTATTAACACAAATGCAATGACGATGAATCTGTTTTTTTTTTCTGTTATTAAATAAAAAAAATGTGAACAAGGACTTCTAGAGAAATAACAAGTAAGATTATTAATGGAGTCAGGCGTTACTTTGCGGAAATCCATCACTATATGGACAGTCAAAAGTTTTACTTAGCTAAGATCCCCGACAAGCAAAACAATAACAGAAAATTAATAATGTGTGTTTTTCCGTTGGGTTTAGTGGATTTATTTGGAACTTAAACCAAAAACTTACCGAAAATCGGCCATCAACTCTCCACCCACCAACCACTATACACAACGCCAAACACACACTATCACTTTTCCATCTTGTAAACGACACGTGTTTCGCCCCAACACGAGGCATCTTCAGGTATAGTAGACTCTACGGAAGACAACCGAAAAGTTTTCGGAACGGAAAAACACACATTATTAATTTTCTGTTATTGTTTTGCTTGTCGCGGATCTTAGCTAAGTAAAACTTTTGACTGTCCATATAATAACAAGTAAGATATTTTCCTCAGATCCTTTTTATTTGTAAACTCAAAAAATCTGTGTAAGTGTTTCATCCAGCCGCCACAGTTAATATAAATGCAAATGGAACACGCAGTACTACAAGGAATATGCCGAGTTCGACTGCGGAGGAAATTGTTCCCAATTTACTTGCTAGTTAATTCATTTGTTCTAACTCTCTCTTATTACATAGTTTGATTTTTAACTATTATATAATAGTAAATTCCTTTTTTTTTATTGAATAGGAAGGCAAACGAGCAGGCGTGTCACCTGATGGAAAGTAAACAACGTCACTCATAAACATCCACAGTGTCCCCCCCCCCCCCCAAATATACTCACAAATTAATAAGTATCACAAATTAATAAATCGTTTTAAAATAATAAGCGTAAGCAACATTGCGTTTCAAAAATAAAAATAAATAGTGTTCTGAAAGAAAAAATGTTTGTACTTTGTACTCTGCAAATATTTATTATAACATTTTACTTTATCAGACAAATCAAGAAAGGAGATAGTTTATGTAGGTAGCCACACAGATACCATAAGTAAGTGCTGACAGACACAGGTCGAGTCAGCCCTTCCAGTAGAAAAGACGTGCCTTTCTATTATTTTTTTAGATTTACATTTAGACTATTAGTGTTCCTTTTTATTTACGAATTAAGATTTAGGATATTACACTGGCGCTAAATATTAAATATAATTTTCAGAAATCAATTATAATAAAAATTATCCAGCAATTATTTGTTTTGCGGACCATTTGGCGCCCCTTTGTGAGTAGCGCCCGGGGCATGATTGCCCCCCTCACTACACCACTGGGGATCACGCTGGCGAAGACCAGCGTTATCATAAACTGTTTTAAATAGTCTCCTTCTCCTCTTTAAGTAGTGCCTCCAAACAAACACAAATAGTCTCCTCTTTAAGTAGTGCCTCCAAACAAACACAAATAGTCTCCTCTTTAAGTAGTCCCTCCAAACAAACACAAATAGTCTCCTCTTTAAGTAGTGCCTCCAAACAAACACAAATAGTCTCCTCTTTAAGTAGTGCCTCTAAACAAACACAAATAGTCTCCTCTTTAAGTAGTGCCTCCAAACAAACACAAATAGTCTCCTCTTTAAGTAGTCCCTCCAAACAAACACAAATAGTCTCCTCTTTAAGTAGTGCCTCCAAACAAACACAAATAGTCTCTTTAAGTAGGACCTCCAAACAAACACACAATTATAATATAGCCCTTATATTACAAATATTGGATCACCATGCTTGTTCAAGGCGAATTGGTAGGCCATACATATGTTTATCCCGATACAGTAAACCCGCAAACATTGACTCATAATGAAGTAACTTCATCATTGACTACTTAGATCGTCACCTTTCTACAGGTGAAGATAATAATTTTTCAATTGCAAATACAGAGGGAAATGTCTGAATCTATTGTTGCCCACTGGAGCGAGAATAAATTCATGCGAAGGACATTTCGAACGCTGTGTCGAACACAAAGGAAACTCATAAACAGCGCTGCGGTGTTTGAAAATTAATGAAACTTATGTATTTGACGTAAGAATTAACAGTTGTTATTATTATCAACCTTTTTATTGCACACGAAAATTATTAAATCGTTCACTATAAAAATTATTAATGGAGTCAGGCGTTACTTTACGGAAATCCATCACTATGTGAACAGTCAAAAGTTTTACTTAGCTAAGCTCCGCGACAAGCAAAACAATAACAGAAAATTATAATGTGTGTTTTTCTGCTGGATGAACTGGATTTATTTGGAACTTAAATCAAAAACTTACCGAAAATCATCATCCCCTCAACCCACCATCAATCTCAACCCACCAACCACTATACACAACACTAAACACAGACTACCACTTTTCCACCTTGTAAACGACACGTGTTTCGCCCCAACACGAGGCATCTTCAGATATAGTAGACTCTATGGAAAACAACCTAAAAGTCACTTTTCGGTTGTCTTCCGGTTTAAGTTCCAAATAAATCCACTTCACCCAGCATAAAAACACACATTATTAATTTTCTGTTATTGTTTTGCTTGTCTGTTCTTGTGTTTGTTGGATCTTTGCTAAGTAAAACTTTTGACTGTCCACATACTATAAAAAATATTCGCAAAAGGCGTGCTTATCTGTATATATCCGTAATAAATTTTTCCAGCAACCCAGAGAACATGATATAAAATTGTAGATAAGCAGTCAAAAGTTCTGAGACCGCTGTTTGCCTCAATGGCAGCCCATTTCAGATTACATTTCGCGAATATTACACTTTAGTGCGCCAGTTGTCATCTATTAATTTCAGTTTTCCTAGAATATAAGTTCATCAAAAGCCTACGTGCGCAATATAGTCAATGGAAGCTTCAATTAAGGCCAATTTATCCTCTTGCTACGTTTGGAAAGCTGTGATACCTATGTATATACAACTATGTGTCTACACTATCCAATATTACTGAATGGAAAGTTATTAAAAGTTAAATTGTAAGGTAGATCTTTTAAGTCTAAAACTACATACATACATACATACATATAGTCACGCCTGTCTCCCTGTAGGTTTAGGCAAAAACCATAAATTCCCATCCGCTACGATCCCGACACACCTTTCTTGCTTCCTTTACACTCATCCATCTTTCCTCATTTCCTTCACACTCATTCATCATCGTAGCGAAACGGCTCTCCGTTCGTCGCTTCTCGCCCTCATGTGAATCAGGACGTGATGGGTGGCGAACTACGTCGTCGTCATTTTTTAACGAATTCGGTGTATTAAGATTCGTCTAAGTGAATCCCACGAGCCGCAAGGGAGGATGGAGTTCAGCCCCAGCAGAGCCCCGCGTGCTCAGGTAAGGCACTATAGTACGCGGGAGAGTCCGATCTCGCGACAGTCAACAGGCTTGCGACTAAGCTCACCCCTAGCCACGCATCCTTTGGCTGGACAGGCCGTGGATTAGCGGAGAGGAAGGAAAAAAGATTGAGAAGAAAGGAAAAGGCAGGGATAAGAAAATATGGATTTAGTCAGGATGATAGGGATATGATACTACCGCAACGGAAGACCAGGAGTGATATAGTAGTCTAAAACTATGGGCGATTTTTTTCCAGCTTGAGTGAAATCTACTTCCAACAGTACATTGTAATAGATTTTTTATCATCGTGCTAATCCAGAAAGTTGGTTTTAAGTTTCCCCACCAACTGAACAATTGGCGATTCAGTATGGTGCGATTTTTCCGAAACTTCTTTCCAAACACCATCACTTTTCGCAACTTACTTTAGCGTTATTTCCGAACTAACACGGCATTAGAACCTTTAAAAAAACACAAATCTCACATATAACAAAGTCTACACACGTCAATTTTCGGATGAATCGGCGACGATCCAGTACGGTGTGTTTTTCCCGAATCTTCATTCCATCCACCACCTTTCTATTGAACCGACTACTTTTAGCGATATTTTCGAACCGATAAACATTTAAACATTCAAAAACCACCCTACTCATACCTCAAAGGCCGGAAACGCTTCTCTTATACCTATGGTGTTTGTTATGGGCAGAGGTGATTGCTCTTCATCAGTCGACATACTTACATACTTATTTGCCCTCCTACCCCATAAAAAATATCTTAAAGAACTCCAGTTTACATTCATACCAGTATTATTTATTCAAACGTTTTGTAATGAATGTTTCCTTTCTAAATATAATAAAATTTAATGAATGGAATCAGTGAATTTCATTAATAAAATTTAATCGATCGACGAATCATGCAAGCATTAGTGTATTATTTAAAAACTGGCCTAAAACATAATATCTTTCAAATAGTTTTCACCCTTTTACAAAATAAGCTGAATTCGAAATAAGTAGATTTAGATTGGAAAGACTTTTATCCATTTTCAAGTTACCGTTGTCTATATAACGTGAAGAATTCAACCATGAAATCCGTAAATACGGTAAGCTAGCGAGTCTAAAGAGAGTCGTTTCTTAAAATTTATATACCCTTGTTGAATAAGATAAGTGAATAGAAACATTTTTGAAATAAAATATCATACATTCATGTATGCATAATATTTTATTTCAAAAATGTTACTCAAACACGTATAATCACGCGTGTTTTCCGTATGTAGAGGCAGAGACCACGAACCTTCATCTGCTACCATCCCGGTACATTTCTTTGTTTTTCCGGTTAATACCTTGAAGGGTCATTACACTGAACATCTCTTTCGCAGAACGGACAGCCGTTGGAGTAGAAGAGTGTTGGAGTGGAGATCGCGTTTTGGTAAACTTTGTGCGCACGCCTGTGGCCAGATGGAGTGATGATATGCTCAGAGTGGCTGGTAATAACTTTAAAGACCGGACTAGGTAGCAGTTATAAGAAAAAGCCTGTGGCTTTGGTCTACCACAAACCGTTATTGATGATGTTATATTTTTTATATACGTTAACCATTTAATGTTAAGTTGTTAGAGCTTATCGATATCGTTACTTCCAATTCGTTCTATTCCACCGTTAGCTCTTTCAATTCTCTATACATTCTTCCTTCATCCTCCTACCTTCGCACTACGTCAATTTTTACCTCCATTATGAAACTAATTTCTGTTCTGAAAATGCTGTAAGATTTGCCATCTCTATTTAATTATATCCAATACTTCTTCAGCTATTTCTCTCCATTCAATTCGATTCCGATAATTGCAAGATAAACGTAACAAATCTCTGTAAAACCATGTACCTACATGGTTATCAGCCAATTGGCTCAGTGGCGTGGCCGTCCGGCCGCGAAGTCAACGGTGGCGGGTTCGATCCCCGCATCGGAATAAATAATATGTACGGATTTACAAATATTTATTCCTAGTCTGGTAACCCCGCCAATCCGCATTGGACAAGCGTGGTGGGTTAACGTCCGGTCCTCCAGTAATGCAGAGGCCCGTGCTCAACAATGGGACATATATAGGCTGTTAATAAAATACCTACATGGTTACCAGTAAAATGTTAAGTGTTTATTGCTTGTCGATGTAGCAATATCCATTCCTTCTAAGTCTAGCTCTATGAATTCTGTAGGTACACGTCTCTTCACTCACCCTTCCTTTTAATTACTGTATAAATTGTATTCTTGAATTTCTTCTTTCGTTTTCTCTTTAATTTTCACCTCCACGATGTTAAGCTACCCTTTCTGTTCTGAATGTGCTGTAAACTTTACCAATTCTATTTAATCATATCCACATTTTTTTTTAAGTAACTTTTTCTTTCCATTCAATTCGATTCCGATGATTGCAAGATAAATGTAAAAAATATCCGTAAAACCCGCCCTGTGACTGCTATTTTTTTATGGGAGATCGCAATGATTGATGACATCGAGAACTCACCCATTGTTCAACCATAAATTGTATTCGCTTGGAAACGTTTTGTTGGAAGCGGTGTTTTTCACGATCCACCGTTATCGATTTTTTTTCAAATGCCACGATAACAGGATCGCAAAAACATAAAACACACCAGTAATTATTTTTCACTTCAATATATATAAAAGTAATTTATAAAATTGAAGTCCAATTCAAATTATTGACTTCTTGTTCATTTTCTTCTGATTGATAGGTTGGGGAAAAAGTTTATTCGCATTTTATATGAAAACTCAAGACTTTTTTTTACATTAAAATTTAGTTATATGACATTTACATTTAATTATAATATATGTGAACCATTTTTGCATGGCGCTAAAAGTTCATAATGTATAACGCCCTTCCAATCCCACCATACACACAGCATGACCTCATTGCGAGCTATATCCGGTTTTGCCACAGTCTGTTGAGCCTGACCGACCTTTGACCATAACCTTTTTCACACGTTCTTGTCGTACGTGATTCACTTTTCACCAATAGTGAATAATCTCTTAAAAAACCATCCAGGAACTTGAGTGGCTCACACACAAAAATTTCATCACAATCGGTCCAGCCAATTAGGAGGACTTAAGTAACAAAGGCACGTACAGAAGAATTATTTATACATATATATAATCAGCTCGATTATCAGAATTTTTAAGTCTATATGAATAAATTTTACAGGAACATCGATAAATTGATTTTCTTGTAAGAGTTTGAGTCGGAGTTTGAGAAATTTTTATAAAATTTTGATTTATTGAATTAAATACATAATATTCTATCGGATGAGAATTAATATTATCCTTTAGATGGAAGTGTGAAGTGAGAAAAAATGTTTTTTTTTGGTAAACGAACATACCAAATAAATTTTATTACATTATATAATAATATAGATAATGTATTATATGTATTATACAATAACTTTAACTAAGAATATTTACGATATGGAGTATTTCCAGATGACTTTTCCTTTTGTTATCAGTCAAGTTAGATACCGATTGTTTTCAAAATTACGGTCTTCATGTTCTGTGAAGTGCAAGCACAGATAATATATACCTTTACTTCAGTGGGGTGTTTGTTCAAGCCAAATTGAACAAACGGTCTTAGAAATAAATCACGAGTAGTATTTTAGAAATTGCATTTACATTTATTCCTTTTTCGAGCCTTTAAACAAACGATTTTATTAATATTTACTGAGAACTATTTTTGTTAGTTATTCTAACACTAAATTGTAGAGTCCATTGCACTACAATACAAAAACGTTCTGTAAATCCCGCTTTTTTGCGACTTCTCGACAGTTGTTAGATAGAAAGCTTGTTCACAAAGGTAATCACCACATCGCTCCATCAATGATACCTGAGGCAACCGAGCGGTTGTTGACCGGGTGATAGTTCCATGTATATTTTCTTTACAGTGCGATCCTCTCTAGGCGCCCAAGCAAACGGAGTCTATGTCTTTGTTTTTTATTTCAGCATTATTCAAAACTCTTCAGCTTCTATCTGATCTCTGCTTTAAACTGAGGACCTGACAATAGTGGAATTTATACGCTGCTCTATATTATTAAGATATTTTTGTAATATATGATTTTAGTAAGTACTTTTAAACCAAAATAATATTAAAATCATATCATATATTATATTGATAAAATCATTTGAAATAACACAAGTATTATTTCATATTAAATACAACAGATAATTCCAAATTTATTATCTTCGAGAAACACAATCTCGAGGCCGCCATAAATTCCAACTTCATTAATTACAACAGGGTCCTTATTAAATTTTGTAAAAACTTCACAAACTCTCCTAACAACTGTAATTCCTTTTTGCTCTTTAGGTTAACTCAATAACTTTAGTCTTTATAATTAAAATGCTTTCGTTAAATAAATCACTGATGCCATAACTTTTTTTATAGAAGAAATAAAAAAACGAGCAAGTATGTACCCAAAAGGTAAGAAATTACCGCCGCTCTTGGATATCTGCAAACTCAGGAAATGATTTAATAAGAGGAAGAAGGAAGTAGTAAAAGAGGAAGAGGAAAATAAAGGAAGTGGACTGCTACTGGCAGGTTGATATTGATAGTTTTGTAGCTACAAAGTTTATACAATTTGAATTGTAACCACTTTCAAATTTTACAAAATATAAAAAAGAACATATCAAAAGTCAGAGAGAAAGAGATGGAGGAGTAGATATTAATGCTCTCTAAAAAAGTAATATTTATTTTTGCAAATTAGCATCACTTGAATGTACCACAAATTTAAAAAAAAAATCCTTACTTATACAAAATAACTAACATTTAAAAAAAATCCCTTAAAAAAAACATCTTTATTTTAAAAACCATTTTTCGAGACCCGCTAAAATTACGGTAATGTATATAGCCCGACGTGAAACGGCGACCAAATGGCTCAGTGGTGAAGCCCACGAAGTCATTGGTCGCGGGTTCGATGCCCGCATCGGAATAAGTATGTGTATAGCCTACATATATTTATTCCGAGTCTGGTAACACCGCCAATCCGCATTGCACTATTGTGATGGGTAAACGTCCGTTACTCCAGAAATGGAGAGGCCCGTGCCCAGTAGTGGGACATATATGGGCTGTGGAAAAAAATTTGGTATTTTATAATATGCAAAATTATCATTGCACGAATCTACTACAGATGGCCGAGATAAAATCCATCGGGTTGACGTGGCCTGAAGTGAAGCGCGTCGCTCAAGACTGATCTCAATGGAGAAGCACTGTGGATGCCCTCTGCCCCACCTCGGGGACATAGGACCATAAGAAGAAGAATGTACTACAAATCATCATAAAAGAACTTATTAAAAAACAACAAATTACAAATATTTTAAACTTTTCTGTTTCCTTAAACAACAGCCCTACTTTTATAACCATTTTCTGAGACCTGTTATAAATTACAGTAATATATAATATATGGCCTGAGAAAAGGCTTATCTTTAGCTGATTTAACGTATTAAGATTGTGAGTGCTTTCTTACAAATAAAAAAAAATAGAAAAAAAATATTTAAAAGTAATGTTCTTTCGCTAACATCAAATGACAATTGTCAAAGATAGTCCGTACAGTTGATAAGTAGGATATATCGTACAAAAAACATCATTACGAACGATCTGGAAAATTGTGGTTGTATTCGGCGAGAACGTTTGATTTTCTGTCATGACCATTGTATTTTCTGGACGTAGTGTCGACCTATTTTTTATATACCAATCAATCTTACTTTATTACAGGCGCGACAAAACAAATGGATCAATGAGTTTTTCCGTAATGTGTTTTATATTGGTGCCCACTTTCAATATTACATTATTTTTATATTCTCCTACATTTCATCATGTATCAGAAAAAAAATAATTAAGGCCTATTCATTAAAGCTTTAGCTATTAGCTGGACTCAAAGGATGGCCAATGACGAGGTTCTCCGACAAGACAACCAAAAACGTGAACTTTTCTAGACCGTCAGAGGTAGAAAAGTTGCTTACCTGGGTCGTATCATGAGACATGGCAGGTACAAGTCGCTGCAACTGATCATGATGGGAAAAATCGCGCAAAAGACAAGTTGGTCGAAAATGAAAGTCTTGGCTACGTAATATCAGAGAGTGGACCGGAATAGCGAGTGCTCCAGAACTGCTGCACCTCGCGAAGGAGGATAAATGTTGTGCTGAATTGGCAACTTTCGCAAGTCGGAGAGGCATACCTAGAAGCAGATTAAAGCTTCGTTCTATCTAGCAGAGGGGCGTCCCACACTACGTTTGACGAGTCTCCACTCCGGCACTCGTCTACTCCAACAATTGTCAGTTCTCCGACAAACGTGTCCAGGCCATTGCCGCTTCAATCTGCTAGCTTGAAGAGCTATGTCGGTAACTCTGGTTCTACGGCGAATTTCTTCATTTCGAATACTATCCACCAGAGAAACTCCGAGTATAGTCCTCTCCATAGCCCTCTGAGTGACTTTGAGCTTGTCAAGGAGATGCACCGTCAGTGTCCACGTTTCGGCATCGTAAGAGAGTAATTATATATCTAGAACAATTTAAAAAAAAAGACATACGGGAATATACCGTCTTCGGCGCAAAAAGGCTAAACACGGTTTACAGCGTAGTTTAAAAGTTAATCAACGTTTATAAATGAAGCTATAAGTGTATAACTAATTATAGCATACGAATATCTACTTTCCTTTATTTCACCATCAGCGTTATTGCTTATAGGAGCAATAAGGTTCCCCGGTTTACGACGGAGTTAATCAAACTAGGCGCGGCGTATGATTGTCTGTGGTAATTCAATGGGACGCTGTCTAGTCTAGTGGATATAAAACCGTATCATAAAATGATTTGGTTCCACGTAACATGTACTTTATTATTTACCTCTTGTATTCAGTTTTAGTGGTAGAGCCACGCTGAAGACGAATAGTTTGTCAAGAATGGCATATTATTTGTGTGTAGCAATGGGCCGTCTCGCCCGGGGAAGTACCACACTCCCGCAGAAAATCGGCGCTACCGCGCTTCGTACGGTAAGCGGTTAGAGTTCCGGAGCCCCAATCTTCCTATAATGACAATTTCCTGAAAGACCGGCAACGCTTTTGCAGTGCTTATATTTATGGGTGGCGTTCAGTGCTTTCTATCAGGTGACACGCCTGCTCGTTTGCCTGCCTATCCTACAAAAAACCACCCATGCTTTGCAGCTGTATTGTTTTTTTTTCTTGCATATACCTAACAATAATTAAAATAATATAAAAATCATGACAATCAAGGAAAGGGTGTATAGTTATAATAATAATAATAATTATTTCTGACAATTTTTTTGGTCCATACATTTTACATTGTAACATTTTTATATTTTTACATATGTGTTACTGCAGAAACGGGGCAGACCCAACTAGGTCCAAGTTTGTTTATCGCATCATTTCCCCTTGGACAAGCGAAGTAAATACTAGTAAGCCATATATATTATACATTTATATATTTTTTTATAATAATCTTTATTTCAGACAATTTTATTTTGGTCCATACATTTTACATTGTAACATTTTTATATTTTTACATATGTGTTACTGCAGAAACGGGGCAGACCCAACTAGGTCCAAGTTTGTTTATCGCATCGTTTCCCCTTGGACAAGCGAAGTAAATACTAGTAAGCCATATATATTATACATTTATTCCGATACGGAATCGAATCAGCGACCATTCTCTCTGTAAGCGATTGCTTCGCCACTGAACCAATTAAGTAGTCAAATAGAGGGCTTTTAAGAATACCTTTGTCCATGTCCTATCTAGATGTAATCGAAAATATCAAAGTATATTAAAATACAATATAAGTATTTAAATTTAATTGTAATGCAAAACAAATGAACTTTTTATTTCTAAAATTAGGCAGAACATTACAATTAAGAGCGGAAGCAAATTTTTTCTCGTCTTGTTTTGTTTGAAAAATTTGCGAGGTTAATGTAATTCATTCTCGGGTTGACGACGCCAATATAAATGCTAATCATGAGGAAGAAGTCCATTAGCAGTGTTCTGAATTAGACGAAGTCAAAAAGCTTCTAATTTACCCCCAAGGTCGACTGATGTTCCCATTTATATGTGTATTCGTAACATTTGAAGACGCGAACTGAATTAAGTATAAACAAATAATCTAAAAAAAAAATAAAGCAAAGCCAACAACTAATATTCTTTAGTCCGCGAGAAACAGATGCTAAAAGCGATACTGTGTATACTCTTCGAGAATGGACCCAACGCCTGTGGCCTCCACAGGAGGCAACTTTAGGTTTAATTGACTCTCTCTAATCAAAGCAGAGATTGCTTAACTATTTCGCGTAAGCGAGCCCTTTTCCAAGATGAGCTGATATCTCAGACCCCTATAGGCAAACTACGTAAATCCTATCTGTTTACCCGATTTAAACGCGCGCCCGAAAAGACGACGCCCGCGTAACGTATTACACGATCCGGACGACGAAACAGCGTCGTTCGGATCCACTCACGACACCAACACTCATACGCACCCCGGCTCTAGCCGAGCACGTAGAGTAGGGAGCACTTCTACACCGGCCGCTTACACGAGATTCTCTCACGTACCCGGTCGGTTCTCACCCCCTAGACCTTAGGGTCTATGGGACTAATAGGGACTATAGTTACTAAAGTTCAATCCTCCCCTACATGTTTAACGTAGAATCATGACGAGTTTAAAATCAGCACACACACATATGTGTACCTCCGACACGGCGTCAGGCCGATGGAGTCTGCGATTTGCGCAGATTCCCAATTATATTTTACCCTGAATACGATAAAGCTGTTAAAGCCAATAGGCTACCAGCATTAACATCTTCGAATCCAACCTATCTGTATTTTTTTCCTATTGACTTTGCAGTCGGTGGTGAGTTTCGACCCAAAGGGAAAATATAAGACAAAAAGAAAATATAAACCACTTTGGGAATCCTTCTTCTTCAAAACTTAACAGTTGTCTTCCATAGAGGATCTATTTTTTTATGGAATAGGAAAGCAAACAAGCAGGCATGCCAACTGATGGAAAGCAATCAACGCCGCCCCTAAACATCCGCAGCACCCTAAATATTGTAGCAGACTTGCTGGTTTTGAAGAAATATGTAGGCTTGTTTTTTAAGGTTCCAATGTTATAATCGGCCCAGAAATACCATTGAAGGTAACTGGATCCCTAGAGTTGTGGTGTGTGAAAAGAAGTTTCGGGAAAAACACGTCAGACTGGTTCGCCATTGATGCAGATAGTGGGAAGTAAACTTTAAATACCTAATATACCTGAGGATGATTTACTTTCAAAGTTAGCTTATATTTTCATTCAGATGTACTTTACATACATATAATCACGCCTGTTTCCCGTAAGAATAGGCAGAGATCACAGATTCCCATCTGCTACAATCTTCACACTTTCTTTGCTTCACCCACACTCATCACTCTCTTCATACAAGCTCGCGGGTTGAGGGTACTTTTGACCTGGCCTTTCTTATGAAATTCAGCGCTTTGGTCAAGGTATGTTCTCCTTGGTCTTCCCCTACTGACCCTTCCATCCACATTCACGTAGATTTCTTTTCACAGTCGTCTTTCATGCGTTTAGATAAGTATTTGTAATATTTAAGAACACACTTTTGTGATACATATTACATAGATATACATTATTATTACACAACTAAACATTTTTCTTTTTAAGTGTTTAATTAAATATTCATTTAAGAATAATGAATAATTTTAAAAATAAAAGTAACTTGTGTGATAAATATTACATAGATATACCACAATTAAACATTTTTTAAAGTGTTTAACTGAATATTCATTTATTAATAATCTTAAAAATAAAAGCTGTTAAAGCCCTATACTGATTAAGAAATACCGTAGCTCATATATTAAATGAGTACAAGTAAAATAGTTGAATATACATTAACTAAATGCAATAAAATTTAATGCAAAACATTAATAAAGGTGGGTACGTTTCGTGATCATAGACAATAATTAAAGCAAGCGGTGATTGACTGTAAATTGTACTTAATTAAAGCAATTAGCAGCGTATATAAGTCTTTATTGCAAAACCGACCTAATATATATTGTGCATTGATTACACTTTATCACGATAGGTGTAACTGGAAATATACTTTCATTGGCTTTATCTAATCGTCCTTCATTGCTCTAGCATCACGTTGTGAAAATAAAAAAATATACAAAGAAAGGGAAGCGTCATTGGACGCTTGGTAGATGTGAAACATTGACAAAGATACGGTCTCTATCGTATGTTCAAGGCCACATGTAAGTGACCCTATACAGAGTCGAGCGTAGCCTGAATCGAGACGACGTCTCGGTCTATGATGTCACTGCCATACCATGGGTAAGATGTTTCACATTAAAATTTAAAATATACAAAATATTTATTTACGCGTGAAGTTTTTTAAATTGAAATTTGAATTGTACTTCAAATTTACACTCTTTATTTTTGACACGGAAATTAAATTCTATTTGTTAATCAAAGGTCTGCCAACAGTCAAGCTTTTACCATCATTTCGTAATGGCGGTATAACCTACAAGTATATTGAATTTGATGATTGAAATGAAGAAATTCGCCGGAGAACCAGAGTCACCGACATTGCTCTTCAAGTTAGCAGACTGAAGTGGCAATGGGCTGGACACGTTTGTCGGAGAACCGACAATCGTTGGAGTAGACGAGTGCTGGAGTGGAGACCGCGACTCGGCAAACGTAGTGTGGGACGCCCTCCTGCTAGATGGAGCGACGATCTGCGTAAGGCGGCTGGCAGAGACTGGATGCGTGTAGCCGAAGATCGGGCTAGGTGGCGCGCCTTGGGTGAGGCCTATGTCCAGCAGTGGACTGCCGCGGGCTGATATTGATATCGAATTTGAATTAGAATAAAAACTTTTTTCGAAACTCCACAAAGCAGTACAAACAAACAAAGAATATACATATAAAATAAAAAAAGACAAAGGCTACTTTATGCATAAAAGGAAAGAGAAATTAACAATCCGTCGACGATTCCAATTATTTTCGGTCCTCCGACAAACATGTCTCATTACCTTTTTGTTTATTCGAAACGCTATGTCAGTGATTTTGGTTCCGCGATAATTTTATTCGTTCTTTGATCAAGTAGGTTCTCTTTTTTTGCTCAGCTAGTTAGGGCGACAGCAAGACGACTTGTAAATAATGGATGCGTGTAACTAAAGATTGGGCCGTGTAACTTGCTTTAGGGCAACGGGCATATACAGGCCAATGATGAACGAAAACACGCTATTATCAAAATGATACTTCAATAAGCGATAACAAATTTAATTCAACGGAATATGTATTCTTTTCTTCTTCGTATTCCTTACGTTTTTTACAGAGCATTTATTATCGTTATTTTTCATTACGAAAATGTTTCTACAATTCTACAATCCGATGATTCCGATTTTAAAAGATGGAAATATTCTTTTAAAATTATCGTTAATGTAAGTGGCCAATTATAGTTAATAAAATAAATAATTAACTAAAAAGAAAACTAAATTTGTTGGCGCATCGACCCAAAATGGATCTTGGCCTCCGAACAGATCTTACGCCACCGTGCCCTATCCTGCACCACCTCCTGCCAGTTGCTCATTTAACACGGTACCTGGGGCCAATCACAGCGACATTTTTACATTTACTATAAGAATGAGTAGCAATATTAAAAAATATTTTTTTTAAATTCATATCCAAAAATTTAAATCGTTAGATATGCAGTGAGACTGAAAATTTGTGCGGATTTTAAATGTGTTAGTTCACAAATAAAATAAGAGGAAACACAGTCTTTTTTTTTCCTGCAGTAATTGCAAACATTACTTTATCGTTCGTTCGCCGTTGATTGAAAAAGAGTGAGTCCACGCATATCCATGGAGACGTTTTGGCACGTTGAATTTGTTCAAATTTTACTTTTTTATAACAATTGTGAACCACTCACCAAAATTATTATTTATACTCGGCCATAAAAGTAAAATAAATAATCCTTAGTTTCGGCTCAATAGCTACCACAAATCAAGCTATCTCACTCAAGGCAGATGGATACAAATTGGACTCAAAGAATTTATGGATTCGTTGATACTGGAATATGATTCATTTAAATCCTTCTATTTATAGCTACGATAGAGGATTTCAGATGTAAATGGTACGAGTTGTGCGATAAAATATTGAGTATAAAACGAGGTGTAATTAGAAAAAAACGAACTGCCTTTGGCGAAGTTATAGCTTTTAGAGTCAATGGTAGCGCGCTCGATTCCCGCATTGAGATAAATATATGCATAGCTTACAGGTATTTGTTTTGAGTTTGGATATTCAGCTAAGCCGTCTTAGATAAATCGATGAATGTCAAGTCTTCTAGAAATGGGGAGGCTCACGTCTATTCATGAGGTAAATATAGCCTGTAAAATAATATTCAATTACATTGGGATGTAGCAAAGAAAACGGAATAATAACATTTGTTCGTGACATACTTTTTTTACAAGAATTATAATGTTAAAAATAACCAGATATAAATTAAATTTAACATATAGACTATAGAAGATGTAGACAGACAGAGACAAAAAATCTCGCTAAGCGCTCTATAAGTGATCTATTTATAGTATATAAAACGCACATGTGAAAATTAAGTGTAACATCTGATTAAGATTAATGTCCAACTTTTCATTAATTAAACTTTAATATTATTTATATAGATTATTATTATTATTTATATTATTATTTAATATTATTTTTTTTCGCCCTCCTGCTAGATGGAGCGACGATCTGCGCAAAGCGGCTGGCAGAGACTGGATGCGTGTAGCCGAAGATCGGGCTAGGTGGTGCGCCTTGGGTGAAGCCTATGTCCAGCAGTGGACTGCCGCGGGCTGATATTGATATTGATTATTTATATAAATAATGTTAATCCTTTATTAGCAATTAGATATATAAATATTTTTTCGTAATGTTATCTAATAGCTATGGGTTTTGTTAATAAATGAAATAAAATAAAATCTAAACAATAAATAGACGACCGATTGGCTCAGTGGCGGGGCCCTCCGCCCACGGAGTCATACACGCATACGGTCGCGGGTTCGATTCCCGCATCGGAATAAATATATATATGGATTTATAAATATTTATTCCGAGTCTGGTAACCCCCCCCCACCCCCCAATCCGCATTTTCGTTCCTGCCCTTTCCTTTCTTCTCTATCCTTTCTCTTCCTCTCCGCTAATCTACGGTCTGCCGTGCCAAATAATGCATGGCTAAGGGCGAACTTAGTCGCGACCTTCCCGGGATCGGGCTTCCCCGGGTACTATGGTGCCTTACCTCAGCATGCAGGGCTCTACTGGGGCTGACCTCCATCCTCCCTTGCGACTCGTGGGATTCACTAAGACGAATTTAATATACCTAATTTGATGAAAAATGACGACGACGTCCTGATTCTCACGAGGGGAGAAGCGACCAACGGAGAGCCGTTTCGCTGCTATGAATGGCAGCGGAGCTCTGTGGTCTCTGCCAAACCCTGCAGGGAAAAAAGTTCTACTTCCAAAGCCTAGTGCATTATTTATCATCGTGTACTGTAGACATTTTCTCATTGTAAAGGAATTAGTTAAAACAAATTTTCTTCGCCTTTGTAGCTTCATTCGAATATTCGTTAATTGACTTCAGTGCCGTAAAGTTTGCTTAGAATAACCACCAAATTAATTATACCTGTAGAATAATAATATTGCGTTTATAACTACACAAGGTCTAAATTTCTAGACATTGTTAGCGCACAACTTGACTTTTAAATTAGTTTTAATTAAACCAAACTTCATAACTTAATAAACTAAAGAGATCAAAAACTTGAAGTCGTTAGACACGCTTGTTTTCTTAAACTAGGTCTTGTTCTCTAATGACAGTGTTAAGAGCGGCATGGCAGCCTTTAAAATTGACTGGCGCGGCTGGGTGAGGGTTGCTGAAGGGCTGATGAGTCGGCCCAAACATTTGCTGGAGGGTCGCAAGCTTAAAACACAACACAATACGGTACATTAGAACAATTGCAAAGATTGCTTTCCATCAGGCGACACGCTTGCTCGTTTGGGCTAAAAATGGGAATTCTTCCTAAATTCCCAATGGGAAAAAAAATTCGCGGCTACACGGATCTCCGTAAAGGCACGGTTTTCTAGTACTGATAGCACCAAATTTGTTTATTTAATACATATAATATAGTAGACATAAGAGAGTATACATAGGGGATTTCCCCTTGGAACTGTAAAAGAAACTTTGAACAGAAGTTTGGGACAGGACACGTACTGATTTCGAAATAATTTAAGTAATGACTTGAAGATATCCTCCATCAGTGAGAGTCCTACAGTATACCGTGAAATGTTCGCCTGTAAAAATATACGGACAGTCAGAATTTTTACAGAACTTTTAATAATGTGTGTTGTTTACAGGAAGAATTGGATTTACGGGGAACTTAAACTAAATATTATCGAAAATATGGCCGTCAGCAACTCTCAGTGGTTGGGAAGTCCAACCACTATCAACAAAGTGGAAGAGTCAGCACTCTTCCACTAAGTAAGTATATGACACATGTACACAACACGAGGCACAACACCTTGTTTGGTGTTGGTAAAAACATTATTATTTTTTTCATTTTTGTTTGCTTGTCGCGAATCTTAGCTAAGTAAAAATAATGTCTGTCAACATAGTAATGGATTTCCGCAAAGTAACGCCTGTAAAACTTTTAATTTTTTTAAAAATTATTTTAAAACCTTGAAATTCTTCAATCGCTTCATCGTCAACAGCTCTAATGAACTGCTATATTTCAAGGTCTTCTCCAAAAAAAACTGCTAGACATAGGCCTCTATCGAGGCACAACGTCTACCCTGATCTTCAGGTCCGTCTACATGGATCGTCGTTCTGTATAGCTGGGAAGCGTCCAGTACCACGTTTGCCATAACCACTCCAGCATTCACCTAACTCTTCGGTTGTCGTTCCTCCGACAAATCTGATCAAAACATTGCCACTTTAATATGCCTATTTGTACCTCAGATAAACGTTCGTCTTTTGAATATCTTAATATTCTGATTGATTTTCGGCTCTCCGACAAATCACTTTAGTTTGCTAACTTTATTTTTTTAATCACCAATAAAGTGATTTCAGAAATAAGATTAAGTGTTAAAATCGATTAAAGCCTACTTTGAGTTCACTTTTTCCACTTAAAAGCTCGCATAAATTATTAACGACATTTCAATAAAAGTTTTTTAATTATAAACATCTTTGAAGTCCAAATTTACATATAAATATGAAAGTTACTACATTCCTCCATGCAAGCAAAATTGACAAGCAATCTTTCTTGAATGATAAGCAGATAATTAAAACTTCTCCTGCGTCGTTTACATATTTTGGTTCGTGAAAGAGTTATACCTTGAAAAACCTGATATGCCGTATCGAATAATATTCTAATCTCTGGGCTAGGGCACCTTAGTATCAGCTTCTTCCCCGCATGATGATGACCGCATACAACGTCGGAAGGTTCGAATTGTCCATGACGAATATTTCACCAAACGGCTTTGGCATTGTGAAAGGATGTCCCAACACTAAGAAACCATGCGAAATTCGATAAGTTAGATGTTTATTGGATTTCAGAAGGATTCCCCTAACGTGAAACTGACCAAAGGAAAGTAGCTACAATCTATATATTGGTGATCTAGTACGGTGCGTTTTTCACAACTTCTTTCAATGTGCCATCGCTGTGGAACCATCTACCTTTAGCGGTATTTAGCAACTGTTACGACGTTGAAACCTTCAAAACCTTCAAAAACCCATCCTAGAAACCACACGTAATTTTACATTTGTCATAGAGAACCAAGTTACAAGAGGATAATACAATGAAAAATAAATAGGAAAAATAAATAGACAATGGAAAATAAAATTTGAAAAATTGAATTGATTCTTTTTATTTCTTTAACATGATCAAATTTATATTTAACTGTTCTTCCACGTTTCAAGCGTTATTCCGTCTACAAAGCTTTTACTACCTCCTTTGAACGATTAATAGCGATTTGGCGAGTTAACCAGACTCGGAATAAATATCTATAGGCAACAAAAATATTGATCCCGAGATCGAACCCGCAACTATTAACTCCGTAGGCGGGAACGCCACTACTACGCCAATTGGTCATCAATTTTTCTATGTCTATGTTTTAATATATTATAAAAGCTCAACTCATACATTTTATTCCCATCCCATAATAATCCCATAGTACGCATTTGTGGCCTATACCTATTGATATAATATATCTATTGATCACGGTACAGAAACGTTCGATGTTTTCAATATCAAAATACATCAATTGAAGCGATCGCTCCGTGATATCTTTGGCAGCCGATAGATCACAAAATTTTTAAAATTTCTTTTTTTAAATTTAATTTTATCTGTTCAATTTTATAGTATTTCACTATTACATCAGTAACCCTATTGTTAAAATGTAGCCATGCTGTGCGCAAATCTAAAGAGTTATAGTCCAGGCGTTGTTAAGCTTATATTATATCGTATTCTTGTAACATGTTTTTGTGCCTAATAAATAAATAAAATAAAACTATAAATAATTCATTAAATTGTAACCAAAACTTATTGATTATAAATATCTAAGAGCTCTCAATATACTAAAGTATTCAGTTGCGCTAGTGCAAAGGCGAAAAACACTGTCCTTTGAAACACAAAACCGCCTCTCATTAAAACTTTCCACTCGCCTTTAGTGTGGCATTTTCTGTGAAACAAACCTTGTATTTTATTACTGGAAATGAAACAAATTTTCAGTTTAAGAAATTCTTCAAATGGTAATTCAACACTTACAGCACTAACACTACAGGCAATACAGAAGAATACAGAGGCACAACATCTTGTGTATTTGGTGTTGGTAAAAATTATTATTTTTCAATTTTTATTTGCTTATCGCGTATCTTAGCTTAGTAAAAATTCTGACTGTCCACATAGTAATGAAATCCCGCTAAGTAACGCCTAACTCCATTAATCACCAGTAAAACTTTTAATTTTTTTAAATATTGTCTTAAAACCTTAATTCTTCAACTGCTTCATCGTGAACAGCTCTAATGAACTGCTAGATATTTCTAGGCCTTCCTCATGAAAGATCTGCTCAACATAGGCCTCCGTCAAGGCACAACGTCTACACTGATCTTCAGGTTCACGTATTCAATGTATGACAGTATTCTTACACAGATCGTCGTTCTGTATAGCTGGGAAGCGTCCAGTACCACGTTTGCCATAACCACTCCAGCACTCACCTAACTCTTCGGTAGTCGTTCCTCCGACATATCTGATCAATACATTGCCACATTGCCATTAATATGCCAATTTGTACCTCACCTTTATTGTGGGATTTCTGTGAAACAAACCTCGTATTTTATTACTGGAAATGAAACAAAAATTTTTAGTTTAAGAATTCTTCAAATGGTAATTTAACCTTTACAGCACTAACGCTACAGGAAATACAGAAGAATTGCCGGACTGTATGATGCATGTAAGCTTGTTTATTGAAGGCTCCAATGTTGTAAATAAGTTTAGGAAATACTGCCAAAAGTATTTGGTTCTACATAATGATGGTGCATGGAAAGAAGTTGCTAGCAAAACGCTCCTTGGTTCGCTCCTCATCCAGATGTATGACCAGATGATGTATGTATGACCCTTTTCTGGTGAGTATACGCATATAGTAGTGTAGCAGGAATTATTCCAAACTATTGATTAAAGCATGTACCATTGTAAAAACAGATATTGAGACATGAGACATCTTTCTGCAATGCTAAAGAATCTACTTAGTCGATCGAGGTTCAAACCCCTCACCGCTAACATACGTTTTTCTATATAATATGGTCTGCGGGAATCCGCAGAAAAAAAATTAAATAAGTGCTGGACAGTGGTATTTTTTTTTCTTTTCTTTGATGGCAATTAGTTACAACTGTTATGCCAGTGTCAAGTAAAATACAATAATATCAAATCTCTTGAAATGTTCCAAGTCAGCCTATCACGTTACATCTCGATAAAATAGTGGCCATTTTACCAAAACCTTCTATGGACTTTTTCAGTCAACTTAAAAAGTTGCGATACACGGATTTTTATTTCATATCACTTCACTTATATACTTTAATCTTACTATATTGCACAATACGCCACCATAATTAAACAATATAACTGATGATAATATAAGATTATGAAAATGAAATAAAAACACAACGTCACTGATATAAGTTGGCGGGAAAAGTCCCCAGTGGTAATTATAATATTATAATTATCAATGGCCAGCCCTTCATTGCCTAATATGATTAAAAATCTTAAATATTATAGAACTACTTTATGAATCATCACTGAATTTATTTATTTTATGATTTTAACTTTGGACTGTCTGTTTTGATGAAACATGATCTTCTACTAACGCATTAAAACGATGCACGGGTCCCAGAGGAAATTAGAGACTTCATTTTACGTCGGTGGCTAATTAGAAATTTTGTAACTGGTATAAAATTTTCAGAAAAAATAACTTTTTAAACCACATTCGTTTATTCTCTTACGATGATTGTGTTACAGTAGTGTTTACATTTTATTATAAAAGGCGCTGTTCTCTTTTCTCTATACTGGTTCTGCGAATGACGGATCAACCCCAAAGCCTGAAATGGAGAGTTATTTTGTTAGTCTCGCTAAAACTATAATATATATATATATATATATATATATATATATATATATATATATATATATATATATATATATATATATTCGGAAGATATTGCATATTTATGTACTAACATACCAGGAGAAGATAAATAGCAGGTGAACATAAATTGTAGGTGAAACGAATCTGAAGAAATCCTCCCCATTTCTTCAGATTCGTAGTTGAAGATAGATAGACTTTGAAAAAGGAAAAGAAATTTTTTAAACTAAATAAATCTTACGATAAGCAACATTACAAATTGTTGCAGTAAACTTTGAATTGTTTGAAAGGTATCTTTGGAAAAGCTTTCTCTTCGTCTAAAAGTCTATTAGTATTTTACTTATCTTAAGTTCGGTTTACGAGCACTTGAAAATTTATGTCTTTCCAGCCTGTTAAGAAAACGATTGGAGTGCCAAAATGATATATAATTTTAGTGCACTTCTATTTATCTATTTATTTATTTAATCTTTATTGCACAAAAGGTATATAAGGCGGACTTAAAACTTAATGTACCAATCAACCTTCTGGTTAAACAGAGTTTATTTCAACGAGCTAATAACAAAGAAACAAAATTGATTTAAAAAATAGTTATATATATCATAATTTTTATTATATCTCTTTACTCCATAGATATACCCAATTATTATATTATAATAATATCCAATAATAAATACTACAGATCGAATAATAATCATTATTAATTGATAATTTGTTTTTGGAATGTATTTGTTTGTTTCAAATCTTTTTTTCTGCAACGGCTTTTTCAACTACTTATACTAAACAGATTCTGATGAAACTTTGCACACATATTGAGTTCCCATGACAATACAAGATGTTGACATTTCAACTTGGCTCCGAGAGTCTGTTAAGAGGTGAACAGTGGAACTTTTCTATTTTTACTAGAAACCCCATTGACTTTTAGCTCATTTGTACATTGACATTTATGCGCTATAATGTAATAAAATAAAAATAGATAAAATAACTTTTACGTTAAACAGTTTTATTAACACACTAAAATGAAAGCTTGGGGTATAAAAAAATATCTATTACGAATATATCAATCAATCAATCACCAGTCTGCAGCAGTTCACTGCTGGACATAGGCCTCCCCCACGAAACGCCACCAGGCCGATCTTCGGCTTCACGCATCCAGTTTCTGCCAGCCGCCCTGTGTAGATAGTGGCATCATCTAGTCGGGGGGCGTCCCGCACTACATTTACCGAGACGCGGTCTCAACTCCAGCACTCGTCTGCTCCAAAGATTGTCGGATCTTACGACAATTGTCGGCGATTACGAATATATATTTAATTGATATTATTTTTATTTATTTAGTTATATAATCCACACACATTACTGAGACAAAATTCCAAAAAATATTACCATATCGTACTGCCAATGAAGGATTTACATTATATTATATATGTACATATGTAAAATTTAATTAAAAGAAAAATTAAACCTGAGTAGATGTTGCACTTTCACGTTTACATTATTATAAGAATAAATGAATGATACAGTGTGTGTTTGTGTGTTTGTGAGTAAGTGTGTGCGTGAGTGAGGTGGAAGGAATATTTTGAAAGTTTTTTCAATAGGGCAGAAGTACAGGGTGAGACATGTACGACATATGAAAACAAGGGTGTAGATATCCTTAGCATGGATGAGACTGTAAAAGCTATAAATGGAATGAAATTAGGTAAGGATATGATAGGAATTCCGTCGAAATGCTGAGGCCAGGTGGTGAGGTGATAGGCAGTCAGCTAAACCACCTTTTCAATCTATGCTGGAGTGCTGGCAAAGTACTGGACGCTTGATGCAAAGCCGTTATAGTGCTGTAGCGATACATTCATAAATGTATCAGTAATGCATTAAAACCTTTTATATTATATTAATTTTATAAAACCAAATAAATTGTTATAAAACCAAAGGATTAGTGCGACTGACGTCTTTTGGATAGACATGTCACCCGTCCGGTACAGAATATTGAAATTATAACATATATATTGAGAAATAAAATTTAAAGTGAAAAGTATGATATTATATAAATCTACAATGAAATGCAAGAATAAATCACTAATATCGTTTTAAAGAATTTTATTTAAAGATATAAAGATAATTTTATTCCCGAGTGTCGTACCGATGTATAAAAATTACCAGAGCATTAGCCTCTTCAGTGTCGTCAGTATATAAACTGTATGCAAAAGTTTTGATTGAACGTGTTATGGAAAGAAAGTGAGTTTATATATATTAGCATAATCAATATAATATTATTTTCTACTTTCAATGTGTTGTTGTGTGTGTTTGTATAAGTGTGTTGCAATGTGAGTATTATTTTTGAATATTTTAAAAATTGAAGTGAAATATATCAGGAGACAAAAGTTTTATACATATAAAAATTTATGAACTAAAGTTGGATTTATTGTAGTATGTTAATAAAATAGTTTACCTGAAAACTTTTTAGACGACCAATTGGCTCAGTAGCGAGGTCCTCGGCCCGGGGAGTCAATGGTCGCGGATTCGTACCCCGCATCGGAATAAATATATGAATAGATTACAAATATTTATTCCGAGTCTGATAACCCCGCCAATCCGCATTGGACAAGCGTGGTGGGTTAACGTCCGTTCCTCCAGAAATGGAGAGGCCCATGCTCAGCAGTGGGACATATATGGGCTGTTGAAAAAAAGCGTTTTTTTTCTTTTTCAACTCACTTTGTACAAACATGTAGGTGTCGTTTTTTTTTTGTACAATTGCGGTGTACGATTTACAACCTTTACGTAAGTTGTAAGGAACGAAGTTATAGCATGAATGTCACTTTCAAATTACAAACTCCCGCGTTCACAAAGAGATTATTATGTTTCCGTGCTTTAAGTAATTGTCACACAGTGATTTATAGAGACAGTCGACCATTAGTCAAAGCTGCCTGCGTCACCTGACGTATCCCGAGGAGTTATTTGTCAGGTACCAGCTGATGTCACCGAACCTGGTAGTAAAATATACAATTTTCCGTTTTATTTTTTAATTTGCTTTCTATACAAAGTACATCGTTTGGTTTGTGACGCATGGCCTTATTATATGAGGTCGAAATTTAAACTACATCTCAATACAGCCATCGAACCATGAACGTACCTATATTAAGTTATTGTTGAATGATATTTCATCGGGTTGAAACTCGTTTTTGGGATAACAAGGCAAACGAGCATGCGTATCACCTTTTTTTATTCGATAGGAGGACAAACGAGCATGCGTGTCGCCTGATGGAAAGCAATCAACGCCGCCCATGGACAACCGCGACACCGCAGGAGTCGCGGAAGCGTTGCCGACCTGTTAGGTATGTATAGGCTTGTTTTTTGAAGGTTCCAATGTCGTATCGGTTCGGAAAGACCGCCGAGGATAGCTGGTACCACAAACATACCTGATGAAAAGCAATCAACGCTGCTCATAAACATCCGTAGTGTCTGCCATAGGCAGTGCATATAATTTACACACATACTTATTAATACATATGTATTTGTACAATTAATACATACATGTATTTGTACAATTATGACGGGGGGGATGAATCAGGGAGGCAGAGATTTTATATATAAAAAGAGAGATCTATATTTGTTTAATTTTGTTTTACCTTTAAAGCAAGATTCACTAGAAGAAAGCACGTTCTAAAACTTAATTTAATCAAAAATTATTACATTATTTACTAAGTTTAGATTATATCAATTATCAGTTAAAGTTTATATTTTTTTCAAAATAATAGTATAGTACAAAATAGCATTTGAGACAATGTATCATCAGTAAGTATTTCTAATAAAAAAACAATCAACGAGTAAGGCTTTCACGATTAGAGCTATAAGATCTTGAAAGATCTTAGAACTCACGTACAGAGTACTATGTTCCTTGGCTTAAGTAATTGTCGCCGTGTGATATATTACGACAATCCACTATTTGTCAGGTTGCCTTTGAAATTCCCGTCGTACGCTTTAAATAAAGTATTTCTTAAATAAAGAAGAAATCATAAAAAATGATATAAAACTCTGGGTTGCAAATTCCAAACCTAGGAAGAGACTCCTTTCTTTCCTTTATGGTGAAACGCCTGCTCGATTGCCTTCCTATCCCATAAAAAAAACGCCTCAAAAATCGGTTTTTGCATTACGCTTACTTTGCCATAAAGCATTAATTTATATTCCTTCTTGCCATAAAGCATCAATTTACATTTAATTGACCATAATGTCTAAAGAAACCATAAAAGAAGATTTTAAAATTGAAAAACACAATTACACAGTTGTAATGAAGAAAAATATAAAAAACTTTCTCATGTTCTTGCTCTCTTAAAAAAATCTCTCGTGTCCCTTAATAGATATTAAAATTGCGTAGCCGAATTGAATGAACGAATTTATAGATATCGGTTGAGCGATCTCGAAATATATTTCTATCAAAAGTCATCACCACTCATCAAATGGTGGGGATTTGAATGAGTGGCGACCTACGTTATATTTTTTCCGACATTCACGCATTACCACTCTAGAGAACCAAATATATTCAGCGGTATTTAACTAAAAGAAAACTATATAAATATTGAAGTACATTTAATAGTTTTTATTAATTTTAACATTATTAATTGAATTGAAAAGATAAAGAAAAGACAATTAATTAAATTAAAACACAAATAAAGTATTTTTAAACGACACAAATAATGATCCGATTCCTGTTGAAAAATTAAAAAAATAAAATGTGAAATTCATTTGCATTGCATATTTCCCGTAACTTTTATTCACGCAACACCTCTCTAGAGAATCACATAAATATATTCGGCAGAATTTTCTCTAAAATAAAAATTGAAAATATAGAAGCACATTCAATATTTTTAATTAATTTGACTGTAAAGGAATATTTTTACTTTCCTAATATGAGTCCCGCTTAATTAACGGGTCAGCGGATAACTTGCGAACCGGAATTCCTCTACGGAATTAATAGTATCATTTTTCAAATTAATACGCCTCAATAGCGCGTACAAATTAGAGAGACAGCGGATATACTAGTAGATCTCAATTTTCATTAATAATTAATTAGCAAATTGAAGACCAGTTAGCTCAGTTGTCAGAGTACTTTTTAAAAACAATTTTTTTTGTCCCTGATATACACACAGTGGCCCCGCGGTAATTCGGACCCTGTCTAATCTGGAGCCCCCTATAACGCGACACGCCTATCTATTTTTTTATGATATAGAAAGGCAAAGGAGCAAACGTGTCACTTGATGGAAAGCAATCGACGCCACTCATAAACATCCGCAGCGCCGTAAGCAGTGCAGAAGCGTTGCCGGCCTTTAAGGAATGTGTCATTATGGGAGGTGGCATTTATGTCGGGCCTCCGGAACTCAATCGTTCACCACTCACTCAGTCGCCTGTTTTCTGCGGGACTGTGATCCTTCCCCGGGTGAGCCGGCCCGTTCATACTACAGACAAATAATATGCCATTCTTGACAAAATTTTCGTGTGCACCGTGGCTCCACCACTACGTACGTTTCATGTACTTGATTGTACATGAAAATTTCCGCAAATCTTCAATAATATAATGCATGGTTGGATAGGTTATAAATTATATGATAATCCAGAATAAAACATGGCAACACAAAAAAAATTGGTATAGTCGAGTCACAACTCACAACATATAATCTATATTATCCATCATATCATGATTTAAAAATATAATTAACAAAAACATCACAATTGTGATGTTTAGTTCCACATTCATATTATACGAGTATATGTACATAATTGTAGTTGTATGATTCGTACTTCAAGTATATTTTTTGATTTATAATTTTGCGGATTTCAAAATACTTTTATTCGAAAACTCCGGACATATAATCCGACAAATTCCATAATCCGATGTTGCCATGCAAAACGTTTGTCAAATTACCACGGGTACCACTGTATATATACATAGTTTCGATAAAAAGAAAATTAAACAATACTAGTAATGATTTTATCGAGATAAAAATACAAAATTAATAAGCGTGTCGCCTGATGAAAGCAATCAAAGCCGCCTATAGACATCTGTGACAAACTAGGGTTTGGAGAAGCGTTCCCGGTTTTTGAGAAATGTACGCTTATATTTTGAAGGCTCCAATATCGTACCGGTTCGGTTATACTGAAACTATGTGATTCCATAGAATGATGGAATATTTTTATATCACACGAAACTAGTCAAAAGCAGGCAACTGAAGTGTATTTTTTTAAATTAAGCACTCACCCGAAATCTAATTGAGTTCTGTCGTTTGCCGATGATAAATCCTCTTAATATAATTCCAAAGTGCTACGAGGCTTTTCCGATATTTTTTCTGCCTATTTTATCATTAAATGGATCCTAAAATAGGCGAATAAATCTTCTTTAATATTATTAAGAGTAAATGGTATATTTAATATTAGAGTAATAAAAAATTTGATTTTTGAGATATGCAACAATATAATTTTCATTTACATGCATAAAGTTTTTTTAATAATATACATTTTAATTATTAATTAGTTAATTCATACATTAATATTTTTAATTCCTGTTTATTTAATTTAGTAAGGAGTGTTTAAATTATATAACATATAATATTAATATTTTGAATTGGATGGACTCCTCTTATGTAAAGGCTTCCTCCAAATATTCCCATTTTTCTCTATTTTTAATATTAAAAAAAAGGAAATATTCAATAAAGTATTGAAAAATGAAACTCACGTGTAAATATTTCCTATGTATCAATATCCATAAGTTGGATCGATCAGGAATTACATGTAACAGAATAAGGGCATCGAGTATCAGTTTACCCACGGTAGACCCAGGCAGCGTTCGAAGGATCACATCGAAAAAGATCTGACTATCCTAAGGAAGAAAACTAATTGGAACGCGTTACCCTGATAGAGACATAGAGATGGCTGGAGAAGAATTGTGGAAGAGGCCAAAACTCATACCGGGTTGTAGTGCCAAAAGAAGAAGAAAAATATGTAAGTTTCATTGTTCATGTAAATTAATCAATCAATCAATTTTACTGTTTTTCCGCGTTTCCCATTATTTACATCCTTACTTATACCCTATCTGCTACGCTGGAGGCATCTGAGATGTCTCCACAGTTTTATATTTTTTTGTCCATAAGAACCTTCTACAAAGTATTAGAAAAAAAGATAAATGAAATCCATATAGTATTTCTCAAGTTGTGGCGTGACCAAGGGAAATAAGAGATTCATTTAATTATTAATAATTATTTGTATTTAATTACATAGTTTTTGTTTGCTGAGACCGCGTCTCGGTAAACGTAGTGTCGGACGCTCCCCCGGCTAGATGGTGCGACGATCTGCGCAGGGCGGCTGGCAGAAACTGGATGCGTTTAGCCGAAGATCGGGCTAGGTGGCGCTCCATGGGGGAAGCCTATGTCCAGTAGTGGACTGCCGCAGGCTGCTGCTGATGATGATGATGATGATGATGACATAGTTTTTATACTACTTTTATCTTTTCAATCAATCAAAAGGTTGACTAGTAGAGAATGCTCTCTTTTATTAAGTCCTCCTTTGAACTAGAGTTTGTACAGAAAAAATAAATAAATAAATAAATTTCACCGTTTCTTCTTTCGGAATTCTAGAGGAATCTCGTTACGAAATTATGGCAGTAAATTAAATTCACAATTTTGACAAAAGAAACGTAATTTTATTTATTACATTGACGTTTGACAAAAGAAATGTAATTTTAAATGTAGAAAAAAAATGAAGTTGTTATTGAGGATAAGAAACCATATAAATGTGTTAAATTTGCAAAATATTATTTATATTCGTGCATAGTATCGGTAAATCTAAGTAGAATAATTTATAGGAGACCGTTATGATAGCAAAATCTTGATTTGTGGTTGCAATAAAATTATAATTTATAGACTTGTTGTTCTATTGTGGAAGCTAAAGAAACTATTTATTCATTTTATATAGTTCGTTAACGGCGTATTTGATTTGTATTGTCTTTTTTTACAGTTCATATATCCCACTGGTTACAGTCCTCCCCATTTAAAGAGGAATGGACATTTACCCACAACGCTTGCCCAAAGCGGGCACACAGACACAGAGTCGAAACTCAATATTTTCACGGCAATCCCCTATAGGGGTTGGCAGAGACCACAGAGCTCCATCCGCTACCATTCATTGCAGCGAAACGACTCTCGATTGGTCGAACCACGTCGCCGTCATTTTGTCAACAAATTAGGTATATTAAACTCGTTTTAGTGAATCCCACGAGCCGCAAGGGAGGATGGAAGTCAACCCAGCAGAGCCCTGCATGCTGAGGTAAGGCACCATAGTACCCGGGGGAGCCCGATCCCGGAACCGTCGGCACGTTTGCGACTAAGTTCGCCCTTAGCCATGCAAATATTAAAAAATCTTCAATTAATAAATCAATTCCGAAATCGGTTTCTTCATCACAGAACACTTATTACAGGCTTAAAACAAAGGGGAATTTATACGCCCCAGCAATAAACACACATTAGTTTAGAATACCTTGATATCCACAAGAGAAACTCCGAACCAACTTTGTCCAAATAATGAGCAAATGAGCAAATAAAGAAAAGAAGCAGAAATTGTGGACACTGACGACAGTACGCCAGTGTCCATGTTGTTGGATTCGAAGATGTTATTGCTGGATGGTATTGATGGGCCCGCGGGCTGAAAGAAAGTGTCCATGTTTCTGCACCGTAAAGTCAAAGGCGAAAGGAGAATCGAAGAAGACTAACTAATCCCTATAGTTTTTTTAGAACAAGTAAACAAGTAGTGTTTATATTGAGATATATCTGTGAGAAAAAAGTTACTATTATATCATAATAAATAACTAAATAAATCAAGTGTAAGTTCATCTCAGTCTCGCCGAAACGAATACAGTTATTATATATATTTATCCTCATGCAGAATTCGAAACCGCAATCATCGAATCCGTAAGTGGCGGATTCGCCACTGAAACAAGTAGTCATCAACATACATGAGCTATACACATCTAGTGTCTGCCAGCCGATCTGCGCTGATCGTCACTCCGATCCGATCAGGGAGGCGTCCCACACTATGTTTGTCGAGTCGCGGTCTCCACTCCAGCACTCGTCTACTCCAACGATTGTCGGTTCTCCGACAAACGTGTCCAGTCAATTGCCACTTCAGTCTGCTAACTTGAAGAACTATTATGGTGACTCTATGTCAACAGTGGACTGCCGCAGGCTAATATTGATACATTCATACATACATACAACCATACATATCGTCACTCTTGTCTCCCGTAGAGGTAAGCAGAGACCACAGATCTCCATCCGCTACGATCCTGGCACACGTTCCTCGCTTCCTCCACACTTATCCATCCTTCCTCTCACATTCATAGTAACGAAAAGGCTCTCCGTTACTAGCTTCTCGCCCTTGTGGCAATCAGGACGTGACCGGTGGTGAACCACATCGCCGTCATTTTTTAACATTTTTAAAAAGGATGGAGAAGAAATAAAAAGGCAGGGGAAAGGAACGATGGATTCAGACAGGATGATAGGCATAAGATACTACCACAACGGAAGACAAGGAGTAATATGGTAGTAGCTCGGTAGGCCAAGGTCGCGCACCCGTGTACCAATACCATCACACTGGACAGACGGCTAGACAAACATACTTCCTGACTTGATTACTACATATGCTGTGAAAATAAATATAGGGTTTACGTTCATTATCCTTTATTCTCATAAAAAACAGACACAGGTAAAAGGCATAAGAAAACAACTTTATAAAATAGCTAAATTTTACATTTCCTCTTTTAAAAAATAAGTTTAGTCTTCGTCGGGTCCAAAACGTATGACTATTAATGGTTCCAAGTTGCTTCTGACCCCAGAATACGAACTGTTTCCATTTATAATATTCTGACAGACTAATCCCACGCACTGTGAACAGACAAAAACGAGTTATTACATACACCATCATCAGCTTATAGCAGTCCACTGCTGGACAAATAGGCTTCCGCTAAGGCGTGCCAACAAGCTCGATCGATCAAGCAGCCATACACATCCAGCTTTCACCAGCCGCCCTGCTCCGATCATCGCTTCTTCTAGAGAGGGATGCGTCTTTCGCTATGTACGCAGAGAGGCAGTTTCCACTCCAGCACTCGCCTACCTTAACGTCTTCTTTTCTTTGTTTTCAATAACTTATAACTATTATGCTAGATCGAGTTAAAAGTAATAAAACATCAGGTATCTTAAAATCTACTAGCCTTATCACTAACCTACTAACCTTAATCAAACTATATTTTATAATGCAGCACCACAATTAAACAATTTAACTTATAATATAGTCCATAGTAATTTTTCATGTCGATAAATAAAAAAAACTTAATTTAAATATAATATGAACTTATCTTTCATTCCACTAACCTTCGATTGACAATTCAGTCCTTCACACTGAAAAAAAACATGATTCTTTATGACTTGGTTGCCATTGTTAATACACATATGATAAAGATAGATAACTAAAATCAGAATAAACATAGAGATATCAGATAGATATTAAGAATATTTATCTTAACGCCGCAATCGAACCTATGACCCTTGACTCAATAAGCAACCAATTCGCTACTGCACCATTAAGTTCGTTAGTTATTTTATACATTCGCTTATTTACTATTGTATTATGTTTCTTTTGAATAAGTAATAAGCTAGCAATTAACTATATATATATATATATATATATATATATATATATATATATATATATATATATATATATATATATATATATATATATATATATATATATATATATATATATATATATATATATATATATATATATATATATATATATATATGTATATATATATGTATATATATATATATATATATATATATATAGTTTTCTTTTGTAACCTAATCCTTCCACCTAAATCATAAGTAATATCGTAAAACACAAAATAACTTACCGCTGACACGCAATATTTACCAGCGCACTGAAAATAAGCTTTCTTTTAAAATCTACTCTTGTATTTACGTAAGTGTACCTGACTTCTGATCGAAGGGTCTACGATTCTAATCCCAATTGGTCAGTAAATATGTTTTTAAAACAATAATTATTTTTGTGTCTCTGCACATGTAGGAAACCAACCCTATATTCATTGTTACTAACAGATGCGGGAAACCAACACACGTCCAATGACTCCTGGAATAGTAACTTCGGCACTGAGCCAATTAATGTTTTTTTATTTATATGTTCATGCCTATTCCCCGCAGGGGTTGGCAGAGACCACAGAGCCCCATCCGCTATTATTCATCACAGCGAAACGGCTCTCCATTAGTCGCTTTTCGCCCTCGTGAGAATCAGAAATCAATAATGTAATAATGGAGGATGGATAACATACATACATATGATCACGCTTGTTTCGGTATATATATCAGATCACGTAGGGGTAGGCAGAGACCACAGATCTCCATCTGCTACCATCTCGGCACACTTTCTTTGCTTTTCATCCACACTCCTCGCTCTATTTATACCAGCTCGTCGGTTAACGGTACTTTTGTCCTGACCTTTCTTGAGAACGTTAGCAATTTGATCAAGATATGTTATCTCCTTGGTCTTTCCCAACCGACCCTTCCATCCACATCCAAAATATAAATTTACTTTTTCAGTCATATTTTCCATCCTTTATTTATCCATCCTTTTTATGTGCCCAAACCATCTAAGCATCCCTTTCTCAACTTTTGTCACGACTCTTTTTACACCACATCGCTCTCGTATAACTTCATTCCTTATTCTATCAGTCAAAGTTACCCCCACACACACTTCTTAACGCTCTCACTTCCACCGTATTCAGTCTACTTTCAGGACTTTTCTGCCAAACCCAACTTTCGCTACCGTACATCAGAGTTAACAAGCACTCCCCGATGTGTGTCTAGAAAGCCAGAATGTGTCTAAAAAGGCCGCCAGTCGGGCCTTTCTAGACACATTCTGGCTTTTCATAAAGGAGTGCAAGGCTCCATTATCCTGATTAATGAGAAATGATAATGTGGCGTATGGTGGATTACTGTATGTAAAATAATATTATAAATGTAAAATACTCACATTTGTAGTGCATTTGTCACCTTTACACTAGAAAATAAGATGTATCTCATCAAAGATACTTCTTCAAACTTTTTACTTTAAAATAAATTATATTATGTAAACAATTGTAAAGGTTTTTAAGAGGATAGTACGCAAACAGATAGGTCTCCTGAGTACGGTTTCTTCCTCGATCCGTTTGCTGTGTTTGTCAAGAATGGCATATTGTTTGTTTATAACATGAATGGGCTGGCTCGCCCAGGGAGGTACCACACTCCCGCAGAAAACTAAGCTACCACTCAGACGCCGAGTGGTAGCTTAGTTACCGCGCTTCGTCCGGTGACCGGTTGAGTTCCGAAGGCTCAAACCCCCTCCACTCTCCTTCCCCCCCCCCGCGCTCCACTCAACCATCCCATAATGACATTTTTGTTAAAGGCGGGCAACGCTTTCGCACTGCACTGCGGATGTCTATGGGTGGCGTTAATTGCTTTCCATCAGGTGACACGCCTGCTCGTTTGCCTTCCTATCCCATAAAAAAATACATGGCTCTACCACTATCAAATCTTTTTAATTGTAGGTTCTGAACAATTATTACCATATACAAGGTTAATACGGATATTATATATTTACCATTGCGTGGCATGAGTCACCAATACACTGAAAAATTAAACATCATCTTTATGCTTTCGTGTTCACGATGCATCACCTTGTCCTTCATCTTTGCCTGATTATAAAAGTCAGGCGTTACTTCACGTAAATACATTAATAAAATAATTTTAAACGTGCCTTGTTGATATCTACGATAAACAAATCAGAAAAAATAATATTATATATTTACGAAAGAAGTGTGTAATATACTGGATTACTAGCCTAATTCTTACTGTAAAAACGACCGTCAACAAAAATCCTCCACCACTTCACTGCTGTCACTAAAACCAACAACTTCATACACACTCTACTACATTTTCACAATGTATACAACATATGTTTCCTCTCAACACGAAGCATCTTCAGGTACAGTAGGCTACACAGAAAACCACCATTGTGACAACGACTTTCAAGCAGCAATAGGTCAGTCGGCAAGTCTTGGGCTTACGATCTGTAGTACGTCATGAGTTCGTATCCTGCACTCGACTATTGATGTGAACCATTTCTTCCAAGAATTCTAATAATATTTAAAAACATTGCTAGTTTTCTTTAACTACAAATGATTGTCTACCGTAGAGTGACACATCCTGTCAATCACAATCCTTAGCGTTACGCATCTTGTTGCTGCCAACCGCACTGCATAGATAGTCACACCTCATAGAGTTTCACGCTCCGTTCATCAAGAGGCGATCTCCAATCCAGCACTCGTCTACTGTAACGGTTCTCTGACAAACGGAACCTGTACACACACTTGATTCAGGAGTTGTATATATATATATAGGTAATTTTACACAAAGTTAGAGTGGTATTGAGGTATACCTCAATTCCACTCTATCTTTGCGATTGGGCTCTTGTTAGCCATCGGAACTGCGGTAGCATGTGTCACCATTTCCCGAAATTTCAACAAATGGCAGAGAGTGGTTAAGTAAAAAAGGAATTGTACATGTACTCTATTATCCAGCAAATAACACATCTGTTAGAGAACCGACAACCATTAGAGTAGACGAACGCTGGAGTGGAGACCGCGTCTCTGCAAACAGAGGTTTGTTTTTATTTCAGAACAGGCAAACGAGCGTGCGGGTCATCTGTTGGTAAATAAACACAGTCACCTATAGATACACAACGCCAGAGGTGTCGTAGATGCGATGTCGACTTAATAAACACTACGTGTGGACATCCTCCAGCTAAATGGAGCGAAAATTTCCTTTAGGACTCTGCTCTGGTAAAACATATTTGCATGTAGCCGAAGATCGAGCTATGTAGTACGACTGACTGGGAAAGGGTTATCTCCAGTGAAGTGCCGTGGGCTGAATATGATAAAACAGCAAGCAAAGCTGTTATCAAAGTTGGTAAGTGTATTAGAACTCATGACGTTTCCGTAACTTTCAACATTTTGGTGTGACGTTCATAATTTGTGTAGTTTTCGGTTATGGGTTTTCATACAATTATTATAGCTTATAAATAAATTTGTTATAATGATTTACTTACGTCACCTGTAGTATTACTTCCGTAAACCTATAATTAAATGTTTTCATTTTAAGAATACATATGCATTGTACATATATCATATCTCTAATTTAGTTTCCGATTTATTCTGAATTCTTTTATATATTATATATCACAAAAATTTAAAATCTAAGTCATATTTTTTAATTTTTAAAAAGTTGAGAATTAAAAATATTAAAATTATTAATGGAGTCAGGCGTTACTTTGCGGAAATCCATCACTATATGGACAGTCAAAAGTTTTACTAAGCTAAGATCCGCGACAAGCAAAACAATAACAGAAAATTAATGTGTATTTTTCCGTTGGGTTAAGTTTTCCATCTTGTAAACGACACGTTTTTCGCCCCAACACGAGGCATCTTCAGGTATAGTAGACTCTACGGAAGACAACCGAAAACTGACCCGCCATTACAATGGGCGCCCTATATAAACAACCCCCACCCACAATGTAAGAAAACAACAGGTGGGCGATACAGGTGTGTCAAAACTTACATTTAAACTTTTTACTAAAACTCTTTACGTTACAAGATGGAAAAGTGATAATGTGTGTTTGGTGTTGTGTATAGTGGTTAGTGGGTGGAGAATTGATAGCCGATTTTCGGTAAGTTTTTTGGTTTAAGTTCCAAATAAATCCACTTAATCCAAGGGAAAAACACACATAATTAATTTTCTGTTATTGTTTTGCTTGTCGCGGATCTTAGCTAAGTAAAACTTTTGACTGAAATAAATGCGTGTATCGTGACTATTTTTGTTGACTGCATAAGTCGACACAAGATTTTGATAAAATGGCAACCATTTTATCAACACGTGACATTATAGCTGGCTAGTAATTTACTTTCAATTACGATACTTGTTTTTATTATATTTTACTTGAAACTGGTTATTACTATTTGCTATTAAAGAATCTGGATAAGGGGCGATTTTCCAATAACTTCTTTCCACGCACCACAACCCTGAGGAACCAGCTACCTCCAGCGGTATTTCCGAACCGATACGACATTGGAACCTTCAAACAACAAGATTACACTTTTCTTAAAGGCCGGCAATGCTTTCACATTGCCTATGGCACTGCGGATGTCTATGGGCGGCGTTGATTGCTTCCCATCAGGTGTCTCACCTGCTGGTTTTGCCTTCCTATCTCATGAAAAGGAGGAAAAAGAATTTTCATTTACTTCGTTTTATATAAATTGTTTATGCATACCATTATGTTCAAAAGTTTTCGAAGCATCTTCTGGTATTAAGTTTAAGTTTTCTTTTTATATTAAGATAGATTGTAAAAATTTGGAAGATAGAGACGAGAATTACCAAAAGGGTAATGATATACAGAGAAAATGAATATATGATTTTTAGCTTTTATGTGTCTCAAATATATCTTATGTATATAAAAGGAATTAAAAAGGAATTGTAGCCCTATAAGTTAGAGTTGCGCTCAGGATCTGAAGTCGTGGTTTTGATTTACTATTCTTCTATTGACTTTTGATCATATTATTGACGTGAACGATATTTACCCAGCACAAGCATTTATTAGCTTAGTTGGAATGGTTAACAAAAGTTTTAGCAACATCAAAAAAAATGCTAGTCGTCTTTTCTTTAAAAAACTATATAGTATATATATAATAGTATGACATACGTTGCTTCGTTTATTTCATTTGTTAAAGGTTAGTCTGCTAACAATCAACCTCTTAACGCCATATCGTAATAATGTTCTTCTGGAAGGAGAAAGACCGGCAAAAGAAACTACGCAGGCATTCTCTTTTGCGAATACTCATTAAAACAAAAAGAACATCCAATTAATTTCATTCAGATTCAGACTTTAATAATACGTTATCTTACCTGCGACATGCAAGCTCCGGATCTACACTGTGAATTTGAAAATATTTTTAAGATAGAAAAGATATTTTGATGAACAAATTAGCTCCGTGGTAAAGCTACCAATTTGAGATGATTAATAGCTTCAGGCGTTAATTTGCGGAAATCCATTACAATTTTATTTATATTTACTTAGCTAAAATCCGCGACATTCCTATCGCGGATCTTAGCTAAGTAAAAGTTCTAACTGTCCACTACCAATTTGACTTAAGGTCGCGACTTGGCTTCTCGCACCGGGATAAATATATGTTTATTTAATAATATAAATACAATAATATATGTAGACAATAATGATGTAGCTTAGTCGTATCTTATAGATAATTATCATCATAACATCGGAAAGGCAATATTCTTTGTAACTAATCAATTGTATGTAATCCACAAACATTGCTGAAGGCCTGACAAGAGAGAGTAGCAGGAGTTGATAAAGAGCTACTTTGACACCTTTTTATCTCCTTCCGCGATAGACCAGCAAAATTATAGACTTGGGATATGTATATATTGCTTACATGTATTTATTTCGAGTCTGGTGTTCCACCAATCCGCGTTGTAAGCTTGGTGGTTTAATGCCTTTGGAAATGGGGAGGCCTATGCCTAGCCTGTAGGCTAGATATATGTTTATCTAATCGATGCAGGAATGGAACAAACGACTATTGTCTCTAAAAGTGATAACTACGCTATTGAGCCAATCAGATGAACCGGACATATATATTCGTATGTAAATTATATCCTCCTATATAAATATAAACTTACCATAGCTCTACACGACGTTTTTTCGCACTAAAACAATGGTTATAAAACGAAAATTTATTAAAGGTAAGTTGTTTATGTAATTTCTTACTAAATAGTGCGTATAATATAGAAAAAAATAGAGATTTTTCAGATAATTGTGGATGGATCGTTAGTTTGGGGAAATCCATTATAAAGATGGAGAGTGGAAGTTACTTTGCTAAATAAGTTTTCTCTCTCTCTCTCTTTCTCTCTCTAGCTATTCGGAATCACCTACGACACCAACACTCACACGCACCCCGGCTCTAACCGAGCACGTAGAGTAAGGAACACTTCTACACCGGCCGCTTACCGGACGTTTAACGTAGCGTCATGACGAAATTAAAATTGGCATAGACACACATGTGTACCTCTGACACGACGTCGAGCCGATGGAATCTGCGATTTGCGCAGATTCCCAAATGTATCTTACTTGCCCGCGGGCCCAGTATTCGATAAGCTGTTAAAGCCAATAGGCTACCAGCATTAACATCTTCGAATCAAATTCTCTCTAGCTCTTAGCAAACTATTAAGTATTAATAGTTAGTAAGTCTATTTTTTGAGAGACTTTTTACTTATCTAGCTTTATTTATATTTAATTATTATTATTGTTTCTCAATCTTTTTTCTCAACAAGAACCTACTTTTCCACACAACAGAGAATCCTAGTGTGGAAACTAGAGTTCTGTTAGATATGACATTAAGTCCGCCAGCCATGCACTTTGTGTAGAAGTTACAGAATACTGTACAGTTTACAAAATACTGTAAAAGTTTTATAATGGTATAACTATAGAAGCAAGAATGGACCAGCTCAACCGGACAAATACCACACCCGTATATAATATCGCATTCGTACGGTTAGGCAGACCAAGAAGAAAGTTTGCAGATCCATTAAAAAACAGCAGAAAGGCTTACTCTTGAAATACAAGCACCACCCTCGCACTGGAAGGTAAAATCAATATAAGAAGATATTTATATATTACTGATTAGCAACATCGAATAAAAAGATAACACACACATATATACATAGTATATGTATAAGAAGCTATGCCAGAGAACCAGAGTCACCGACATAGCTCTTCAAGTTAGCAGACTGAAGTAGCAATAGGCTGGACACGTTTGTCGGAGAACCGACAATCGTTGGAGTTGACGAGTGCTGTATGTAGCCGAAAATCGGGCCAGGTGGCGCGCCTTAAGTGAGGCCTATGTCCAGCAGTGGACTGCCGCAGGCTGATATTGACTATATGTATGTATAAATGAGTGTATGTTTAATTATATGGTGTAAGTTGTCTTATAGGCACTGCATTACACTCCAATTTATAAATAGTAAAATAAAATATAATATATAAAATAAAAGTGGATTCAGACGATTGCCTCGTGTCTTCATATGGCACTTAAATATACATGCAGCATAAGGTACGTTTTTGAGATTTAAATATTTAAACATTAATAAGTGTATTTACGGACTTTTCCCGCCAACTGACATTAGTGACGTTGCTTAATTATAGTGGCGTATTATACAATATCGATTAGTGGAGTGATATGAAATAAATGCGTGTATCGTGACTTATTATGTTGACTGAAAAAGTTCATAGTAGGTTTTGGTAGAATAGCCACCATTTTATTAAGACGTAACGTAACGATAACCTGACTAAAACATTTCAATAAATTTGATGTTATTGTATTTTACTTGACACCAGCATAATAGTTATAACTAATTGATATAGAAGAAGAAAGAAGAACGTATATTTACATTAGCAAAGCATTGTTGGCCTTTGCACTGTAAAAGAAAGAAAAAAAAACTGTTTAAAACAGCTTTGCATTCAGCATGCCTTATACAAACATATACACGCGCACATCTATACTACTTCTACAAAAGGGTGCAACGGCGGGCGATGGGTGGCAATTGGCTCAAAACCCTTACACAACCCTTTTTTTTACGTGGGGAAAAACCCCACGACGGCCGCCATCGGTACCAAGGATGAGTCCCGGGATCTTTTAAAGAACTGCTTCTGCCGGGGCTCCTCCGGCGCCTGGCTCACTAAGCCCGTCTCGGGGGTTACTTGACTATACATACACCCACACCTCATCAGAATAGAATAGAAGTAACAGAACAGTATAGAAAAAAAACGGAAAAACTTAATTAAGTTTGAGTATGCTGAATATTAATGTGAAAAAAAATGTAATGTATTAACATTAAATAAAAAAAATAAACGTTGGATGTTTAATGGAAAATTTAGTATATGTGGAAATAATCTAACTTTCCCAAAATCGGTTTCGCTTGATCATTTAATTTTGAAAATGTAAAATTAAGTTATTTAAGACTACTAATTATCTTAGTGGCGAGACTGACGTCTATGGACTGAATGGTCGCGGGTTGTGTGTACGCCATACATATATGCGGGAATCGCATAATATATGTATGGCGTACAGATATTTATTCCGAGTCTGGTAACCCCGCCAATCCGCATTGAAAAAGGGTGGTGGGTAATTTTCATTCCTCCAGAAATGGAGAGGAACATATAGCTGTGGTAAAAAAGAAATCACTTTATGTTAATGTTGTGTCCATCTATAATTAGCATTATATTTAAGTATGTTTTTAGAACTATTTAGAATAATGTATAATAAATACTCCTATTAATGGTCCATAAGTAAATAAATTATTTTAATAAAATCATAAATGATGTGAATGACGTGACCACATCATTGGAACTGTTTTTTATTAATTATAACAAACCCCCGCATATTGTTCTCTTACCCACATATAAATATAATATAATTATATATATTTAACTAATTTAGAATAATTAATAGAGTAAAGCGTTACTTTGCGGAAATCCATTACTATGTGGACAGTTAAAACTTTTACTTAGCTAAGATCCGCAACAAGCGAACAACAATAAAAAATTAATAATGTGTGTTTTCCTGTTGGATGAAGTGGATTTACACGGAACTTAAACTAAATCTTACAACAACAATCTTAAACACCAAACACACACTACCACTTTTCCATCTTGCAAACGATACGTGTTTCGCCTCAACACGAGGCATCATCAGGTAAAGTAGACTCTACGGAAGAAAACCATTAAGTTAAACTTATTTTCTATTGTTGTTTGCTTGTCGCAGATCTTAGCCAAATAAAAGTATTAACTGTGGACATTATTTAGAATGGTTTAAAAGGATTGTAGTAATATTAAAAACATTGTCAATCTTTTTTTGTGGTAACATAAATAAATTAACAGATGATAACAAGCATCGTATAGAAATTAATTCAACTTACATAACTGATACAGCCACCACCCTGGCACTAAATATATTGGAAATATAATGTAAATAAAAAAAAGATTGTTATTATTTTTTTTGTTAAATAAATCAAAACTTAAAGTATAAACACTTCATTACTTTGTAGCGGGTTGCACCCCGCACTATGGCGTGGGTGCGTGACGTCTGGCAACACTCTCTTGCGTCAGAATCCGCTCCGGCGCAACGTTTTGGTTTCGTTAGACTAATTGTGTTTATATTCCATTTAAGTCCTACCGTTTACACACATTCTAAGCAATATAGAACACGTCAAAGATCGAGTGCTGGTGTTTTATTGAATATGTCAACGACCCGCCACCCCGACAACTTATAAAGGAACAAGTTCTGTTAGAATGCGCTTATAAAATTCGGCTACACGTATCCAGTCTATAGCAGCGCAAGGCGGCTGCCATAGACTGGATGCGTGTACTTAAGATATTTCAATATTATCTATTAGTCTATAAAATTTCTTAAATCGTCGTAACTGAATCGACTGGATATGGTCTTCTCCAAATCAGCAGAGTAGCGGTAATATCTACGCTCATAGTAGTCACTGCTAAGCATTGGCATTTCTAATTTAAAGGTCTGCTTCCTTACTACCTATGGTGTCGTGGATGTCTGTTGGCGGCGTTGATTGGTTTCTATCAGGTGACACGCTTGCTCATTTACCCTCCTATACCATAAAAAAAGTCTCGACTATATCCACAGGAAAAAAAGATGTGGCCTATACTATTACAGTCTATACTATTTTTCCGGCAACAAAATATAAAAATGTTAAAATACAGTACCACCGATTGACAAGTCCTATTGCGACACTGAAAAACAAAGAATTGTTTAATAATAATAATATTACCACAACTAATGATATTACCCTGTAATATTATTATTATTAAATAATTGTTTAATAATAATAATATTACCACAACTAATAATAAATATACTCCGGCGTTGTTAGTTATTATCGAACTGATATGACGTTACATCCTACAAAAAACAATCCTACATATTTCTTAAGGGCTGACAACGTTTCCGTCTATGAGCGGTATTGATTGCTTTCTATCAGATGACATGCCTGATCGTTTGCCTTTCTATCCCTTCAAAAATACATCGTCCAGTACACTTAACGGTACACTTACACTTAACGATAGTCTTCCGCAGAGTCTTCTTTACCGGAAGATGCCTCCTCGTGTTTAGATGAAACACGTATCAAATTCTTTGTGGGAAAGTAGGGTACAGGTGGATCTTAAAGTACATGAAATACTTCGTATTGAAGATGTACTTTAAGATTATCCTATATACAGCACCAAATATCAAACATTTAGAGTTGCGATTTTAGCTTCTATCATCGTAATGAGGTTCCCCTGAACGGAAGTTATACTATATCATTATTTATTGAAATGATAATAAATGTTTCATTATATAACATTATTAGTCTTGAATTATTTATTAGTCAAAATATATCGCTATAATACAATATTTTAACCACATCCTTACCTCTGCATTACATTGACCTCCGACACACTAAAAAGGGAATATGTTAAGTTGAAATTAATATACTACAAAAGAAATTTTTTTTAAATATTGAGTTATTATTAATAATTAGAAAAAGATTACAAGAATACATACTCAGATTACATTTCTACTGATACGGACTTTAACCTACCACGCTTGTCCAATGTGAATTAGCATGAATAAGCGAGAGGTAGAGGTATATTTTGGGGTCAGTTGCTGCAATGTTGCAAAAAAAAAATATTTTTGCAACGTTGCAGCAACTGATCCCAAAATATACCTCTTTTATATCTAAGTTAGAAATGATTTTATAAACATTTCTTAAAATATGAAAGAAAATCAATTTTTTATTGTTCCTGTTACACTGAAGAGACTTCATTCTTTGCCGGGAATCATACAACGAGAGTCAGAAACTATATCATGATTATGAAAAACTCACCTTAGAAATAGACGATTCACCAATAGTCTGCAAAGGTATTAATTAGCGTGATATTTTAATAGTGTTATAATAATAATAATTCTTTAATTATATAATGTGAGGTGTAACAAGATGAAAAAGGCGTTTAAAAGCTCCATCACATTGGCACTTATGGCGTACAAATTTCATTAATTATTTATTTGTTTATAATGTTAACTCTACGTAAACTATATACACATATAGACATATAAAAATCTAAATACATAAGCCGCTTAAGGTTACAAAGTATTCAATTATTAATAAACTGTTACATTGTCATTAAAATTATAATTCACTCATCTATTACATACATTCGATCCAACCTTTAAAGCAAAAAAGCCCTTAGTATTATAAATATTGTCATATATAATATTTACCATTAATATGACCTTTTTTTAGATAATATTGTGTTCGGTTGTTTTAATTCATGAGGTATATTGTTGTAGATGCGTATACACATGAACAGGCAGCTGTTGATATATTTACTCAGTCTGGGGTAGAGTCATGGTAGCACGGAATTAGCATTTCCCCAGGGTTCCCGCGTTTTGGTACGGTAAGTATTATATAACCGCTCAAGCGGTTATGTTTGCTTTGATGCTTGTTACGTATGTATTAAATTACCGAGCGACGCAATCTTGTTTATATTAGTCTCAAGTTTATAAAAACAACTGTGAATGACTGTTTTTTTTTGTTATTTTTGCTAATGAACTAGAGAACAGAATACAATGAAACATGTGGCCTTCGAGTGTGCGAATAATCTAAATTATCGTTAAATTCTTTCGACTAAACTTACGATCAAAATAACGACGTCTACTGATAATTATCAATGAGTGTTTATTTTATATAATGCTTCATTATATAAAGATCATTTTGATATATGTCTCTTTAATACTAATGACATGTTTTTATAATCACATCACTTCATATTTTCACGCACACAGTACTTTTTTTTTAAATTTTACCGATGTCCTTAGTGTGTTTCATTTAATTGATAAAGAAACATATCGATTCGTTCAAAAAGCAACCATAGACGATTAAAATTAAAACTAAAAATGTGGGATATCGAGAAAAATCGGCACGTAAGAATATCGTAACAATATTCGTACTCACAACAGATTTGCAAACAGGACCCAGACACTGAAAAAATAATTTCAAAGGTAAAGTTATAAAAACATAACACATAACCAAGATACATACTTACATTATAGTCAATGAGTCTTTTCAAACTCTGAGTGGCTCAAAGTAATGTAGAGGACTGACTATAATCGGAGTTTCCTTGATGGATATGATACAAAACGAAGAAATCCACCAGATAACTACATTACTCTCCTAAATTCTCCGAATTCAATCTATCTACAGCCCGCGATTGTCCATTGCTGGACATTAGCTTCCACAAAGAAACGCCACAAGCTTCATCAAAGAAGTGATAATTTTTTTTATGAGATAGGAAGGCAAACGAGCAGGCGTGTCACCTGATGGAAAGCAATCAACGCCGCCAATAGACTTTCGCAGCGCCATAGGTAGTGCGGAAGCGTTGCCAACTTTTAAGGAAAGTGTCATTATGGGAGTAGGAATGGGAGGGGGAGGGGAGGATGTTGGGTCTCCGGAACTCGACCGCCTACCGTACGAAGCGCGGTAGGAAAGCTTCCAGTCAGACGCCGGTTTTCTGCGGGAGTGTGGTACTTCCCCGGGGAGCCGGCCCATTCATGCTACAGACAAATAATATGCCATTCTTGACAAAGTATTCGTATGCAGCGTGGCTCTACCATTATTATTATTATACTTATTCAAGATCTTAATATGTTTTCATTTTTAACTCACCGATGCCGTACTTCCTACGCCTGTGCACTGTAATAATTACAAATTTTACATAAACATACAAGTGGATTTCCATATTTTTCGATACTGTCGTACCATCCACTGCTAAATATTGACCTCCCGCAAAATTAAGGGGGTTTTTGTAACCCTTAGATTAGAGATCCTGATTAAGTTTGTTAATAAGTTATCTATATCTATCTATATATAAGATTGGAAGAGTCAGACTTTGCGGAAATCCATTATAAAGATGGACAGTCAAAACTACTTTGACCTAAAGACGTAAAATACTAGTTTTACGATTGTCATTTCTTAGAATCTACTTACTATCCTGTGTTTGTGGTGAAAAATGGTATTGTGTATTTGATGTTGTCAACGAGTTGGTTATTGGAGAATATTTTGACGGCGGTTTCTCGGTAAGTATTTCTGCATACACTTCTTCGCAAACACACAATATATATTAAAGTATGTTTGACTGTCCATCTGTACAACATACATATTCGTACTATTAAAAATGAACCCAAAATTTTAATTGTACAATAAGTTATAAGGAAATATTTATCTGATCATTGTATGAGACACGACATTAGCACTAGCAGACACTAGACATTACTTTTAGCAACATATCATGTAAGGGAAAAGTTGGAAGTAAAAGATGAATCCATCTTCATCTTTCGGTCGGAGAAGGAAGCCTTGAGGAGGATGAGGATAGTCGTGCTGAATTTTCTGTCAACCTACGCTATTCGGAGAGGCCATAAGAAGAAGACAACGAAAACTGTCCTTGGGGCGCTAGATTTTTTTGTCAATTTGGCTACGTCGTAACTCATGGGAAGAGTTAGGGCGTAAGCTGCATCATCCACATCATTCTTATATGGATAGTCAAAAGTTTTTATATGGACAACCGAAAAGTGAGTCTTACGTAGAGTCTACTATACCTGAAGATGCCTCGTGTTGGAGCGAAACACGTGTCGTTTACAAGATGGAAAAGTAATAATGTGTGTTTGGTGTTGTGTATAGTGGTTGGTGGGTGGAGAATTGATGGCCGATTTTCGGTAAGTTTTTGGTTTAGGTTCCAAATGAATCCACTTAACCCAACGGAAAAACACACACATTATTAATTTTCTGTTATTGTTTTCTTGTCGCGGATCTTAGCTAAGTATAACTTTTGACTGTCCATATAGTGATGGATTTCCGCAAAGTAACGCCTGACTCTATTAATAATCACATTATTCTTGATTTTAAAGAAAATTAAGCTATCACACTTACTTGAGCAATGCAGTTGAACGTGAAACACTGAGAAAGCAGAAAGTAATATCAACGAGACATTCCTTTATATAAAAAAAAAAATATTCGTAGATTCCGGTAACAGAATTAGGTTGTAAGTAGAATAAACAGTAAAAGCATGTTTACTGATTATTTTATTATAATATTGAGAAAACATTCTGCCTTCACTTCACGCACTTCGTATCAACAAGATGGTGCCACATCACACACTGCTGTCCCGTCCTGTCTGTTTCGGCGATATCCCCTGGCATCCAAAGTCACTGAACCTCACCTTATGGACTTTTTGCTATGGGAATACTGCAGTGATACATTGATAAATATATCACTAATGTATTAAAACTTTGCATTTAAATTTAATAAAACCTTTTTACTTTTTTTACATTCGTAATTTTAAAATTTAAAATAAGAGAAATAAACTGTTTTATAGAGAAAGGATTCGATCGACTGACGTCTTCAGAATAACATGTCATATTTTCCTTGCATCAGAAATTAATATTGGTTAAATGTGAATAAAGTACATGATTAATATAAAATATACAGTGATTAATTAATATATTAATACTTAGAAAGTATATAATGTACAGTATAAAATACAATTATATGCATTTTATAAAGTATAAAATGTACTTTGATTCATTAATAAATTTAATTCACTTGGAAGAGTTTCACTATATAGAAGATAAAACCCCCTAAAGATCTCAGAAGTCTATGAAACAAACCCAACGACCATCTCAGGAGTGAAAGAAAATATCGTCTGCGAGGTTAACGGCGTCTCGAAGTCACTATTTCAATGAGGGATATCAACATTTTGACGAAATATTTTTTAAAAAATAAAATCCGTACTATTTTTATGGGATAGGAGGGCAAACGAGCAAGCGTGTCGCCTGATGGAAAGCAATCAACGCCGCCCATAGACAACCGCGACACCGCAGGAGTCGCGGAAGCGTTGCCGGCCTTTTAGGTATATATAGGCTTGTTTTTTAAAGGTTCCAATGTCGTATCGGTTCGGAAAGACCGTCGAGGGTAGCTGATTCCACAGAGTGGTGGTGCGTGGAAAGAAGTTGCAAGATAAACGCACAGTAGTAGTTCGCCACTCATCCAAATGGTGGGAATGAAATTTTCCTTTGAATCTTCCCTTCTTCGTAAATGTTATTGAATTTTATTTATTTCCTTTGTAATTTTTATTATTATTTATGTAATAATTATGCCACCGGAGATACTATGCTAATTTATATTGGAATATACACTTTTAACAAACCCTTTGTAAACATTTCTGTCGAGATACGTGCCCCGTTTTTAAACTCTGAAATATGTCAAATATTTTCCATTGAAAAACATTAAAAAATAATAGATTTAAATCTATATAAATAAAAATAAATGTTTCTTCTCTAAGCGTTCTTAAACCATTCGTAATGAAACTTTGGTGAGTTGTTCTTCTTGTGATCGTCAAAATTTCTGGACCAAAAAATGCAACCTGGGCAACCCCGAGGTACCACAGCTTATAGCTTTACTCATATATATTATTATATAAATCACCACCATCAACAGACGGTGAAAGCCCACTGCTGGACATATGCTTCTCACTAGGTGCGCCACTTAGCCCGATCTTTGCCAGTCCTTTTATTGCCAGCTACCCTGCGCAGATCGCTCCATCTAACTAGCATCTAGCGGCTTGAAAAATGTAGCGTACGTAGCACGCTACATTTTCCAAGTCGCGATCTCACTTCAAGCACTCATCTAGTCCGTTAAATGATGGTTTTCTTGTCAATGTCTAGCAAACTGAATTCGTAATGTCACCAGCCATTGCAAATTTAGTTTGTTAACTTGAAGAGTTATGATAGATAACCAAAAAATATATATATAACATATAAACAGTAATCTAGAAGAAATTAAATAGAAAACTTGTCCGTTTTTTCTGCTTTTTTTATTATTATCACGTTTTAAATCGCCTGTTTAATTTAATATTTTATTCTTTTCACAGCCTATGTATCAAACTACGGACAATTTCCTGACGAATGGACACGCTTGTCCAAGGCAAGTTGGCGAAGGTCTCAGAAACGTAATTAATGCGCGTTATCGATACTGAAATGCAGGAATCGATCCTGTGATCATACCTAAGTATCTCAGTGATGAAGGTACTCCAAAAGCAATACCTTCACCTCTGATACAATCATGTCATCAAACCACATAGTCTGCAATTTTATTCTTAACGGTGCATTAAAGACTGTCGATTTATCACGGTGTATCACAGCCGCTTTAAATATCACATTTATACTCAAAATAAAATTATTAATTATATCATATGATTATTGAGATATTATTTGAAATAATTCTAGAAATATTACACTTACCACAATTGGTAAAATTGAAATTATAATAATAGTTTGAACGACGTTCCTCGGTGTCATGATTGGAAAACTAAATTAAGGAATTAGACACAGTGAGTACATCTCCGTTATGACTATCTTAAGCGTAAAATTAAATTCGGCTCAATCTTGAAATGATAATTGATTTTCTTAAAAAAATATAACAGGAATCTTCTACAACGAGATAAGCTATAAGTAAGAGAGGCGTCGCCAGCACTCTATAACGACAGATCTCGCTATAGGCCAAGATATATATATGAAGGATGCCCTTACGTAAAAAAGGGAATCGGAGGTCCATATTAGATTAAAACTAAGGCAAATACTTTAACCTCCAGTTATAAGGGTGTATGCGATAAACTGTCTTCCGACGTTATTGATCGCACCTTAGGATACTTTGGTCTAAAACATAATTGATGCAAAAAAAGCGAAAACATTATAAATGATGTAATTAAAATTGTATTGCATATTCGGATCAAAAAAAAATTGTTCTGAAACTCACTGCCCTGCGACCAATAACAATTTTATATAGAATTGAAACTGAATGTTTTTGAATGATCAGATACAATTTTTTCAGAAATCTTAAAAGGTTTTTTTGGCGCTGGTGGTAAGTTTTAATTTTGCGATATACAACATTTTCGGTATTTATAAATAGAAAATTGGACTTTTATCGCCATCTTACATTAGTGACGTTGTTTTTATTTGATTTTCAAAATCTTAAGTAACAATTATATTGTTAAACTGTGGTAATATAGTTCGATTAAAGCGTATATGTAAAATGATGAAATAAAAGATTCCATAGACTGCAAAATTCCATAGAAAGTCCTTTTTTTAAATCTGTAAAGATTTTTTTTTTATTTAAGGGGAAAAGTAAAGACAAATGGCTGGATAGAACTGAACGATGCAATCATTGCTACACATTTCACTGTTATATTCACTAGGGAGGAACTTCTACATATTTGGAAAGCTTATTGTCTACTTTTTTTTCTTTTATTTGATGGCAATTAGTTATAACTATTATGCCAGTGTCAAGTAAAATACAATAGTATCAAGAATCTTGAAATGTACTAGTTGACTAGTCAAGTAACATGGTTGTGCCACCATTTTAATAAGATGTTACTAAGAAAACCTTAAAAAATAAGCCTACACATTTCTTAAAGACCGGCGGCGACTATGGCACTCGTTATGTCTATAAGCGGCGTTGATCGTTTTCCATTAAGCGACACGCTTACTAGTTTGCCTCCTTTTGACAGCACCGACCTTCACCGACCACGATATGATTGAAGACACTGTGGCTAGCCAGCCGTAGTGCTTACGGCGACACACGGGATCTTTAGGGGGTTTTCATCTTCGATCTAATTGAAATTCTTTTAAATAATTGGTAGTTAGAGCCACGCTGCAGACGAATACTTTGCCAAGAATGGTATATTATTTGTCTGTAGCATGAATGGGCCAGCTCGCCCGGGGAAGTACCACACTCCCGCAGAAAACGGGCGTCTGAGTGGTAGCTTAGCTACCGAGCTTCGTGCGGTGAGTGGTCTGAGTTCCGGAGGCCCAACCCCCACTCCCCCTTCCCACTCCCCTCCGATCCCACTCCCACTCCCACTCCCCCTTCCCACTCCCCCTTCCCACTCCCCTCCGATCCCACTCCCACTCCCACTCCCATACTTTCACTTTCCTTTAAGGTTGGCAACGCTTCCGCACTACCTATAGCGTTGCGAATGTCTATGGGCGGCGCTGGTTGCTTTCCATCAGGTGACACGCCTGCTCGTTTGCCTTCCTATGTCATAATTTTTTTTTTCTATTCACTGTACATTTATACCTTATTCATACTTTATTCACACTTTATCAATTTACATTTTATATTTTATATGAATTTCTAATGCCGGACGGGAGACATGTCTACTAATGTGTATGTTTTTATAAAACAATTTATTTCTTTTTATTTTAAATTTTAAAATTACGAATTTAAAAAGAAGTAATATATTATAAAAGATTTTAATATATTCAAATAAAAAGTTTTATTACATTAGTGTTACATTTATCAATGTAATCACTACAGTACCAATGAAAAGATCATTTTAACGTTTTGTTGAAATAATTATCCGAAGAAGTAGCTCAAATTTAGATATTTTCAAAACAATAAAAAAATTATTTTTATCATTAGATCTTTTCAAAAATAAAGAACAAAACAACTCGGTAAATATCCGTACAAGAATGATATTGTATTATATCATGTAGTCCACTAATGACTACAAAGATTGCCTGAAGACAATAAGCACGTTTTGTGTTACATTTATTTTATTTTTATTAATATTTATTTTTTTACTTTATTGTACAATGAACTTTCAATTTTTTGCAAATTATTAATTAATGAAAATCCTAAATATAATAACTGCCCAAATGAATGAATTGTTATAAAAAATATGAAAAAAATGGAATTGAAAAGAAATTTCAATTTAATTTTTTCATTTATAGCTCTATGGAGAGTAATATTTACAATATACATGTATTATTTAAAAGCGTGAGCAAGGAAATATTTAAATATTTATGTAGGCTGTAATCGCTTATTTTAAAAACGCATTAAATAAATCATTTTAGACTTATCTAAAATGATTTATTTAATGTTTTTTTTTTTACTAATTCTTCTTCTTCTAAGAGTGCCTTGAGTGATTTTAATTTGTTTTTTGTGTCAAAAATATAAATAAAAATTGAAGGGGAATCAATTGATATGATTTTATACCCACTAGATAGCGTCCCATTGAATTACCACAGACAATCATACGCCACGCGTAGTTTGATTAACTCCGTCGTAAACCTTCGACGAAACGTACTGCTCCCATAAACTATTGTATAACGTTTATATCTTTGGAAAGATGATACGAAAAATATTATTTATTAATTGTTTGTGTTTTTTACGCCTCATATACATCAAATATATAAAATAAAGAAATATATACAACAATATACCTCATGAATACAAACAATAGAACACAACATTATTTAAAAAAGACTACATGAATAGCTAATATATGCCAATATTTATAATATTAAGGACTTTTTTACTTTAAAAGATCGAGTAATGTATGTAATAGATACACAAAAGTGATATATAAATGTAATAATAAATTATAACTTTAATGACAATATAATAGTTTAGTTATGTATATAGATCTGTAATAATTGTTTTAATTATTTTTAAAAGTATAATTAAAGAAATCTGTACGCCATAAGAGGCAATGTGATGGAGCTTTTATACGTCTTTTTTTCATCTTGTTACACCTCACATTATGCAAATAAAGAATTATAAATGTATGTGTTTTTCGTTATGAGAGAAAGAAATTATTTTATAAAATAATTTTCTAAGAGATTGCTTAGGCCTCGTACGCACTACAATAAATGTCCGTGGAAAGTTCTCATACATCTAAAACGCGCTGCGTAACAGTTTTTCGAAAATGGCAACCCAGTGCACGAGTTAATTAAACAAAAGACTTCGTCCACCAGGATTTGGATTTATCCAACGCTTTTCGACCAGCATTTTTCGGTTTAGTTTAATTAAAATATCCACCGTACCGTTAACTGGACCTTCGCTGCACTCCCAGAGAATGTTCGATAAAGTTCAATTCGTTCTCTTGTTTCAACGGTTTTAGCTGTTAAAGTAAAAATCGGAAATAGAACTTCAAAAAGTATCGACAGTTTTATTTAATACGAGTGACTCAAATAGACATTCGAATATCATTTGTTTTTAAAAGCAGTTACTTAATTTGGGTTATTTGAGAAAATGGTCAGTAGTTAGTTAACGCCATGTTGATAGATTGATAGGTAGTTAAATAGGTACATAGATAGATTGATAGATAGATAAATAGATAGATTGATAGATAGATAGATAAATTTATTTCCTTCTACAGTATACATTTTAATTTATTACGTATTAATTCGCATTATCTACAGATGGAAATTAACGATGGCTCAGTTAAAACCTCCACTCGTTGAGCAGAGAAACTGATTTTCTGTCACCTCCCGACCCTCACAAAGATGCAGTGCAGCGCACCTTGTCCCCAAATACTACCCCAAATACCAGTCTACAAATACTTGAAATCGACCTACATATAAACCTAATCTATAATCAAGCCTTATATACATAAAAATAAAAACAATACGTAACAATAACAAAACTGCTGAAATTATTAAGTAACATAGTCTTATATTTTTTTTAAATTATTATTTTAATATTATTTATTTTATTTTTAACATAATAAGCATAATAATGCTTCATCTAATTTCACATCAAAATTGTATTTTACCTATTGCTCTCACTAGACTGGCTAGTCCTGAAACATACAAATTCGATAATTTTTCGTAGTCGGCTCTATATACATAAGTATATCTTACTAAGTACACATATTATTCGTTCATACATATACATACTATACATAATATATTTACATAAAATAATATAAATGCCAATAAGTAAAAGAAAACATTCATTTCATTTTCCGCGTTGTTATTTGAGTAATATGTGTTTAGTACATATAAAATAAATAATTATAGCGAGGAAAAATATAATAAGGCCTGCATATAATTATTTTGAGTCTATGTACGCTCTCCCGTTAATCTGCTTTGAACAAGCGTGGTGGGTTGATGTCCAATTCCCCAGAAATCGAGAGCCCTTTACCCTACAGTAGATCATATGTATATGGACTGTAAAAAGTAAAAAATTCTTAACTTTTTAATATTTGGTACCCATAGCAATTGCGATAAACATTCAAGTTTTGTGCTCTCGAGAATTTCTATTTTAAGGGTAAGTGCTTCCATCATTTACAACTTTACCTTAAAGAGAATGTTGAGAAACTTTGTGCAGTAAAATATCATATACTCGGAACAAACTTTTTATACAAAAGAAATATACGAGTAAACCAATTACAAACTTTCATGTTTGAAGACAATGCCAAAAAATATAGTTATGTACAAATTATTATCTCATATTTATCTCAAGGTAAAGCAGTAAAAGCTTAGGTGGTAATGATCAAGCTTGCAATCTGAGGTCATGGGTTTGCATCCTACATTGTACTATTAATGTTATAGCACTTCCTTCCACGTACCCATTTCCTGGCACCAGGGCCGGTGTGAACTTTTGCGGGGCCGAGCTCAAAAATTTTGCGTGGCATGAATGCAGACACTAAAATTTACGTGTAGGAGTAGATTAGATTATTATTTAGATTTAATTTCGGCTAGATGGTGCGACGACCCGCGCAGGGCGGCTGGCATAAACTGGATGAAGAATTTTTTTAAATCCCTGACGAAATTTTAATTTACCTTAAAAAACAGAAATTAAATTTCGAATTTGGATGTTATTTAATCTGTCGTGTGTCGAAAACATCGTATGAATTCTTCGTCTGATGATATTGAAAATAATCAATTACTTAGATAATGGAGATTGCGAAAGAAAGAGTGCCTTCTTCTATGTTTGCCCACACAAAGGATTCACCTTGGGTAAAAAAAAAATTCTTTTTTTACCCAAGGTGTATCGTTAATGGGTTCCCTTCAGGCTTAGGGTGATCGAGGGGTTATGTCCGACTCCTTATACCGACTAAAACCCCTTGAAGGTCAAGGGAACGCTTAGCTCATATCCGTAACCCCAACGGCGTTGCCTTCATAAACCCATCTTCAATTTGGAGGCTTTATGTACATATATGTTCTCGTTAAACTGTAAAATAAATTTACCCACTTGTAGTTCATCCCAAAAGCAATATTTTTTGTTTGACAAAATATCGTTTTTAAAATGTTTTATTTTTTATATCTTTGTTATGTTAAAAATAAATAATAATTCAAGTAATAATAAATAATAATTGTCTATACAAGCGGATCACGCTGCAGACGAATACTTTGTCAAGAATGGCATAATATTTGTCTGTAGCATGAATGGGCTGGCTCGCCCGGGAAAGTACCACACTCCTGCAGATAACCGGCGTCTGAGTGGTAGCTTAGCTATCTCGCTTCGTATGGTGAGCGGTAAGTTCCGGAGACCCAACTCCCTATATATAATAGATATATAACAGTGTATATTTATGTGTATATTATTATATAAAGGTTGGTATTATTAAATATGAATTTCCTGTTTTAGATATTCGAAAAAAAAGACAAAATGTTTGGAGCGGCAAAAGTAACTTTTTAATTTACTGAAGCGTTATGATTCGTGTTTTCTTCCTTCTATTCATTACCTTCACATACTCGGACTACCGGACAAGTGTTTTCCTGTGAGGAAATCGTGCCGATGCAATCTTTCCCTACTGACGATTAATGGAATCTTGCAATTACTACAATTTTTCATGAACTAGAAAGCTTTTCCTTTTACCGGGGAATGTGTTTTGAGTTAACCAGTACATTTAATGAAATAATTACCTCAGTGGCGAAATTACCGCTGTTTTTCCATGGGAAAGCAATCAACGGTGCCCATAAACATCCGCAGTGCCATAGGCAGTACAGAAGCGTTGCTGGTCTTCAACGTTCTCAACCGCTCACCAGACGAATGACGGTAGCTAAGCTCTCCACTCAGACGCCAGTTTTCTGCAGGAGTATGGTACTTCCCAGAGCGAGCCGGCTCATTCAAGCTACAGACAAATAATATGTCATTCGTTCACAAAGTATTCGTCTGCAGCGTAACTCTACCACAACAAAAGAAGTCAATAGTTGCGAAATCGTTTCCCGCATGAGAGACATGCAACAAACACTGTATAAGGGTATTCAAAACGTTTATATGTGTCCTCGAAAGGCCGACGTCGCATCATGGGCGGCATTGATTGCTTTCAAATTCGACATGTTTGCTCGTATGCCTAGTAAATGTGTCTAAAATATCTAAACAAACTTTAAATATCTTTCGCGTATATGTCCATGAAAGATCAGCAACGCAATTATTTGTTGCGCTTGATTGCCTCGTCTGTTTATAAAAATGCCTCAATTTTAAGTGGATAGTATTATAAATGCCGTCAGTGGAAAGTAGAGCTGTATCGACCACACTATCCACTAGGAGCATATCCCTAAGCAAGCCCTATATTGGAACCTCCAAGGCAAAAAGAAGCGTGGCCGCCCCAAACAAACATGGCAGCGTATGGTGATAGCTAAAGCGAGTAGTATCGGAATGACCTGGAACCAAATAAAGCGCGTAGCTCACTACATGACGCGTTCATGGAGCCCTCGTGTGAATCATAACGTGACGGGTGGCGAACCACGTCCCCGTCGTTTTTCAACAAATTAGGTATATTAAATTCGTGTAAGTGAATCTCACGAGCCGCAAGGGAGGATGGAGGTCAGCCCCAGCAGAGCCCTGCATGTTGAGGTAAGGCACCATAGTACCCGGGGGAGCCCGATCCCGGGACGGTCGGCACGCTTGCAACTAAGCTCGACCTTAGCCACACATCCTTTGGCACGGCAGACCGTGGATTGGCGGAGAGGTAGGGAAAGGATAGAGAAGAAAGGAAAATGTGGATTGGGGGGGTTACCAGACTCGGAATAAAAAATTTTAAATCCATATATATATATATTTATTCCGATGCGGGAATCGAACGCGCGACCATTGACTCCGTGGCCGGAGGGCCCCGCCACTGAGCCAATCAGTCATAGAAACATAAGTCGGTAAGTCATTATAAATAGCAGTTTTTCCTTCATACTATTATAATTAAAGGGAAACTTATAGAAGCCCGCAATTACTCAGCTAGTTCCCGAGGGAATACAGTCTATAAAAGCGGCATCCTGTTATTAAAGAGACCACTAATAACATTAAGACGTCGACCGTGGATAACAGATTGCGTCCCGTATATACATTCTGTAATAGGTGTCACGTTTATAATAGATTGATTTTCAAGTGGCGTTGCTTTATTAAAAAGATATACACGCAAAAAGCGAAAACGCTGTAAATGACACAGATGTTAAAATATTTTTATTGCATTTCGGGATCACAAAAAAAATTACTGCGTTGAATGTTCTGCGTCTCGCAGCTCTATAAACAATATACGTTTTTGTACAACGTTGAAACTGACTGTTTTTGAGTGATCAGATACAACTTTTTCAGAAATCTTAAAAGATTTTTTCGGCTAGAGCGGTAAGTTTTCATCTCTCGTTTTTTTGCGTATATAATAATATAAACTAATATGATTTATTATATACTATAATAAACTTATATTTACTAATAATAAAAGATTCTTAGATTAGGCTGGAGAGAGGCAAGTAATTTGTTCCATAATTTTTTTCACAGCTTTTAGATGTTCTTCAATTATGTCATATCCAAATTCAAATTCTATTAAAATTCAAATTATTTCACTTTTGCTATCTAATAGTCAAGCAAATCAACTTTGCAATCAACAGTCAAGACGGGGAAGAAACGGCGAAAGAAACTCTGAAGCCATTTTCCTTTTGGCTTCTTTCCTCCTTTTAACTATCCGTCTACAATTCCATACCGTAATAAAATGTATGTAAATAAATATAATAATAATAAAGTTAATTTTGTTATCACTTGTTTAAATAAGTTATTATTTTGTAGAATAAAAATGATCCCATTTGAGACACCATATCACAACTGTTGTAAGCTTCCTCCATCCTTCCTAAATAAGTTTAATGCACTGGAAAATTTTATGACTTTCGAAAGAATATTCCTAAATGATACGAAAAATTTATGGGTAGAACAATGGTCGTTTTTAAATAGTATTTAATCGCTTTTAAATGCGACAAGTGTCGGAACGGAAGCGGAAGTCTATTACATTTATTTAATTCGGGTCATTTAGTTTAGATCAAATAAATGTGGTTATCGGTCTCTACTCCAGCATTCATTTACTTCGACAACCATTCACAAACGTAATATGGGACGCCCCCGGCTACATGGTGCGACGATCTGCTCAAGGCGCTTGGCAGAAACTGGATGCGTGCAGCAGAAAATCGAGCCACGTGGCGTGCCTTAGGTGAGGCCTATGTCCAGCGGTGGACTGCCGTGGGCTGTTAATGATGATGATTTATGTAATAATCAACGAGTCAATTTATAAGCTATAAACTGTAATACCTAGGGTTGTCCAGGTTACATTTCTTGGATCAGGAATCTTGAAAGCGTAAACAGAACAACTCATCAAAGTTTCATCACAATAGAATCAATGGTTTGGAAACGCTTAGAGAACGCGTAGTCAATAGTCGTGGGTTCGATCCCCGCATCAGAATAAATATATGTATGGATTATAAATATTTATTCCGAGTCTGATAACCCCGCACATCCGCATAGGACAAGGGTGGTGGGTCAACATCCATTACTCCAGAAATGGACAGGCCTGTGCTCAGCAGTGAGACATATATGGGCTGTTAAAAATAAAAATTATTTTCTATTATGATTTGTTAAAATACGTATGTTTTTATATGTTTAAACCATTTCTCTATTATTTTATCTTTATAATAAAAAAATAAATAACATTAAGCTACTTCTTAAGCATCTGAAAATGGTAGAATCAAAGAAAGATGTATCACGACGACAAAGGAGAAGTTGGATGCTATTCAAATTTCCTCAGAAGTCCTTAGTAAACAATTAAGTAAATAATATTCCTAGCTTCTATAGGATTCAGCTTTATAATTAATTTAGCCTCTCACAAAATTGGTAATTATCCGTCGTGGTTACATTAATTAAAGTTTGTGGTAAATCCCAACATTTCCGTGTCGGGTACTTCATTGACTTGTTACCATGACTTGTCGTTATAATTACACAAATTAAACCGTTTATTAATTTGTTGTTAATTATATTTGGAAAAGCCCCCTTTTCCGAAAATTGTTAGTGAAATGAAAAATTATTTATATTATACATACATACATACCTATAGTCACGCCTGTCTCCCTGTAGGGTTAGGAGGAGACCGCAGATCTCCATCCGCTACGATCCCGACACACCTTCACACTCATTGCTTCCTTCACACTCATCCATCTGTTCCTTTACCCTCATTGTAGCGAAACGGCTCTTCGTTTGTCGCCTCTCGCCCTCGTGCGAATTAGAACGTGACGGGTGGCGAACCACGCCGCCGTCATTTTTTAACGAATTAGGTATATTAACAGTGAATCCCACGAGCCGCAAGGAAGGATACAGATCAGGTATAATATATTTATAGCTTTTCAAAATATTCCCTTCCCACCTCTATGCGCTTATGCATTCGGGTGGACCAGCTTTGAAAACATTTAAAATACGTCTCTTGCGGGAGGTCGAAAAATAACCACCGAAATTATTCGACGGCTTCGTTTGCGGTGCTAAATTTTCGCTCACGAAGCATTTTTCACTGTGGAAAATAAAAAGAAATCGGATGGAGCTAATCTGTACGGAGAATGGATTAACCTTTGTACACCCGAAGACGTCAAATACTGTATCGATGGTTCTACTATGTGAGCGGGCACGTTATCTTGGTGAAAATAATAATATTAAAAAAACTACACATGGAGATGACCAATGTTTTTCACCAAGGAGTTTTGTAATGAAATTATCTGTTAATTCAAAATATTTTCAGGAAAAATTAGATTATATTTATTTTGTGGCTAACGATATTTGGAACAGACTAGTTAATGACTAATAGAGACAGTTTAATTTTTTCTTTTTAACCGCAGAATAATATTATGTACGCAGTATTATGATGGATATATGGAAAAAAATCGTTAAAAAAACACGGATTGGTTGGAGAAAGAAGACTTGGCTTTACAATATCAGAAAGTTGACAGGGATCACAAACGCAGCCAAACAATTTTTTTTTATAGCAGAGAAGAAAATAGAACAAGCAGTTCATGATGGTAAAAATCAATATCCGTACTACAATAGATCCGCCAAGCATGGGGATTACGGCAACTAATTCTTTTTAAATAAAGAGAATTACTACCCTTTTAAATATAAAGTTTAAAGAAATAACGAGACATTCGTTACCATTGTTGTACTGGAAATTTTTTAATGTAATAGAACATTTGTTAAAGTAAGCTTAAATAAACATAGGTTGTTCGCGTTTATCTAGATTGCACAGCTTTTAAAGCGATTGAAAGCGCTTAAAATATTCAAGGATCACAGTATCCGCGTCCCCACTTATCGGAAATGTATTATGTTAATTCTATACTTCTAAGCCGACGCTGAAGAGTTTTAAACAAAGTTGTATTAACACGATGCAAAAGCTCTCAACATAATAATATTACAGTTCTTGAATATAATTTCGACATTAATGAAGCGGCAAGTATTATTAGTGGTTCGCTGACGACCTTATAATTTGCTTTGTGATTCGCAGTGTGGAATAGGGCTTCCGTTTATTCCCATGTGTGTCTTATTAATCGACTATAAAAGTTAATACCAGTAGATAGGTATCAGCGTTTAAATAAGCAATAAAAAATCAATCTAACCTCAATCCGTGGGTGAGTTAGTCTGGTTCAGTAAATTTTTCCAGTCTGATCTTAGTTTGACATTTTCTCCTCCAACCCCTCACACCGATTGTCTTTAAATCGTCCTCGACTCCATCTAGCCATCTGAGCTTAGACCTTCCGCGGCTTCTACGACCATCTGGCAAACAAACTAGTAGAAAACCGTTTAAAAATCCAACTTTATCGTAAAGATCACAATTTCTATTCACAATCACTCACGCCTATCTTTTTTACCTAAATCATAACTCCAGCATAACATCTGGCGGGAAAGGAGTGACTGAAAACAAGCGCTATTTTATTTTTAATTTCATACATTCAAAGGAAATTTTATCTTTTAATGGTAACATAACTATAGTGAATAGTACAAACACACACGTAAGTTTAAAATACAATAAGAGAAAGATGTCTATCTAAGAAGAATGTAGGTATGTGGAAACGTGTTTGCCAAAGGATTTATTTAAGCCGGCCTGTCAGGTCAAGATTTAAAGATCGACCCACATCACAGTGGATTCGGGCAAAAGGGACGTGATTCTTTTCATGTGAGGTAAATTTTGCATTTTTCATGGCACGACTCTTATATCATTATTTTCTATGTACTGCAAAATAGTGGTCGAGCCACGCTGCAGACGAATACTTTGTCAAGAATGGCATATTATTTGTCTGTAGTATGAATGGCCGGCTCGCCCGGGGAAGTACCACACTCCCGCAGAAAACCGGCGTCTGAATGGTAGCTTACCTACCGCGCTTCGTACGTTGAGCGGCCGAGTTCCGGAGGCCCAACACCATCCCCTCAACCCCTCCCCCTCCCATTTCCACTTCCATAATAACACTTTCCTTAAAGGCTGACAACGCTTCCGCACTGCTTATAGCGCTGTGGAAGTCTACGGGCGGAGTTGATTGCTTTCCATCAGGTGACACGCCTGCTCGTTTGTCTTCCTATCCCATAAAAAAAATGTTCAGCTTTCATTTATCCAAATCTGATTAAGTAAATACGTGATTAACGACGATACATCTTTGTTAAATAGAAAACTTTTTGCTTGCTGTTATAAAGAAATATCATTTACCATGTTTGATGACCTAAAGCTAGATATGTGACGAAGTTACCGTTTTTGGACACAACAATCGTGAGTTCGATTCCCGCATCGTAATAAATCTATGGCCTGCAAGTGTTTGTTCCGTGTCTGGATGTTCTCTCAATCCACTTTGGATAAGTGTATTGAGTTAAGGTCTATTCTTACAAAATTTGGGAGGTCTCTCCTCCAAAAGTGGAAGATATCGTTTCATTATCAACATTTTCAGGCGATAGCAGTTCACCGCTGGACATAGACCTCATCTAAGGCGCGTCAACTAGTAAATAATAGGTTTCATCCCCATCACCTGGATGACTGACTGTCAACCACAATGCGATTTAGTCGCAGTTTTCTGCCACGTACTGTGGGAATGTGGAACAATTTACCGCCTGATTGACCCCACGTGATTATGACATGGGGATAATCAAGTAAAGACCGTATGTGTTCGCTAAAGGCCGGCAAGGCATCTGCGGATATCTATGGGCAGCGGTGATCGCTTACCACCAGGTGATTCGCATGCCATTTTGTCGACTCTGCTGTAAGGTAAAGTCTGACAAGCATCAAATGCACTTTATGTATCCGTGCTGTCAATAAATCCATGGACATCCGTGTCCGTAACGTATATAAATATACAGAAGGAAAGATCTCTTTCGTATTGTAGTGGTAGAGCCATGCTGCAGACGAATATATTGTCAAGAATGGCATATTATTTGTCTGTAGCATGAATGGGACGGCTCGCCCCGGGGAGTACCACACACCCGCAGAAAACCGGCGTCTGAGTGGTACTTTAGCTACTGTGCATCGTCCAGTCAGTGGTTGAGCTCCAGAGGCCCAACCCCACTCCCCCTCCAATAATGACAAGTTCCTTAAAGGCCGGCAACGCTTCTGCGCTACCTATGGTACTGCGGATGTTTGTGGGCGGCGTTGATTGCTTTCCATCAGGTGAGACGCCTGCTCGTTTACCTTCCTATCCTATAAAAAATGTATATGACGACAAACCACACAAGGTAAAATTTCTGTGCTATATAACTTCTATTTTTTATAGGATAGAAAAGGAAGCTAAAGTGTCATCCAATGGAAAGCAATAACGCCGTCCATAAACATTGGCAGTGGCATAGGCGTTGCCACCTTTGAAGAATATGTAGACTTGTTTTTTCAAGGTCTGTATCATTATTAATATGATTAATGGAGTCAGGCGTTACTTTACGGAAATCCATCACTATATGGACAGTCAAAAGTTTCACTTAGCTAAGATCCGCGACAAGCAAAACAATAACAGAAAATTAATAATGTGTGTTTTTCCATTGGGTTTAGTGGATTTATTTGGAACTTAAACCAAAAACTTACCGAAAATCGACTAGACTAGACTCTACGAAAGACAACCGAAACCCTACTATACCTGAAGATGCCTCGTGTTGGGGCAAAACGCGTGTCGTTTACAAGATGGAAAAGTGATAGTGTGTGTTTGGCGTTGTGTATAGTGGTTGATATATATAGTGGTTGGTGGGTGGAGAGTTGATGGCCGATTTTCGGTAAGTTTTTGGTTTAAGTTCCAAATAAATCCACTAAACCCAACGGAAAAACACACATTGTTAATTTTCTGTTATTGTTTTGCTTGTCACGGATCTTAGCTAAGTAAAACTTTTGACTGTCCATATAGGTCTGTATCAGTTTTAATGTCGGTATCGATACGACAATACTGCTGGAGGTTGCTGGTTCCACAGAGTAGTGGTGCGTGAAAACAAGCTCGGCGAAACCGCATAGTACTGGATCGAAAGTCATCCGTACGTTGAGGATGCAACTTTTTAAGAAAACATGTTATCATTCTAACAAATAATTCTGGAAACTCTTTCAGATTATCCCAGAACAATAACATAACAGGAACAGGATATACATATGTGTTTGTATAAAGCCTACTTACCAACTGAAATGATTTTATTTTCGATACCATTAAAGGAAAAATCAGATGCTGTCTTTGAGATTTATAATATACTAGCTCTTGCCCGCGTCTTCGCTTGCGTGGAATTTCGTCTACCACATTAAGTTTCGTGACAGATCAATTTAAATAAATATATTTTTTTTACTTCATTTATAGTTCACAATTTTGGTCATAGTGGCTTCCACATAAAAGGTAGATGCTGTCGCGCACTTTTATTTAGAACTATTCAAGACAAACGATCCTACGATACATCATCTTTGTGTAACTCCAATGGTTTAGGCAGCGTACGCCAGGATAGCTCTCAGAGACCAGATTTTTTTCCGACTTAATTGACATATATCGTTATATTACGACCAAAGAAATTACATAAAATCATTACAAATTGTAGCCTATATGTTATTCCGATATATATAACCTATATATATTACTGTAAAGTTTCATACAAATCCGTCCAGTACTTTTTCCGTGAAAGAGTAACAAACATACATACTCACAAACTTTTGCATTTATAATATTAGTAGGATAACATAAGTATATTAGGTCAAGAACTGGTTGTGCTGTTTCATAAAAAAACGAACTCGAAAACTAAATTTCTTTTATAAAAACAAATTACAGCTCTGACCGTAAGTTGAGGGACCTACGACCCTTGACATAAATGTCAGATAATACAACTACTGAGCCCAGCGGTCATCTGAAAAACAAATTGACAAAAATTATTAAAAAAAAGGAATAACGTCGCTGAATAAAACAGACTTAAATAAAATAGATTGATTTAATGTCTTTTATACTCATTTTTATGACAGGGAACCCTCGTCAACTTTCAATAGATTTCTATCTTAAGTATGATTTTCAACAAATTAAAATCAAATTCACCTTTGCTGTAGGAATTAATAATCGAAAATCACAGTGGCAGTGGTAGAGCTACGCTGCAGACGAATACTTTGTCAAGAATGGCATAATATTATATTTGTCTGTAGCATGAATGGGCCGGCTCGCCCGGTACATACACTCCCGCAAAAAACCGGCGTCTGAGTGGTAGCTTAGCTACCGCGCTTCGTACGGTGAGCGGCTTAGTTCCGGAGGCTCAACAACCTCCCCCCTCGCCCTTCCACTCCTATAATGACACTTTCCTCAAAGGCCAACAACACTTTCGCACTGCCTATGGCGCTGCGGATGTCTATGGTCAGGGTTGATTGCTTTCCATCAGGTGACACGCCTGCTCGTTTATCTTCCTATCCCATAAAAAAACAGAAGTTATACATCATAGAAATATAGCTTTTTCTTTTTATTTTCCCCGATGGCATTCATATCACTGCCTCTTCTATATTTTACTTATTTTCATCGGCATTACAATCCATTGTGAGTTTTTGTTTCTTCAACGTTTCTCTTCCATTTTAACTCTACCTCTAGTCTACCTTCGCCAAGATGCTATCTTTCTTACTCCTAAGATCTTACTCGATACAGTCCTTGCACCAGCGCCTGAATCTCTCCTGTTACTAGGTTTTCGAAACCACTTACAGATGATTTGGACAGTTATGGCGTTCTGTACTCCTTCTAAGCGGTCTGCCCGTTTCAGCATTTGTGGCTGGCAGTACCTAACAAGTGTTTCCTTCCTTTTTCCTCTCCCATAAAATCCTCCTTTACTTCCTTCTCCCCATCCTATTATTCACATCCTTACCCTAAGCTGGGGAACACAAGTGCATTGTCATTAATATTGAGTTAGCCCATTGGAAGAGTTGTTTGCTTACGAGCATGATCAAATTGCTTGTCTATTCTATAAAAAAAATATTAATCAAGTTACTTTTGTGAAAATTATAAAATAATAATCACATTCAAATTGTAATAAAGTTATTACATTAAATACAAAAATCACAAAGAGCCGCAATTCTACCATCGATTGCAAGATACAATTAATTAAATGTTTCCAGCGTAATATGAGATTAAAAGATTTCATTTAATAATTTTTCTGTCGATTTACTTCTCATAGTATTACTTTATGGATTTTTGCACAAACCTATTTAGTTAGCTGTGATGAATTAGGCTCTTAATGATCGTTTTTCTCTTACTTTTTTTCTGTGCGAACATATAAATGAAGAAATGACTTTAGCATAAAAATCATAATTTAAGTTTTTAGTTTCTTTTTTCTGTTGGAGCACATAAGTGAGTGAAGAAATGACTGTAGTATAAAAATAATAATTTTAATTTTAATTTGTTTTCTTTTCTGTTTGAACAGATAAGTGAGTAAAGAAATGACTTTAGCATAAAAATCATAGTTTAAGTTTTCATTTTTTTTTCTATTCGAACAGATAAGTGAGTAAAAAAATGACTTTAACATAAAAATCATAGTTTTAGTTTTGAATTTTTTTTCTGTTCGAACAGATAAGTGAGTAAAGAAATGACTTTAACATAAAAATTATAGTTTAAGTGTTTATTTTTTTCTGTTTGAACAGATAAGTGAGTAAAGAAATGACTTTAGCATAAAAATCATAGTTTTGGTTTTGAATTTTTTTTCAGTTCGAACAGATAAGTGAGTGAAGAAATGACTTTAACAAAAAAAGTCATAGTTTTAGATTTTAATTTTTTTTTTCAGTTCGAACAGATAAGTGAGTGAAAAAATGACTTAAACAAAAACATCATAGTTTTAGAGTTTAGTTTTTTTTTCAGTTCGAACAGATGAGTGAAGGAATGACTAGCATAAAAATCATATAGTTTTATCTTTAAACTATCATACATACATATTGTCACGCCTGTCTCCCGTATTTGATTACAAATATCTTGAAAGTATAAGTAAAATATTCACCAGCCCTGATTTAGTTTGTGCAACTACCTATACTAAAGAATATACGATTTCGTAAAATAAAGAAAAGAACCAATTCCAGAAAAATGTCCCACTTATTCCCCTAATTTTATATCACTCTAAAAGCAATTTGCCGAACAATTTGTGCCATATCCGGCTCAGTTACTTTATAATTACGGCTGAAACTTTTACACATTTATCGTATTTGCATAAGATTATTTCAGTGAGATAGAAATTTATGATATTTCAACTTGTTTTAAGTTTTCCAAGTTGATTTCGCTATAATATTCCTTCGATCTTGAATGAAGAGAGTTTATAAGTGTGGATGAAGGCAAGAAAGTGTGCCGAGATCGTATCGGATGAAAGTCTGTGGTCTCTGCCTACCCCTACTGAAAACGGGCGTGATCATATGTATGTATGTAATAATTTTTATTTTTTTCTCTTTCTCCTTTACTCCTACACAATTCCATTAACCTGTCTCGCTCACACATAAACTGTCAAAGTTACGGGTCGCAATCAGAAATCACAATTATTTTAAAGTGACTGGTATTAACAACGAAAATAACGCGATACTTCCTTTCTTTAATGGCAATAAACAAAAGAAATAACTATTATGCCAGTGTCAAGTAAAATACAATAATTTCAAATCTTTTGAAATGTAACTAGTCAACTTGTCACGTTACGTCTTGATAAAATGTTGGTTATTTTACCAAAACCTTCTATGGGATTTTTAAGTCAACTTAAAAAGTCACGACACACGCATTTTGTATAATACGCCACCACAATTAAACAATATAACTGATAATAATATAACATTATAAAGATGAAATAAAACCACAACGTCACTGATGTAAGTTGGCGGGAAAAGTCCTCGGTTACTTACTAGTTTCCTATTTTTAAAAGTCCACATTTTGAACAAATGTTTGATGGAATGGACATTTAACCCTTAACACCAACGAGCTCCGTATGACGATCTGTACCCATCATACGAAATATGGTAAAGCAGTAAAACTCTACCACCTAACGCCAATATTCTGTGATGGTGTGGTAATACTCTGACGGAGCGGTCCGCTTTCATGGCTCTATCATTATGAAAATAAACACAATCGGGTCTTACGATTTTAGTCAAATGCTTACCCACGAATTATATAATATAATAAAATTAGCAAGTACATTCATAAATGTAAAAAAATAGGTTTGCTATTCCTGATGTGGAAATCATGAGTTTCGCATAAGATATTAAACAGTAGTAGTGCTTCCAAGGTTCTACTGCAACGAAAATAAACTCGATCGTATTTTAGGATTTTGGTCAAAGTTGCTTACCCACGAATTTTATAATATAAAAAAAAATCAGTACGTAGATACACATATGTATTTGCATGTAAAAAAGGTTTGTCATCCCTGATGTAGATCCCACATAAGTGGTGAGGAGAAGCATTACTACTTGGATCGTGTTCATTTAATTCGTGCAGAATTCCACACTGGTCCGTGTCAGGACATGTAAGATAGGGTTTTCAAGTATTTTGGAACATTGTTATGAGCTCCGAATAAAGTATAAATAGTATTTCTGTGGCTCTACCATCACGAGAATAACCACAGTCATGTTTTACGAATTTGATCAAAGTTACCGACGAATTTCATAATATAAAATAATTCAGCACGTAAATACATAAGCATACGTATGTATGTAAAAAAGGTTTGCCATCACTGATGTGGAACATAAGTGGCATGGAGAAGCATTACTACTTGGATCGCCTTCATTTAATGCGTGCAGAATTCCACACTGGCCCGTGTGTGGACACGTAAGATAGAGATTTCAAGTATTTTGGAACATTGTTATGAGCTCCCAATAAAGAATAAATAGTATTTCTGTGGCTCTACCATCACGAGAATAACCACAGTCATGTTTTACGAATTTGATCAAAGTTACCGACGAATTTCATAATATAAAATAATTCAGCACGTAAATACATAAGCATACGTATGTATGTAAAAAGGTTGGCCATCCCTGATGTGGAACATAAGTGGTGTGGAGTAGCGTTACTGAGTTGGGTCGTGTTCATTTAATGTGTGCAGAATTCCACACTCGCACGTGTCAGGGCACACAAGTTAGGGATTTCCACCATTTTGGAACTTTGTTATGAGCTCCGGATAAGATATTAAAAGTAATTTCCTCCGGGCTCCTTTCTTTATGATCATATAGCTATTTTATTACTTAGAAATCTCGGAAGGGAATAAAATAAGCGATGACTCATAGGTTTACTGGCGATGTTACCGCGTACAAAACACATTGTAGTGGATTCGATTTCCGTATCGAAATAAATATATTTATTGTCTACAAGTATTATATTTATTTTAAAGCTAGATTCGTCACATATTTTATTTCATTTCCTTAAGAGATTTTTATGTAAAAAAATCTGTGATGTATCTATATAATCATAAAGAAAAGGAACCCAGATACTTCGATACCTTGATGATCCGTGTTGTCCCTCTCTCTCTCCTCTCATTACTTCTCTATCTTTCCTATTATTCACATCCTTAACCTCAGATAGAAGAAAGATATAGTAGATATTGTTTAAGATTTAAGTGTGCCAGTAGTTAGTCTAGATAAATAGAAAGTTGAAACGTTGTGAGAAACCCCTTTGGAAATGAAATATCTAGCGAAGAAAAGAAAAGTGTAATTATTTCTTCGCTCCGCTTTTCAGTACTCAAAAACTCTTTATTATGGAACAGACTGAAAGATACGTGGACGGATTTTAAAGCCAGTGATAATTTAAAAATCAGATTCTTAATAATGATTAAATTTACTTATCCTTTTTATAAACGAAATAAGCTTTTTAAGACGAAAGAAGATGAGTGTGATGATTCACCCATCATATATATATATATATATATATATATATATATATATATATATATATATATATATATATATATATATATATATATATATATATATATATATATATATATATATATATATATATATATATATATATATGTATATATATATGCATGCTCGACTCTGCGCTTGAGTCGTAAGTTTAATATTCCACATCTACCAAGCGATCTATGACACTTCTCTTTTTTTTTTCATAGTCTGCACGAGCCACCCTATTTCTGCAGGAAAAAATATTAACCACGTTTGTCTAATGAGGATTGGCAGGTTGGCCAGAATCAAAATACATGTCTGTAGCGAACTCGCAACCATTGACTCCGTAGGCGGGCGCCTCGCCTCTGTGGTCGTCTGGTACAAATTAAATGAATCGAATCGCAATATCGATGCGAGTAATTCAAAACAGATAAAAGAAATTGATCATACATAAACATTATTCCGATCAGAAGTGTTCCGGTCGTTAAATTTCAATCAACTAATGCGAATAAAATGCCCTGACTATACATATACATATATATAGCAAGTTATCTCTAATTAGATTTTAATCATCTTTCTCACGATGCGCATTTACATACTGTTTGTTCTCGGTGCGTTGGTTGCTGTGAACTCTTCGTTTGCTTTCAGGGTGTGTAGATTTTCACTGTATTAAGTTAATTACTTCTATTGGACAAAAAAAACATTTATGCTCTGAAATGTACAAGAAAATTCGCCTTAAGTCGAATAAAACATATTAAGCAGGAGTTTTGGATACCATAAAGCAAAGTTATTAACTTTTTTTATAACCAAACAAGGAAAAATGGAATAAACGGTAGAGGCGTCACAAATATTTTGCCATAGGAGGAACGTTCCTCAGTTGTATGCATCCAAATGAGGAACGTTCCTCCTATGGCTTTGATATATAACATGAGCATGGTCTGTTCTAAGTCTCTGCCTATTCCTGTGGTAAACAGGCGTAAATGGATCTATGTATGTATCACAGTCATATTGCTTTGGAAACACCGCAGAAGGCAGCTGGATCAATACAGAAGTAATATATAATTAGTTTTATCTACATTATCATTAAATGGTGTTGAGGGATTAGTTAATTGACAAAAAAATTCAAATTCATGTGACACAATTAATGGATGGCTCCTAAACAATAGTAGAGTATCCTTTATAAAGCAGTTTGTCCAAATTTTGTCAGGTGAGGTCAGATACGTCACGTTAACAAAATAACTTTTGTTAACGTGATTAAGTTTTCCCACAAAAAGGGTGTCCGGCCGTTATACACAGCCGTTTGTTGCAAACTATGTACGTGCCATAAATTTGCAATTCGGTAAAAGTAAAGTTTGCCTCGCTAAAACTATTTGTACGATATCATTTTGTTTTTAGAGAGGTCCAACCTTGCAAAACAACGAATTCACATAACGGTGATCAGTTTATCGAAATTATAAATCGTCGTCTTATATAATCGTCTAAGAATATGAACACATACCCACCAAGTTACTAAGTTTAAGAAGAGGTAATTAAACGAACAAATAACCCTATGGCTTTCACATATCATAGGAGCATCAAAGCCTGCCTGCATAGGCTTTGATACTAAATGGATCATGCATGCAATGGATTTCATGCTTGAAATATTATAAACGGAGTCTTGCCATCCACATAGTTTTGGGCAGTTGTTCTTGGTAGTCCTATGGTTTTGACATATTATAGGAGCGTCAAAATGGATTTCATATTTACGATGTTATAAGCTGAGTCTTGCCATCCACATAGTTTTGGGTATTTGTTCTTGGTAGTCCTAGAGCTTTAAACTATCATAGGAGCATCAAAGCCTGCCTGAATAGGTTTTGATACTAAATGGATCATGCATGCAATGGATTTCATGTTTGCGATATTATAAGCGGAGTCTTGCCATCCACATAGTTTTGAGCAGTTGTTCTTGGCAGTCCTATGGCTTTGACATATTATAGAAGCGTCAAAGCCTGCCTGCATAGGCTTTGATGCTAAATGAATCTTACATGCAATGTATATTTGCGCTGTTCTTGGCAGGCCCTACTAGAAAATTTCTTAAATAGTGTTGCATATTGGTCTAATAATTTTTTATTCTGTAAATTAAAGTAACGTCTATGGTTTAAGTATTGTGTGTGTATTTATGATAAATAAAAATCGGTTGGGTCACGATCAATGTTTTATTTTATCTTACGTATAATTTTTAAAAATATTTGTCATCAGTAGGCTGGGTCTATAAAACTTTAATAATTTACTGTATAATGCTGTTGATGTATTAATTATTCAAGCTATAAGTACTTAATATAAATAATGATTTATATTAATTTTGATCCCAGAATGACTCTCCATATCGTTTGCAGTTACTCGTAAGTTTATTTTTACTATAATACTATTGTCATTTAATTATATATTAATAAATAAATTTTATACAAAATATGAATGTTTATCTGTGTACACGACAAATAAATCATGCTTTATTTTATCAATAGTCACTACGGGTAAGTTAAAGATTTATTAAAATATTTTTGAGTTATTTTTTGAAAAAATAAACCTATGTACTTCTTAAACACCATATACATACATATTGTCACGCCTGTCTCCCGTAGGGGTAGACAGAGACCACAGATTTCAATCCGCTACTATCCCGGCACACCTTCCTTGCTTCCTCCACACTCATCTATCTTTTCATCCTTCCTTCCTGTCACATTGATCGTAGCGAAACGGCTCTCCCTTAGTCTCATCACGCTCTCGTGGGAATCAGGACGTGACGCTCTATGATATCTGTGTTGCAGATTTCTATGGGCGCCAACGATTGCTTTCGATAAAACGACATACTTGTGCGTTTGCTTTCCTATCTCATAAAAAGTTGTACATCTCAGCAAGAATATATTTTGAAAACATAGGCAAACAAGCAAGTGGAACATCTGATGGTGAGTAATCCCTACCCATAGACGTTTTAAGCACAAGTATACAAATTGCCTGCCCTAAAAGTCATATGGAAAGGAAAATAATATATTTCCATTAAAGAAAAGAAAAAATTAATAAAAATAAAAATATTTTTGGTCTGTACGCCAGCAATAACTATCATCATTCTTGTCAACCACCTGTTGTTTGAGAAGTAATTTTTCGACCAGTGTGTTCTACTAGTACAGTACACTGTGTTCTACTAGTTACGATACCAAAAGAGTCCGTCCGCTTTATAAGGTCAAAGTCACTCAGAGAGCTATGGAGAAAACAAACTAGGATTTTCTCTGGTGAATATGATTCCGTATAAAATATTCTGAAGGTAAACCAAATTTACCGATATAGTCTTACGAATTAGCACTAAAGTGGAAATGAGCTGGTCACGTTTTTCGAAGATCCGACAACCGCTGGAGTGGGGACCGCGTCTTGGCAAACGTAGTGTGAGATGCCCCCCGGCTAGATGATGCGACAATCTGCGCAGCACAGCTCGCAGAGACTGGATGTGTGAAGCCTAAGGTGGTGCTAGGTGGTCTGCCACGGGCTGTTGATGATTTTTATGGTCCTATGTCCCCGAGGTGGGACAGAGGGCGTCCACAGTGCTTCTCCATTGGGATCGGTCTTGAGCGACGCGCTTCACTTCGGGCCACGTCAACCCAATGGATTTCATCTCGGCCGTTACGGAGCGGATGTGATCGGGGATTCTTCGGAGAGTATGGCCTATCCAAGTCGACATGCGGCGCAAGATTTGGACTTCAAAACTTCAAATCTTGTTGATGTTGAAGAACTATGATGAAATAATGATTTTTTTTAAATTTTACAGAGATTTCTCAAAAGGGGCAAAGTATGTATTTACACGCGAACGAATGAGTTCTGTGTAGAACAAGCAGAATCAACCGATAATGTAAGAGATTTGTATTTTTAGTACATACATATACAAGCATACATACTCTACAGCCAACAGAGTCCACGCTAGATTCTATTGGCTCGGACACACACATGATGACGCTGTCACAAAGCTATACATAGGACTACCGTTAAGTCAACTTCATAAACGAGCCTCATAAATCATACTGGCGAGAAACCGCACAAGACTGTGACCAGTGGTGTGTTCTAGAGTACCAGAGATCAAGACACACTTTAGCTAGTTGAGTTAACAGTAGTAAGTAAGAGTAAGTTAATACGTTCATCCTGCGTTGTCGCGGTTGTCTATGAGCGGCATTGATTGATTTTCATCAGGCGACACGCTTGCTCGTTTGCCCTCCTTTTCCATATACAAAACCAAATAATTGAAAGGCGAGTGAAAGTTGGTAATCAGTTTAATGGAGCCCTGCACTCCTTTATGAAAAGTCAGAATGTATCTAAAACGGCCTGACTGGTTGCTCAACGGGGAATGCTAGTTCCGACTCTGATCTATAGTTTTGAAAGTTGGGTTCGGCAAGAGAGTCATAAATTCAGACGGAACGCGGTGGAAATGAGAACATTAAGAAGTATATGTCGGGTAACTTTGATTGTTAGAATAAGAAATGAAGATATAAGTAAGCGATGTGGAAGTAAAAGAAGGTGTCATGACAAAAATTGAGAAAGGGACGCTTAGATGGTTTGGGCACATAGAGCATGGATAAACGACAAATGGCAAAAGAAATTAACGTTGTGGATGGAAGGGTCGGTAAGGGAAAACAAAGGGAAACATACCTAGACCAAATTGCCGAAGTTTTTAAGAAAGGCCACAGATCTCCATCTGCTACGATCTCGGCATACTTTCCTTACTTCATCCAAACACCACACTCTCTTCATGCAAGCTCGTCGGTTACGGGTACTCTTGACCTGGACTTTCTTATTACTTTCCATTAGGTGATCTTTCATAAAAAGTCATTTATGACAAATTAGTTTCCGTCAGTCTTTCTTAATAAATCATAAATAACTGTAATTTTTTAATATAATTATATACTTTTATCATTACAGGACTATAATCACCCTCCAAGTCGTAATAAGAAAGTAAGTTCATAGACTAAATAAACATAAAATATACTATATCATAATATAATTTTATGTATGTATATGTATATATAAATATATATATATATATATTATTAATGGAGTCAGGCGTTACTTTGCTATATGGACAGTCAAAAGTTTTACTTAGCTAAGATCCGCGACAAGCAAAACAATAAGTGGATTTATTTGGAACTTAAACTAAAAACTTACCCAAAATCGGCCATAAATTCTCCACCCACCAACCACAATACACAACACCAAACACACACTACCACTTTTCCACCTCGTAAACGACACGTGTTTCGCCCCAATGTCTCTAAGTCTCTGTCTAAGTAGTCAATGCTAACTAAAGCAAACAAAATGAGTTTGTTGGTGTGTTTATTGACTAAAATTAGGCTCTGCAGGAATGGCAGCCGAACGTGACGTCAGCCCAATCAGCAGCCAGCTTTGCCTTCAAAGCAGCCACTATTACGGCGGCTATCCACAGTCACAAGCATCAGCCTGCTGCCAACATCACGGCCAGGATTTTGTCTATGGCGACCGGACATGGCGTCAACCCAATCATTGGCTATCTTTACCAACAGGGTTGCCAATATCACGGCCGCTGTAAATGTGACATATTATAGACGTAACAATTATTAAATAATAATTACAATACTACAGAATACAGATTCTAATTAACACATTTACTGTGTTGCTCTTTTAAAAGAATGCTTAATTGGAACAACATGTATACAGGAGATATGTAAGTACTTAAGAGAAAACAATAAGTTGTCTGTGGTCATCCGCGGTCGTGTCATCACAGTGTGAACATGTGAATTAATAAATATGTGATCATTATAATATTACACTAAATAACACTAGAGATAAGGCCAGGATTCTAAATCAACCAAAACCTCTTAACAGTGGTGGTCGACATTATTTAGACAAGCATAAAAAAAATAAAAAAAAAAGTTAATAAATTATTAATAATTTAAAACACAGGACCATCACACTACCGAAAATCAGGAAGCTGTAAGTGTTACTACTTATATAGCACATAAAGTATTACGCATTGATTGCAATTATGGCTTTTCATTTTCTATGATGTGATAATATAGTGGAAGAAGTTTTTGTTCGCTACCCCTATAAGTTTTAAAATTAAATTTCAATTCATATATGAAGATAATTTGTTTACATGTTAACTGACAATATCATGTTAAGTGCAAACTTAACTTATTTTACTTTATTTATTTATTTATACATATATATATATATATATATATATATATATATATATATATATATATATATATATATATATATATATATATATATATATATATATATATATATATATATATATATATATATATATATAAACATATATATATACAATTTCTTGTGTGTGATTGAATGGGGCCTTGAATGGCTTAGATTTACCATTGGGCCCGGTTTTCCTAAATTTATAAGAAATTATATTTATAAATTTTGAATTCTTTATACAGGATTCCTGTATAACGAAATTCAAATATAATTCATATCATAAATATATCAGTTTTATATATTTCGCCTATAGGAGAAACCAAGTAAGGTTTTTTGCTAAAATCTTTAGTGGACACAAAGTAAAATATAATTGTATACATCAAATATATATAATAAACATTAAAATATAATTTTATAACTATGCTAAAACTAACGACTGATCTTCAAAATGAAGAATAATTATTTCAAAATGTTTTAACAATAAATAATAATAGAAAAATATTCATAGCTTATCTTAGTTTTTTCTTGGCTTTCTTTAATGATATCATTTGATATGCCATACACCTATAATCTGTGACATTGTTCTTAAATATGTGTATTAAAAAGGGAGACCGAGAAAACAGATTCGTCTCTTTTGACCTAATTACAAACATTACTTTCTCTTTCGTGCACTAGCCACAGATTCAAAATAAGTGAGCCCGTGCATTTTCCGTGGCGATATGTTTACGGTGCGGTGATTCTGATTTAGGGGCTAGATATGTAAAGATTAAAATACGTGACTTCTAAAATCACTCCATTTTCAAAGCCTCATTTAGTAGTTTACTACAAAATGCATTGCATGTAAATGAAATTGATATCACCTGATCTTCTTTTCGCAGCCATGATGCACAAATAATGTAGTGGACGATGTACTACGTTGCAAAATGGCGTCCATTCGGTATAAGTCCTTCTTTCCTAAATGTATTTTTGAAACTATTCTTCCCCCTACCGGAGCCAATTAAAAAGATAATATTTTTAAGAAATCTATTCGAAAATCTTCGCTTTGCTTTTTGCTATTTGTGCTTGTCTTAAAGGAGCTTTAATCAAAGGACGTTCGTTTAATAGTTAAAAAAGATTTCGTAAACTATTATTGAAGTGAAATATGTTGGTAGAAAAGTAGGAAACATAAGAACATATAAGTATTTCCGTTTAACAAAAACGACATGTAAAACGCCATAAAAGACTTATTTACTTTTAGGATGATCTACCATCAAGAGGTTCCCTGTATGGTGATGATGACGACGTAAGTAATTACTTTAATCACTATGTATATAAGTACTGTGCCATGCCCTCCGTTCTTCTTCCTGGCGACACCAGGGATCTTTAGGGGCTTTTATCTTCAAATACAATTCCTCAAAACGATATCAATTTATTTTTCATGTTTTCAAATCATATTTACATTTCTATCATATTCATATTTATACTTTATTATATTTAATTAATATTTTTAATTTACATTTTATACATGTGCCGGATGGGTGACATGTCTATATATCTATCTAGAAGAAGTCTGAATCAGAAGTCAGAAGGTCTATATTGAAGAAGAAAGAACTAATATTTTGTTTTAATAGAAAACAATTTATTTCAAACTTTAAATAACGAATTTAAAAAGAAATAATACAAAAAGTTTTAATGCATTAGTGATACATTTATTAATGTATCACTACAGTACTTTAGAACTATGAAACAATAATATTGGTGACATTAAAAATGTCTACACCAAGTTTTTTTAAAAAAGCGGCATGAGTTTAAACATTGCATAGACCAGGGGTGGCCAACTGGGCCGATCACGGTCATTAGTCCACTCGATCGTGGCAAAGAAAAATACCATTTTAATTGAGGTACTTAGAATAGTATTAAATAATGTTATATTTTCTTATTAGAAATATACACTTGTTACGAAGAAAAAATACGATGCGATTTTAAGTTTATGTAGAATGGTGAATCATACAGACTTGTTAGTAAACAGTAGATCTAAACTCTAATCAAGTTGACCACCCCTGGCGTATTTATTAGTAATCTTTTTTATTTTAGGTAATTATATATTTCTTTGTATATATATATACATATATATTTGTGTAAATATTACGTAACATAATTAAAATTTATTTGAATTCAATTTTATTTTATTAATCTTTTTTTTAGTTTTATCTGACTGTTAATGAAATCAGGCGTTACTTTGCGGAAATCCATCACAATGTGGACAGTCAAAACTTTTACTTAGCTAAGATCCGCGACAAGCAAAACAATAACAGAAACTTAATAATGTGTGTTTTCCTGCTTGATGAAGTGGATTTATTTGGAACTTAAACCAAAAACTTACCGAAAATCGGCCATCAACTCTCCACCCACCAACCACTATACACAACACCAAACACACACTACCACTTTTCCATCTTGTAAACAACACGTGTTTCGCCCCAACACGAGGCATCTTCAGGTATAGTAGACTCTACGGAAGACAACCGAAAAGTGTCCACATTTGACTGTCCACATTTATCTGACTGCTTCCAAATACTTTTCTGATTTGCTTGAAGGTTGACTGAGAGAGAAAGCCTATTGGCATTAAGTCCAACCTCTTGGATCTTTTGTGCTTTAAATCGTAAATAAATAAATAAATATTCATTATATTTTCCATTTACTCATATAGACAATACGTTAAAATATCACGATTTGAATTTCATGTGCGTTTCAGGACGATACGCCGGCCAGAAGTTCGGAGCAAGATTACGATGTAAGTTACTCTTACTTTATGAAAAGCAGCCTTTATGCACTGCACTCCTTTATGAAAAGTCAGAATGTGTCTAAAATGGCTCGACTGGCGGTTCATCCGTGGGTGCTTGTTCCGGCTCTAATACACGGTAGTGAAAGTTGGGTTTGGCAGAAGAGTCATGAAAGCAGACTGAATGCGGTGGAAATGAAAGCATTAAGAAGTATGTGTGGTGTAACTCTGAATGATAGAATAAGAAATGAAGATATAAGAGAGCAATGTGGAGTAAAAGAAGGTGTTGTGACAAAAGTAGAAAAAGGGATGCTAAGACGGTTTGGGCATATAGAGAAGATGGATAAAAGACGACTGGCAAAAGAAATTTACTTTGCGAATGTGGATGGAAGGGTCGGTAGTCGAAAACCACGGAAAACATACCTTGACCAAATTGCTGAAGGTTTTAAGAAAGGTCATGACAAGAGTATCCTTAACCGGCGGGCTTGCACGAGGAGATTAATGATTGTCGAAAAAGAAAAAGCATGAGTGTGGAAAATGCCAAAAAAATTATTAAAATCACAAAATGAATCTATTTAGCTCGTCTCTCAAAATTGTAAAAAAAAACAAAATAAGATTATATATTATTCTTCTTCTTTACATTAAATATATATAATATACATTAAAATATATTTGTATGACTATGCTAAAACTAACGACCGATCTTAAAATTGTAATATAGAGTTCAAAATGTTTAAAAAAAAAATCTTTGCTTTCTTCAAAGATATTGTTTGATATGCCATAAACCTATAATCTGTGACATTGTTTTTAAATGTGTGTATTAAAAAAAGAGAGACCGAGAAAATATACCGAGAAATAATGTAGTTGATGATGTACGTTGCAAAATGGCGTCCATTCGATATAAAAGTCCTTCTTTCCTAAATCTATTTGAAACTATTCTTCCCCCTACCGGAGCCAAAAAGATAGTATTTATTTATACTCATAATATTTTTAAGCAATCTATTCGAAAATCTTTGTTTTGCTTTGCTTTTTGCTATTTGTGCTTGTCTTATAGAAGCTTATATCAAAGGATCCTGATTTAATAGTTAAAAAAAGATTATGGAAACTATTACTAAAGTGAAATAGAGGTTAGTAGAAAAGTAGAAACCGTAAGAATATATAACTAGTCCCGTTTAAAAAATACGACATATTAAACGCCGTGAAAGACTTATATACTTTTAGGGTGATCTACCATCAAGAGGTTCCCTGTATGGTGATGGTGATGACGTAAGTATTTACTTTAATCACTATGTATATAAGTACTGTAGAACTATGAAACAATATTAGTCGTGACATTAAAAATGTCTACAACAAGTTATTTTGGTTTCATTTACGCACTTAAAATTTCATATAGGTAAGTGGAAGAAATATACACTTGTTACGAAGAAAAAATACGATGTGATGTTAAGTTTCATGTTAAGATCATACAGTCTTGTTAGTTACACTATACTAAACAGTAGATCTTAACTAGAGTTAAGATCTACTGTTTACTAACAAGACTGTATGATCCACCATTCTACATAAACTTAACATCACATCGTATTTTTTCTTCGTAACAAGTGTATATTTCTTCCACATACCTATATGAAATTTTAAGTGCGTAAATTTTAACTAATGAACTAAATGTAATTGATTAGAATCAATTTGACCACCCCAGGCGTAGTTATATATATATATATATATATATATATATATATATATATATATATATATATATATATATATATATATATATATATATATATATATATATATATATATATATATATATATATATATATATTCACGCCTATCCCCCGAAGGGATTGACAGAGACCACAGAGCTCCATCCGCTACTATTCATCGCAGCGAAACTGCTCTCCATTAGTCGCTTCTTGCCCTCGTGCGAATCAGGACGCGACGGGTGGCGAACCACGTCGTCGTCATTTTTTATGTGTGTAATATAAATATATATTTGTGTAAATATTACGCAACATAATAATAATCAAAATTAATTTGTGTTAAATTTTATATAACTTATGTTTTTTTTTAGTTTTACCTTACTGCTCCACTTTCCAAATAGTTTTCTGATTTTACTTTTCTGACTGAGAGAGAAAGCCTATTGGCATTAAGTCCAACCTCTTGGACCTTTTGTGCATCAAAACGTTAATTAATAAATAAATATTCATTATATTTTCCTTTTACGACTACTATGTCCAGCAGTGGACTGCCGCTGACTGATATTGATATTGATTGATATTGATATTTTCCTTTTACTCGTATAGAAAATACGATAAAATATCACGATTTGAATTTCATGTGCGTTTTAGGACGATACGCCGGCCAGAAGTTCGGAACAAGATTATAACGTAAGTCAATATTACTTTAATCAAGGAATGTTATGGAGATCACGAAATTTAACAATAACATCAGAAATCACGTCAGAAAAATATTCTCATTTTACTACACAATGTAACTTAAAATGATCACTTATTATGATATTTACATGAGGAATCAGTAAGAAGCCTCTGTATGTATATATATATATATATATATATATATATATATATATATATATATATATATATATATATATATATATATATATATATATATATATATACTCCGCCCACGGAGTCATTGGTCGCGGATTCGATCCCCTTTCGATTTATTTCATATCACTTCACTTATGGGGTATAAGTGAAATATATTGCATAATACGCCACCATAATTAAACAATATAACTGATAATAATATAAGATTATAAAAATGAATTAAAAATACAACGTCCCTGATGTAAGTTGGCGGGAAAAGTCCTAAGGGTTTATTGTTTTCATTCTTTAAGACAACAGAGAAATAAATGAATTCTGCTAGGAATTAGTTAAAAAATACGCGGCTTGAACAAAAAGTTTTCAAAAAATGGTCAGGCACGAAACGTGTTAAATTTTTTCTTGAAATTTCAAGAACATAAATACTTTAAAGATGCATCAAGTCATTTCGTTATACACATCAGTAGCTAAGAATATAAATACTTAGTTAAGAATATACATTTCATATCACAATAGGAGGACGCACCAGCAGAAACTTTGAAGTATGATGATGTTGATGTAAGTGTTTATTTCTTAACTTTCATTTAATTCATTAGTTAAAATGGACATTATTTTATAATATACTTATGTTTAAATATTTGCATCATGCATATCAGTCAAATAATATACCTCATAAATATTTATTTCTTAACTTTCATTTAGTTCATTAATTAAAATGGACATTAATTTTATAATATACTTATTTTTAAATATTTGCATCATGCATATCAGTCAAATAATATACCTCATAAATATTTATTTCTTAACTTTCATTTAGTTCATTAGTTAAAATGGACATTAATTTTATAATATACTTATTTTTAAATATTTGCATCATGCATATCAGTCAAATAATATACCTCATAAATATTTATTTCTTAACTTTCATTTAGTTCATTAGTTAAAATGGACATTAATTTTATAATATACTGTTTTTTAAATATTTTCATCCTGCAAATCAGTCAAATATGTCTCATAAATATTAACATACTACTTTTAGGAATATCCACCCTCAAAAAGTGCTATGTATGTATGATGATGATGTAAGAGGTCATACATAAATTACGTCAAATGAATTTCATAATTTTGGACTCTTTGATTTAGAAATTTAGAGCTTATTTAATTAAAACAATAATTATTATTTTTAGGACGATCCGTCATCAAGAGCTTACACGAATGAATAGGAAGTGAGTTATTTATACATATTTATACTCTATATTTATAAATATATACGTATATTATGTAGATGATCAAGTGTTAAATGTGGCTGAATATATAGCAGCCAATGTCGAAATACCTAAAAACATTTCTATACTCTTAAATCAAAGATATAGATTTTTTTGCTAACGCTGCTGTGGCTAACATAAAAAAAAACATTGCTTGTCGTTTATTCTATATTTATGCTTACATTAAAAGTATATTGATAGAAACATCAATTGATAAAAAATTGATAAATTGCCTTCCGTAAAGATATGTGTAACTAATTTTATAAATGTCAATCAATCAATCAATCAATATCAGCCCGCGGCAGTCCACTGCTGGACATAGGCCTCACCCAAGGCGCGCCACCTAGCCCGATCTTCGGCTACACGCATCCAGTCTCTGCCAGCCGCCTTGCGCAGATCGTCGCTCCATCTAGCAGGAGGGCATCCCACACTACGTTTGCCGAGTCGCGGTCTCCACTCCAGCACTCGTCTACTCCAACGATTGTCGGTTCTCCGACAAACGTGTCCAGCCCATTGCCACTTCAGTCTGCTAACTTGAAGAGCAATGTCGGTGACTCTGGTTCTCCGGCGAATTTCTTCATTTCGAATTCTGTCCACCAGAGAAACCCCGAGCATAGCTCTCTCCATAGCCCTCTGAGCGACTTTGAGCTTGGCGAGGAGACGGACTGTCAGTGTCCACGTCTCGGCACCGTAAGAGAGTACGGGCAGGACGCACTGGTTGAAGACTTTTGTCTTCAGACTTTGTGGTATGGGCGACGAGAAGACTTGACGGAATTTCCTGAACGCTGCCCTTCTTTCTTCTTTCTAGTATTAAAATAATAAATGGAAACTATTTTAACAAAGTTTTTATTCATATTCAGTAATAACACTTGGTAAGTAATATAAAAGTACTTATTTAGAAAATAAATTATTTTTCCTTTGCCTTCTACTGAATAAAATTCCAATTATTAACCAATATTACATACTTTTAGTGTAGGTAACGCTTTGGTAAGAGAGGAATTATTTATTATACTATTCGTAATTATAATTTTTATAAAAAAAAGAATATTTGAATTGTTCAAAGAAAAATATCAATTCAAAGAAAAAGCTATTTGTTTCTTATGCTTTTATAATTTAAAAAAGGATCTACAAACTGATACACTGCAATATTAGTAAAATAAATAATTGTCTTTTCCACTACTCATAGATCCCAATGCCGCGCAAGCCTCCGCATTTCTGTAGGAATGGATATTAACCCACCACTCTTCTTAAATAGGCGGATAGGCGAGGCACCCCGACTCACGTAAGACATACATTTGTTCATCCTAATGAAGGAATCGAACCCGCAGCGATTGACTCCGTAAGTATTTTGGGCCAATTTCGTCGAAAATGATTTTTATTACTCACATTTAGTGAGTAATAAAAATCATTTTAGACTAAATTGGTTATGATCAAATTAGTTTTCAATATATATTTTGTTTATCTTCCAGTTAAACTAAATTATATAAATAAGTTTAATAAAAAACACCCTCACATGGCTGTACCAAGATAAAGAAATATATCATCCCACTTTTTATTATTTCAGGTGCCACCATTCTCAAGTTATGTTATATAAGAAGGAACCAAAATACAAATATAAATAATTTTATTGAGCTTTTGTTTGAATAAACGTATTCATAACCAGTGGCAATTCACAGCTGGACATAGGCCTCTATAGGTCTATAGATTCCAATATTGTGTGTATATATATATATATATATATATATATATATATATATATATATATATATATATATATATATATATATATATGTATATATATATATATATATATATATATATATATATATATATATATATATATATATATACATATATATATATATATATCCCGAATTAGGATTCTCACTATTGCCTACATTGCCGTATATGTATAACTAAATAGTTTTGTTTTACTAGAATTGTACTCCGTTGAAATGTTTAAATTCTCTGAAAAATGACAAACAAGCCTCTTGACATCGGACGGCTTTGTGATGCATGTGAAAAATGGCGTGAAAATACATACAGGCATAACAAAAGTACTATGCTTTTGTTTTATGTTTGTGACAATGGAGAGAAGGACAAAGCCTGTGCACTATTGAATAATACTCAGATATTATCCTTATTAAATGTAACATGATACAATTTTAAAGAAAACTAACCATTGTACCGAATGTTGCTCAGATTACATTCACCTTTTCAACGCGCAAGTTAACATACCGTTGCTATATTCAACGACCTCTAAAGAAACAGTTGCTAATAACAACAATCTTCCAACAACCGTGTATTAATGCGTGAGTAGGAGTTGGCAGAGAGCACAGATCTCCATCCGCTACGATCCCGGCACACCCTCCTTGCTTCCTCCACACTCATCCATCTTTTCATCCATCCTCCCTCTCAAACTAACCAAACGGCTCTCCGTTAGTCGCTTCTCGCCTTCGTGGAAATCAGGACGTGACGGGTGACGAACCACGTCGCCGTCATTTTTAACTAATTATGGATATTAAAATTGCTAACTGTGTCTGCTTTGTAAACGTACGATGTATATGATTAATAAAGATATTTAAAAAAAAATAACTTTTTAACTTTAAAAGTTTGAGGACTAAGAAGGAATTTGAAAATGAGAAGATGTATGAGAGAGAATGAGAAATAATTATCTGTAGCGATCGTGCTGTTACAGTGATTACTTATAGTCAGGTGATCCCCACCTGCCCATAAACCTTCATTTTCTATTTACATATATATTTTTTGTAAAATACAGGTCCCAATCTGTAATAACTGTGTCATTTTCTTCAACTAAATCAGCCACATCTAGTCTGAAGAAAATGACACAGTTTACATGTAAATCCTTTACTGAGATTATTAATGGAGTCAGGCGTTACTTTGCGGAAATCCATCACTATGTGGACAGTCAAAAGTTTTACTTAGCTAAGATCCGCGACTGACAAAACAATAACAGAAAATTAATAATGTGTGTTTTTTATGCTGGATGAAGTGGATTTATTTGGAACTTAAACCAAACACTTACCGAAAATCGGCCATCAATTCTCCACCCACCAACCACTATACACAACACCAAACACACACAACCACTTGTAATAGTGTTAATTTTTTAATTGCTGTTATAGTGGTCGTTACTTATACTCAGTTGACACCCCCCCCCCCCCACATGCTCGTACATCTTCATTTTCTATTTATATATATATATTTTGTAAAATACAGGTCCTAGAATAGGACGGTATTTAGATGAATAAAATGGCACAGTTAACATGTAGATCCTTTACTGAGAGTTATTTTTATACATACATACATATACATAACCAGTGCGTCCTGCCCGGTATACGGTGCCGAGTCGTGGACACTGACAGTCCGTCTCCTCGCCAAGCTCAAAGTCGCTCAGAGGGCTATGGAGAGCGCTATGCTCGGGTTTCTCTGGTGGACAGAATTCGAAATGAAGAAATTCGCCGGAGAACTAGAGTCACCGACATTGCTCTTCAAGTTAGCAGACTGAAGTGGCAATGGGCTGGACACGTTTGTCGGAGAACCGACAATCGTTGGAGTAGACGAGTGCTGGAGTGGAGACCGCGACTCGGCAAACGTAGTGTGGGACGCTCTCCTGCTAGATGGAGCGACGATAACGATGCGCAAGGCGGCTGGCAGAGACTGGATGCGTGTAGCCGAAGATCGGGCTAGGTAGCGCGCCTTGGGTGAAGACTATGTCCAGCAGTGGACTGCCGCGGGCTGATATTGATATTGACATATACAGATTGTCACGCCTGTCTCCGTATTGTCCTGTCTAGTTATTTTTACTTCACTAATATAGCAAGCAAGCTAGCAAGGACAGTGCGTCAACATTGTTAAACAAGTTCTTTGGAATTTTATGAGACACGTGTGTTTGTTCAGGATACTCAGCAAACTTAATCTCGTTGCGTATGTTTGTTGATTTGAAATTACATTCTATTTAAGGATAGAAAAATTTCAGTCTATTTAAATATTTCCGCATATATTTTAGCAGGAATATCTTTTAAAAACCGTAAAAAAGCGTCAGTTACTTAATAATACCCCTTCACACACATTTATTTCACGTTACTAGTTCAAAAACTAATTTTACACAAAACTCAGTTATTTCTCGCAGTCTTTATTCCTGTTATAAGTTATTTAAAGCCCTATATATTAAGTAATTCATACATACATTCATTAAAGCCACGTTTAAAAAAACCGTTTTAAACTCTCAGATAGTAATTATTATTTATTGATTTGTAATCAACAACAAATGTACATATATATATATATATATATATATATATATATATATATATATATATATATATATATTTACTACAGTTAATTTACCTAAAATGTAAATACATGAGTGGCTCTAGAAATTTTCTTAAATTGTATAAATGTTTAAATATGATATGCTGTGGATTTTGCATTAAATAAATAGACATCAATCAATCAATCGGGGATGCCCACACCCCGCACAGAGGTATGGGATCGAGCCTCGGGGATGAACCCCGCTGCTCGTGTAGCAACTCAATGGAGCAACCGCCCCCCGGTCCTAGGTGCCGCAGTTCCTAGCGGCTTTTGGGCGTCCTTTAACGACTTCACGTCGTCGAGATATGGCTGGCTATTCCGTTAGGTTCGTTGCTGGCCCTCTTCCCTCGCGGGAGCCAGGCGGCGACAGGAGGATTTCGCGTGGGAGCGAACTCCATAAAAAGTAAAAGTGGAGTAAAATGAAATAAATCCACGTAACATTTTAAGGTAACTTAATGAATTTTGGTAGAAGATAACTTAAAATAGATATATGTACATTTTTAGACATTTTTTATTTTCCAAAACTTGAGTATGAGGTACTAAAACAATTGATTTCCCTTAAAAAACAAGAAAAATCCTTGCAGCAACCATTTCAAACGAACGACCCAAATTTATAAACAAAGGATTAGTTTTTAATGGTTTTATGGATTAAACATATCACTATTTCGAAGACAATAATATAAAAGCATTGTCAAAGTTCAGCTTAAAATAATATTACTTTAAAGTTAATATACCTTCACTGCCATCTATTTTGTAATAATTGTAACTCTTATAATAGGTTGTTTGTTGATTAAGAAACTTGATTTGAGTTTTTATGAAATTAGTATCACTTATAATCATAAGATGGCGCTAAAGCTAAATTTAAATATAGATTATACATATATTAAAATATATGATGCTTTTAATTAAATATTATACAATTCCAGATTATACAAGAATGCTATAAATTTATTTTTTACCTAAGAATTATTTTATTTAGTCTAGTTGACTTTTTAATCTTTTCAAGTGATGTAATTTCCTTAATGAAAATATTCATAGCTGCCAATAGATGGCATATGTGATACTAGATAAGTTCAAGCCTAAATTTTTACCTATTTAACTATAAAAAGGAAGAATAGAATTATTGTAAATTAGTACACATAATAATTAGATTACAATTGTATTTATTTGTTAAATACATTAAGTTCACTATATATTATTTCTTTATTTTAACTAATACATAACTAAATTAAATATCCAGTTAAAGAAATAGACCCCAATATCACAGAAAAATATTTTCTAACTTGAATTTAACTATTGGTCTTCGGTTTTATCTTCACTAAATTGTGAAGATATCCATGTTAAAGCCCATTTAAGGTTGGTTAACATATACTTTAAAGCTTTAGTCCAATGTTCTTCAGAATTGAACTGAATTTTAATGGAATAAGCATGGGGCGGAGAAGCAGTGTCCTCAATTTTACCTTTGTCTATTCTATATGGCAAACAGAAACCAGTGTTGCCCTTCTCAACCTGTTCCTTAAATTGTTGAAGGCAATCTAAAAATGCTACCATTGCAGCATCAAATTTTGTGTCCCAAAGAAATCTAAAACCTCCCGAACCATAAAGTGGTAATACTTTTTGGTCTTCTAATACTTCTATATATGAATGATTTCCATATGGAACCAAACGGTATCTTTGAAAACAGAAGTTTATTTTCCTGGCTAAGGAAGAAAGAAGTAGAACAGTCTGGCCCCATGCTGCATTTATCTCTGACCAATCAACTGGAGCAGTTGGTAATCGACCTAACCTAAAATTGTTTATGATCCCAAATTGCCCAGAGTCAGATATATGAAATGTTGCTTTGAATACATTGGTCTTTTTTAATTTCTCTAATTGCGTTTGTGTGTATGAAAGTTGGCATTCATAGAACTTCATCTGATCTTCAGTTGTCATTAAATCTTTGCGATACTTTGTATATTCACGCCAATATATATCTTGTTCTTTTTCTAGCCTTTCCTTCTCACGTTCTTGAATTTCTATTTCTTCTTTCATAGCTCTCTCTTCCTTTTGCAAAGCTGATAATTCCTGCAAAAGTCTGCTTTGTTCTTGTTTCCAATCTTCTAATTCCTTCTCTAAACCTTCCAAATTTAAATCTTCCTTGTCATCCTCTAATTTCTTGAGGTAATCATTATAATCTTTCCATTCAGCTTCTGTCAACCTAAGCTGATTGTCCATGAGTTCTAATAATGTATCTGTGCATTCATCACATAATGGATGGTCAACATCAGAGTTGTTTGATAGTAAATCAAATAATGTAGCCTTCACATGTAATTGATGGCCTAATGAAGTTGTTTCCCAACCATCAGAAATAACCATAAATCCATTCGCACCATTGCCTAGAAGAAATAAAATAAGGTACACAATTAATAACGGTAGAGTATGAAAAATGATTTTTTTCACCAGAATAATAATAATATATATTTATTGTTCATTGATAAGTTTACAATTTTTGTTTCCCCGTCTGCCGAACTAGGGCGAGAGAATTGATGCATGCAAGGTGACTTCCTTATGATATTTCACCACGCATGATTGTATATATAGCTGTCTGACTGTGTAAAGTTTTGTTTGCTTATACAATTCATCTGTGGGGTATCGGTAAGGCTTGTGTAGCATTACTTTTATAATTGCCCTTTGAGCTCTCTCTAATTCAAGCATATGGGTTGAAGCAGCTCCTCCCCACGCCACAATGCAGTACGTAAGGAGGGATTGGCATAGGGCTTTATATATTTTGATGCTGAGTTTTATATTATCAATTTCACGCAAATTTTTAAATACTGTTATTAATCGTCTAATTTTTCCCGCCAGTAATGTGATGTGTGGTGCCCAGCTAAGTCTTTTATCTATTAGGACCCCTAAATATTTAATGTACTGCACTGAGTTGAGGTATTCACAATTACAATGTTTTCCCTTTCCTTGATTTTCACGATCACAAGAGTGTAGAATAAGATCAAATCCCGAGGGAGGTTGAGATTTAGTGGTGATTCCAAAGCAGATGTACTTGGTTTTGAAGATATTTATTGTTACGAGATTATTTTGATTTTGAGAATGATTTATTTCTTTTTAAACATATATTTGGCTCACAGCTGGTCATGCATTCCCCATTTCTGGAGGACTGAATGAAATGGAATGAATATTTATTTACCCACCACACTTGTCTAGGATGAATCTCTGCTCTAGCAGGACAGCCAGACTTTTAAAATATTTTATATTTTCTTTTTTGGATGACATACACTTATCTAAAAGTTTAAGACCATCTTAATTAAAGGTTTTAACCAAATTGCTTAAAATATTCCTAATATATCCTAAGGAAGTCCACAGCTAGAGATAAATCTCCTCTATGACAAACTAGCCAGATCTTTGGATTTATACATTCAGTTATTGGCAGCCCCAATCCAAAAAGTCTTCTAATATATATTTTTTAAAAAATTGTTTCTTCTAGGTAAATGTTATTTTTACATAAGGTTTAGTTTAATTACCTGATTCAGACATCCGAAAAGGAGGAACATAATGTTCCAGGCTGGCCGACTGCAAATCCAAGTCTGCTTCATTGTTTCTACGGATTTGAAGAGTTAAATCGGCAACTGTATGTTCTCCGAGATTATTTAGAGAGTCATCTAATTTCAACGGTTGAAGACAACGTTGACATGAAAAATTAACATATGATTTAGAGTCGCTCATTCTTTCTATTACATGCAGTTTGTGTACTTTCACTATTGCGTCATAAATTGATGCTGAGCAAAAGATTATTTACAAAAAAATAGTTTCTTTTATTCTCCGTTTATATTCTTAAACATTTGATATTTTCCCATAACTTATTGAAACTGTTTTTAGTAAACAGAAATAATACAGTCTTTTTATTTGGTCTAGGTGCGCAAACAAAATATTGTGATTACTTTGATTTGACACTGGATTACCAACATTGACACTGTCACTGTCATTGCTATATAGATATATTGTACTTTGTAAAATTTAGGATGATAATTTTGACAGGTCACACTAAGGATGAGGGCAGTGTATAATCGTTAATGAACGTATTCGATTATCGATTACTATTCTTATATAACTTGATATCGATAGTTGCATAATTATTTTGTATGTTCAGTTTTTTTTGTTGCATTAACCTTTTATTAATATGACAAAGGCCTCTCACAACGACGATTTCGACTCGTGCATATATTATTCGGTCAGTCAGGCTATTCAGCGTTAATAACGCCAGAGTCGAAATTATTGTTGTCAGAGGGCCATTACGGTGAAATGAAACAAAGAATAAGAATTCAGTTATTTATTAATAAATATTAATGCAGTGGTGCACAACCTAAATCGTATTCATCATTTTCATCATCACTAGATTCACCAGAACTATCTCTTAGATTTATTATAATTTCTTGTTCACAAACGCTATCAAAGTGGACATCTCGCTCCCAGTCTTCTTGAATAATTTTTTTGTGTGTTCCACAACTTTTCTCCAATCATCCGCAGTAACATATTCACATGCATTTTGCAATAATGTTAGCATTTTCCTGGCCGTAAATGGTGGAGATGTGTTTTGCTGCATGACCAACAAAAGAAAATAAAAGTTTAATACATATTTAATAAATGTCGGTTAGGTTATAGTGATAAAAAACCAGACAAACCTTTGACATGACCCCAGATTCGTTCGATGCCACTGTAATGACAATGTTACGGTGGCAATCTAAGGACCGTATGACCATGTTGTTTCGCAATTTCGTCCAAAATGTAGGTTGGTATTCTGGGTTTATTTAGTTTTACTAATCGAATCAAGTTATTTAGCTTTACCAATCGAGTGTATATATAATAATAAATATTATATAATAATAAAATTTATATGGTTTGGTACCAGTTTGCGTATTCATTTTTAATTTAAATATTTTTGCATATTTCTGAATAACAGAATAAACATAAAAGAACAGAAAAAAATAAATTTAAATATATTGAAAACCAGAAGAACCTTAACTCCTATAGGTAACCATTTTTCAATGCCAATTATTACGTATCTGGCAGCATTGACTAGTGCTGCTACTCCTAAAGTCATATTTTACCTTTATTACATAAGTTATGATCATGTTATAATCAACGTATGATTCAAACAAGTTATAACATCACAAATTATTCTAAATATAACCTTGTCATTTCTTCTATTTCTAATATTCATAACAATTTTAACAAAAAAACTTTTTATTTTAACTTACTATTAAATAGTATGTGGATACAAGTATATATTTATGTTAATAAATATATACTTGTATCCACATTTTTAATGGTATATTATTTAATGGTATGTCTTTTCATTTAGAAAGCGTATTATAAGACTTCCTTTCAATAAAACACCAATATTTTATATAATATTTTAATACATCTGTAGACTAGAATATAATGATTCATAACGTAATGAGCACCAGTGTATTTACAAAGATACATAATATAATAGACAGCCTCTTGGTAATCTACATTCTAATAAATCTTAAGGAAACTTATTACTTGGACAATGACGAAAATTTTACTAATTTAGAACATTGATATACCAAGATATGGTATGTTTATTTAAAATAAAATAAGTCAGTTGTCTGTATTAAGTTAAAAGTAAATGGAATCTAACTTATACATTTACGAACAAATATAATTTTCAATTTTTATACAACCTTATATAATAAAACATACAGGCAAATTCATAATAATTTTGTAAAATGTTTATAAAACAAGAAAATTATCGTACGTTGCAATATTATATATATTTGAACTTTTGTTCTTAATACTTTCTATAAAATTACGAACACCATTGCTTTGTAATTATATATGGTCTATGATTGCAATGTTAATATCGTGGTATAATGAAAACTTACTTGGAATAATTTTTAAAACTAAAAAAGGAACTTCTTTACATAATAATATTAATATACTAGCAATATAAAAAAAATCACAAAATGCTTCTGAGCGAAATCAATTTTTAGATTTAAGAATTTTTCAATTATACTACAATTTTTCAATTATATAATAGTAATCATATGACTACTGCCAACCTTCGCAAATCGGAGAGGCACTCTAAGAAGAAGAAGAATCATATAATAATAGTTATCTTTTCTAAGACATCTCAGAAGTGATATAAGGAAACACATTTAAGTACCTTAGTTATTTATATGCACAAAAATTAGAAGGCACTCAAGAAACAAATTATTTTTATTTCGAGGCTTTTTTTACATATGAGCCACCGCTGGACTCGACCCTCACCGTTTTGGTGGAATAGATTTTTCTATGTTAACCACACAGGAACAGATTTACTGTATTAAAAAAATAGAAATCGATCTTAGGTAAAAGAAAAAAAGAAATTATTTAGTCTGGAATAAAATAGTACGATCATAGTGAATAAAAAGGGTTATGATTAACTTTAAAGTACATAAAACGATAGCAACTTTAATAGACACTATAAGTTGTTGGTAGATTAAACCCAAAGAAATTAATGTATTTTAAACAATCAATATTGTACATTTTAATAACCTCAATGACCCAAATTGTGACTTGGTTTTCAAAAACCCTGGTCACATTCTTGTGCGGGTCCTCGCTAGTTGTAAGCAATTGTACGCTTCTTTTAACTACCAACTTTCTAGGTGCCCCAGCTAATAGAATAGATATTAACTTTTTTTAGTATTATCAAATACTTCAAATTATAATATTATACCCCTAACCCCAAAATATAAACTTTACCGCCAATTCTAACCAGAAAGTCGCCAAAATTGTGTTACGCTTCGTAAAAATATTAAATATCTTACTCCTTCTAATCATAAGAGGATTTTTTACTACAAACCGCAAAAAAAGAAAATAAAAAATATTCATGTTTTTTACAAAGTATTACCAAAAAATCAAGACAATAATAACCAGAATGTAATGTAGGAAATACAAACATTAAAAAGTTAACCACTAAAATATACTTAAACTAATATTGGCATAAAAACTAAATCGCCATGATTAAAAAAATAAACTTGTCTTTTGAGGGTTACTAACTATATGGCCTGTTTCTTATTTTATTTAATATATGATTTTATCGACAATCTATTATATAATGAAACTACAACAAATTTTAGGTCTTACATAAAAGAAAAATAAATCTTGTTAATCTAAAACGGCACGGAAGCAAAATATATTTTATCTGTCTGCTGTCTCTATTTTATGGTCCTTAATTAATTTAAGGACCATTTCCATGTAGGTAGTGCGATGCATCTTGCAATTTGTGGTAGTAGGCATTCGGCAAAAATGACTGCGACAAGCCTCCTTGTGGCCCCACATACTGAGTTGGCACCAGCATTTCACTGAAAAAAAAAGTTTAATGTCGATAAATGTCACCGAAATGTATCCATGATTGCAGCATTAAAATCTTTTCATTGCACGTTTTCAATTTATAAATTCGTTAAAAACTTATTACTCGATGTCAGAATCGATATAGCATAAAATAAATCGACACGTCGAACGGCCATTACAATATAGTCCACTGTGCATAGTGGCCTCACAATAAAAGGTTGTTGCCGTAATCTTCACGCATATTGGTTTTATTAGTCAAGTAGACGCTGCTGCTCTTATTATGCTTTTTAAAATGCCTCTCTGACTTGCAAAGGTTTGCGGTTAATTCACCATAACTAGAATAGTTATGGTGAATTAACTTGTTATGGTAGTTATGGTGAATTAAGAGTTTTCTTTAAGCGTCCAAACGTACTGGTACTGATATTTGCTTATTGCATATTGTATGACATCGATGGGAAAACATGGCATGGTATATTTTATGCCGAGAACCTTCAACGCATCAGATCTTGACATAACAATGAAATATGCACGGAGTATTGCTTAATAATTACAGATGATTCGTCTTATATTGGATATATGTAGATCCCTATACTTCACTTGGTGTGAAAATAATTTTCAGGTAAACATATATTTGAGGTAATTGTATAAAATTGACTAGCGTTCGAATGCAGGTCTCAGATTGAAGTCATTAACATCTTATCACGGAAGTTAAAATGCTATAATCACATGACAATATCCTAATCTATATCGCTACGGTTATCGTTTCTAAAACATCTCAGAAGTGATATAAGGAAACATATTTAAGTGCCTTAGTTATTTATACTCATATACACAAAAATAAAAAGCACTAAAGAAATATATTAAAATTTTATTTTGCTCGTTTTTCTATGTTACCCACATAATAACAGATATCATCACATACATATTATCACGCCTGTTTTCCGTAGGGGTAGGCAGAGACCACAGATCTCAATTTGCTACGATCTTGGCACACTTTATTTGCATCATCCACACTAACTACTCTCTTCATACAATCTCCTTAAACACATCATGTTAAAAGTACTTTTGACATGTTTTTTTAAGAACTACGGCAATTTGGTCAAAGTATGTTCTCCTTGGTCTTCCCCTGTCGACCTACATCACATGTCCATCTACATCTCAACGTAAATTTCTTTTATCAGTCATCGTCGTTTTATTATATTTAAACATCAGTCAGAAGTATGAAAGCAAAAAATAAGGGGTAGAAGTCTAGTGACCTGAAATATAAGCTCATGCCTAGTTTAGTTAATTATTATTAACAATCCACCACCCTTTAATACGGCAGATTTCCAAGTAATACATATTTTGAGACATGTATATTTTATAGCCAACTTATATGAAGAGAGTGATGAGTATGGAGTACCTCACTTACACTTGTTATTTACATATACATAGTATGTGATTTCAAACGCATCCGAAATTATTCAGAACAAATAGAAACACAAAAACGATTTGGTGAATTTAAGCATCTTGTAGACATTTCCCGCCAATTGATATCAGTGACGTTGTGTTTTTACTTCATTTTAATAATCTTATATTATTATCAGTTATATTGTTTAATTGTGGTGGTGTATTATACAATATAGTTCGATTAAGGCGTATAAGTGAAATTATATGAAATAAATACGTGTATCGTGACTTTTTAAGTTGACAGAAAAAATAAAAGGTTTTGGTAGAATTGCCACCATTTTATTAAGACGTAACGTGATAAGCTAGTAATTAGTTATATTTCAAGAGATTTGATGTTATCGAATTTTAATTGACATTGGCATACTAGTTATAACTAACTGCCATCAAAGAAAAGAAAAAGCATCATGTAAATAATCACTATTAATTTAAAAAATAAGAACTATTCCCAAATTATGGATACATACTTCAATTTTATTTATATGTATTGATTTAAAAATACAGATGTCAAAAGGCATTCGTCATTTTTTGCTTAGTCCCAATGACCTAACGTAAAAAAAAACAAAAGCGACCATAACTCAAACAATGGAGGCCAAGCAAATTAAAAGTTCTCGTAACGTTTTTTATAGGTACATAGGTATAAACGTGCGTTCCGTGTATGTATATTTAAAATGTTTCCAAACTCTACAACCTTTTCAAATTCTTTATCTAAAAATAAACATATTACGTAAAAAATATTAAATTATTTTACTTCATAACAAAAACATGTAACAATTTGCGATGTGCTGCATATGCGTGAGGATTGGGCGGTGGCAGAAAATCAGGTTTTCTGCTCAATGAGTGGAAGTTTTAACTGAGCCATCGCCTATTTCCATCTGTATGTACTGTCAATTAATATGTAATATGTAATAAATTAATATGTACTCTTGCATGTTACTGCAGAAGGAAATAAATTTATCTATCTATCAATCTAACAATAGCTTCAGTAACACCTTTATACGTGCACATAATATTTCTCGGGATTTACCACCACCGAAAATTAAATTTTCACGAAATTTTTTTTAAATTTTTGTCACTCTAACAAAGTCTTTTCGAAAGTCTCTTTTCTTTCGTTGCCACATTGGCACAATTAAATAGACGAAGAATTTAAAAAAAAATTATCAATCAAAATTATTTGTAAGGATTACGATTTTAACCCCTTTTTAAGTAGATTACATACATAATACTTGATTTTACAACTTATAACATGCTGATGTGAACATACTTAGGGATAGAATTGTAAAGTATTTAGATACATGAAAATAAAATCATAGGCATTGCTGCATTTGGGCATGTTTCCTACAATACCGACGGTATGTCCTCTTGTATATTACAGTACATTTCTCTTTAGTCAAGCTTTGCGTTGACTAAACCTATAACCAAGTGATGTGACGAGGCGGAAAGTTTCTTCATTCTAAATCTATGTATCATACAATCTTATAATATATTGTAGGAAAGTTAAAAGAAATAAATTATTATTATCCATGAATTATTTCCAATTCTTGATCATCTATCATTCAGGACTAGGACTTGAACCAATACACAAATATTTCAAATTATATCCAAAACTTTGGAATGCTACCATGACAATTCTTTTTTTTTGTTATTATAAAGGGCGGTTGTCCACTTTCCACAGCACGTGTGAATTTTAGCAAGGATTCTTTGTAACCAGTTGATTAATGAGCCATAATGAAGGGCATGACAGAATTAAAGGGACAGAACATGTGCCAACTGACGAATGATTTTTTTATCTACACCGTGAACAATTTGACGGGCTTTAGTTAACATACATTTCTATTTAAGATAACTTGTTTAACATTACAATCCAATTCATCCTATAGAAATATGACACATTATTCACCCTAAATAAACCTCAAAAATTGCATATATCCATTATTATTATATTTGAAATAGACACAATCATATTTCGACAATATACTGCCCGCTCACCCACTCAAAAGCTAATCCATATGAGTTCCAGTAACCTTGAGACAAAACAAAACGTTAAGAAACAAAGGGCCTCACATAAATTAAAAATAATATTTAGTTTATGCCCTAATATGTGATATTGACAGTTTCTCGTATTACAAAAAGGCATTGAAGCAATAAAAACATTTACGAACTTTTCCCGCCAACTTACATCAGTGACGTTGTGTTTTTATTTCATTTTCATAATTTTATATTATTATCAGTTATATTGTTTAATTGTGGTGGCGTATTATATAATATAGTTCGATTAAGGCGTATAAGTGAAGTTATGTGAAATAACTGCGAGTATCGTGACTCAAAAAAATCTATCGTGAATTTACAAAAAATTGACTGAAAAAGTCAGAAAATAGAAGGTTTAAAAAATTGCCACCATTTTATCAAAACGTAACCTGACAAGCGGACAAGTTACATTTCAAAAGACATGATATTATTGTATTTTACTTGACAATGGCGTAATAGGTAAAACTGATTACCATCAAAGAAAAGAAAAGAAAAGAAAATATTCACGCTACTTTTGCCGGCAAATGATATGAATGCCGTTATATTTCTTATATTGTTATTTAATTTTCCAATCTCTTAATATCAGTTATATAGTTTAATCCTGCTGACGTACGTAGAAGTGAGCTGATGTGAAATGTGCTCAATGCGTGTAACGTGATTTTGAAGTTGACTGCAAAAAGCCATAGCGAATTTTGGTAGAATAGGTACCATGTATTAAAATATAACGTAATAAGCTGATTAATACATTTCAAGATACTTGTTATTATGTTTACTTGAAACTGGCAAAATACTAATACCTAACTGCCATTAACAAACAAAGAAATTAATGTTGACTATCATTTAAAATTTAAGTTAACGTCAGCATATATGTAGGTCACAACTTTGAACTTTAAAGAAGCAAATATTTATTTATATTATTTCTTTACTATTTAAGTAGGTGACTTGATTCTACCGCGTATTTGTTCATACCGAATCTCATTCACCTGAAAAACTCCGAGCATTGCTCTCTAATGAGGACGCCGAAAATAAGAAAAGGTATTTAATTAACTCACGATCTATTCGGTTGTTGAGGCGTACGATCCCTCTGCCTTCGATTCTTGAACCAGTTGGAAACTTGGGTGAGAGTCAGACCGGTCTTCTGTGCCAATGCACGTTTTTCATCCGGGGTGGGATATCTGAAATATATACTCTAGAATTAAACAATGGCCGAGTGCCGGTCATTCTGCAAATATAAAAAAAACATTCTCTTTTTATAGAATAGGAATATAAATGAGAAAGTGTCACCTGGGACTTTTCCCGCCAACTTACATTAATGACGTTGTGTTTTATTTCATTTTCATAATCTTATGTTATTATCAGTTATATTGTTAATTGTGGTGGCGTATTATACAATACAGATCGATTACAACGTATAAGTGAAGTGATATTTAAATGCGTGTATCGTGACTTTGGTAGATTGGTAGAATGTTTTAGTAGATTAGCCACCATTTTATCAAGACATAACGTAATAAGCTAACTAGTTATATTTCAAGAGATTTTATGTTATCGTGTTTTACTTGACACTGGAATAATAGTTATAACTAATTGCCATCAAAGAAAAGAAAAGAAAAAAGTGTCGCCTGGTGAAAAATAATCAACGCCACCCATAGATATCAGCAAAACTATAGATATTGCAAAAGCGTTGCTTTGAGAAATGTGTTGGGTTTTTTGAAGGGTCAAAGTCGTAAAGGTTCAGAAATAACGATCAGTTGGCTCAGTTACGGAGCTGCTGCCTATAGAATAATCGGATTCGATCCCCGCATCAAAATAAACATATGAATGGATATATTTATTCTGGTTACCCCGCTAATCTGCATTAGACAAGGGTGGTGGGTCCGTTCCTCCAAAAATGGGTAAAACCGTTTTCAACAGTACATATATATGGGCTCTTAAAATAAAAATATTTAATTTTATGTATAGCTGTGAAAAGAATTAGACAGAATTCAATGTTCGAGTAAAACCTGAAATATGCAAAAGACGATGATACCTAAACCGCAATTTTTATGTGAGGCCTTTACCATTACAGTAATTACATAGATATATACATATCAAGACACTTATTTCCCGTAGGGATAGGCAGAGATCTCCATCTGCTACGATCTCAATACACCTTCCTTGCTTTCTCCATACTCACCACTCTCTTTATGCAAACTGGCCGCTTAAGGATACTCTTTCCTAAAAATTTCGGCAATTTGTTCAAGTTATATTTTCCTTGGTCTTCCCCTACCGCTCTCGTCCATCCTCTCTATATGCCAATACCATCTAAGCATCCCTTTCTCAACTATTATCACGAAACCTTCCTTTACTTCACTTCGCTACAATTAGTTCACAATTGAATGCTACATTCTTGATATAAATTTATACAGACATAAAAACGGTAGAAGGCATCAGAACTAAACTAGACATAACCAGACAGAGTGGCCTTATTTGCACGCACACACACACACACAATTAAAACTATTGCAAATATGTGCGCGTGCTAATATCATTATTTATTATGATTCACTCAAAAACACTTCGTTATGTAACCTATTTACAAAGGTAACTTCGGTATGTATGTCAAAACAAAACGAAATGTCAACGTGACACACACATATATTTTTATATACATATGTAAGCAAATACCCACACTCACGCGCATCTTTTTTACTACGATGGACATGGATATAAAACAAAAGAGGATAATCATATCATCATTGAAATAATTAGGTTAAAGCCCTTGTACTATAACTTTATTTAACATAAATGTAGTCACGCCTGTCTCTCTGTAGGGTTAGGCAGAGACCACAGATCTCCATCCGCTACGATCCCGACACACCTTCCTTGTTTCTTTCACACTCATCCATCTTTTCATCCATCCTTCCTCTCACATTCATCGTAGCGAAACGGCTCTCCGTTCGTCGCTTCTCACCCTCGTAGGAATCAGGACGTGACCGGTGGCGAACCACGTCGCCGTCATTTTTTAACGAATTAGGTATATTAAGATTCGTCATAGAGAATCAATCCCACGAGCCGCAAGGGAGGATGGAGGTCGGCCACAGCAGAGGTCCGCATGCTGAGGTAAGGCACTATAGTACCAGGGGAGCCCGATCCCGGAACGTGTCCTTAACTTTATTTAAAAAGCAGTAATATCTCAATTAGTAAAGACTGCCTGCTTGCTTGCTATCTTAGGTTGTAGGAACGATTGTATTTTTGGACTATTCATTTGACCCATATTGTCATTACATAAGCATTATTAGTGTATTTGGAATGCTTGACAAAAATGTTCCAATAATAATAATAAAGAGAACATTAATTGTCTTCTTTCGCAAAAAATGTAGATCCGGTTGAATTATATATTTTTATGGGATAGGAAGAGAAAGGAGCAGGCGTGTCACCTGATAGAAAGCAATCAACGGCGCTCGTAGACATCCGTAGCGCCATAGGCAGTACAGAAACGTTGCCGGCCTTTAAGGAAAGTGTCATTACGGGGGAAGGGGGTTGGGCTTCCGGAACTCAACCGCTCACCGGATGAAGCCCAGTAGCTAACCTACCACTCAGACGCCGATTTTCTGCGAGAGTATGATACTTTCCCGGGCAAGCTGGGCCCATTCATGCTACGGTAAAACAATATGCCATTCTTGACCAAGTATTCCTCTGCGATGTGGCTCTACCACTACAATATCTGATCTTATAATAAAACATTATAAACATATTACGTTAATATGACACGCGATTGCTAGACTCGATTGTTAGAGTACCTTAGTTCTAAAGACTTATTCGTTGGATTCAAATGCCGGTTGAAACTGAAAGTTTTAAAAAACAAAAACCATATACGTATATCATGCTTTTTTACTTTATATTAATGTTGTGTTCATCTATAATTAGGATTACATTTAAGTATGTTTTCAGAACTATTTAGAATAATGTATAATGAATATAAGTCCTGTTGATAGTCCATAAATAAATAAAAATCTAGTTTAGTTTTAAAGACAACCATATTTAAATGTCTTAGTATTGTATAGGTTATTCCTTACTGATACAACATTTAAATCTTCAAAATACAAGCCTACGCGTTTCCCAAAGACCGGAAATGCTTCTGCAATGCCTCTCATAGTAGCAGATTTCTATCGACGGTGTCGCATGTCGATTATTAGCGACATGCCTACTCGTATACCTTTCTATCTCATAAAAAAGAGATTAAAACTTAAAAAACACAGTCTCAAAGTAACTCACCGATTTCTGTAGTAACAGTCCTTCAAAGCATTTCTACTTTTCTCTTTGAAACAATACACAGTTTCTTCTCCGTCCCATATAGTTTTTGGTAGAGGATATTTTTTTCTTAATCTATATTTATCTACAGCTCCTAAAACCAAAAAGTATGTGCTTAAGACTACTCGAAGTTACAAATTAAATCTTCGCTCATGTAAAGTATATCAATTGTACTTAATATGTTATATAATATAACATAATTAGTAAAAATCGTTAATAGGGATATGTCCCTTTAAAGTTTCAAAATAGTTTACATAAACGACGGAGCGAAGTGGAGAAAATTGAGCTGGAATGACGACCCTGGCTGAAGTCAAAACGTGTGGCTAGGAATAAAAAAATTATATAATAAAATTGAAAATAAAAAATATGTATAAACTATATATGAATATACACATCTATATATAATTATTACTATAGCAGTATGATTAATAAAAAATATTAAGACCTTTTTATTTTGATGGATCAATTTTATTTATTTAACTCACCCAAAGGTCTACCTCTGACTTTTGCCGCTTCTTCATAATGCGCATTCAACCAAAGATCTTGCAATTTTTTATGATGTCTAGGCGGGAAAGTATGCGCTTCCAATATGGCGTACAGTTCTTGAAACACGCCTCTATGGTAGGCTACTAACGCGCGCGCCCTAAAAAACAAAAAAAATGTGAGGCATAGAGAATTAGGTAACTTTAAAAAAAGCCATTATTAGCCGTATTTAAACATTAAATACTTAAATTGGCGTTGCGTTCTAATAATATAGAATTGAAAAAATATAAAATATATTACAAATTGAAATATATTTTTAAAAGTCAATCATAACAGAATTCCTTTAATAAAGTAGGGGTTTTAAGATATTTTGAATCGATCGTTAATTTTGTTCGTCAACCACCATTTTGAAAAACGTATTCTGCCTGATTGTTGAGAAGAACCAGGAAAAAACATGGCAGTTACTGTTATAAACTGCAAAAACATGCAACCATAGATTATTAAGTAAAATATACTGATAACAATATAGAGCATATCGACAGTGACATTATCCCGGAGTTGGACTAGAGCCTATATAAAGCTTATATATCTATTTTATACCATTTTTATTCGATTATTTTTTCGATTATTCCATACCCGTGGAGAACCAATGTCAGTGACATTGCTCCCTGAGTTAGGTAAGTGGCGCAACCCATTGCCAAAGCTTATATATCTATTTTATACCATTTTTGTTTGATTAATTTTTTGATTATTCGATACCCGTGGAGAACCAAAGTCAGTGACATTGCTCCCTGAGTTAGTTAAGTGGCAATGGGTTGTTTACGTTTGTCGGAGAATCGAAAACCGTTGATAAAAACACTGGAACATTGTGTAGAGAATTAATAAAATTACCTCAGCACAGTTTCATTTCCTCTAAGAAGTTCACTAGGCGGTAAACTCCATAAAAATGCAGCTAACTTCTCTATATCTTCTTTTTGTTGTAGTGCTTCGCAAACGCACTGAACTTGTTCCGAATTGAAATTCAAACACCTGCGCATATTATTATCGCTTTCAGAGAAAAATGATGGTGGCGCGCGTTCTCTATCATCACTAACATTGTTTATATTTTCATAATTCACTTGACCGCTCATTTCCATTTCAGTTAAATTAGGATTATTTTCGTTTTGAACACAGCTTTTCAAACTTTGTAAATAGCCTGAACGGAAGCGATCATCGCCTTCCGTTTGATTAAAAAAGTTGTCATTTATCGATGGCAATTTCAAATCGAAATTCAAATACTTTTTATTTTTCTGCGGCGAGTGGTAATTTTCGAAGATTTTATTGCTCTCTTGTAAATATAGATCTTTCCGTTCTTCATCTCTAGGTGATTTTTGTTTGCAGGAAAAATATTGCTTTTCTCCAACATCCGCCTGAGAATAAAAGTTGCCATTTTGATTTTCATACGTATACGGCGGCAACGACGTTTCTGATTCACTTGTTAAGTCGCTTGGAGGACTGAGGCGATCCGAACTTGACTCCATATTATTTGATTTCATTACAATATTTTCTTTTTAAAGCATTATAATGTTAATACTAAAACAAAAAAGGTAAAAATATTTAAAATTAAAAAAGTGATATTTTTTGTATAAAAAGAGAATAGCATTGGTTCGATGTGGATAGAATTCTTATTATAATAATAGTAAGAGTGTGAGAACCATTCCACTATACTAATATCACTTGTGCTAGGAAAATATAATTCACATCTTAGCGGATTATCAGATTTCTTAGCGCTTAAAAAGCTTTTCAGCAAGAGTCTTTCTCCTCCTATCCTTACCATAATGTATAAAGAAGAATAGCAATACTTTGTTATATTCATACAATTCTTATTAACCATTCCACTACGCTAATATGACTCGTGGTAAAAAAATCTGATTCACATTTTACCGGACTAGCAAACTTCATAAAACTTAAATAACTTTTTAGTGAGAGTCTTTCCCCTCCTATCTTTACCATAATATATAAAGAAGAATCGTAATAGTTTGATATTAATATAATACAATTCTTGTTAACTATTCCACTATGCTAATATGAATGGTGCTAAGGAAATAAGATTCTCATTTTACCGGACTACCAAACTTCTTAATGCATAAAAAGCTTTTTAGCGAGAGCTTTTTCTCTCCTATCCTTGCTATAAGGCGTGCAATTCTTTTTTGATAAAAAATCGTCCATAAAAAAAAGCAATAACTGATATAGCAAAGAAATACTAACGTCTCTTATGTGCTATTATGCGGACGTTGCATTAATATTACACTATGGATTAGTAATGTGGGGAAATAACCAAATAACTAACCAAACCAAAATAGAGCATTTGTAGCACAAAAAAATGTATTAGGGCAGGGATAAGCAACACGCGGCCCGTTAAACATGTTTATGCGGCCCGCCAAGCATTTCTAAAATTGAATTTATTTTATCGACTTTCTCCCATCAATATACTGTTATAAAATTAATTATAATAAAATGGTAGTACATACTAAACCGAAACAAATTATTAATAAGTGTTACTTTATGTGCGGCCCGCCAAAAAATTTTATAATTTAAATTGGCCCGTGGATTAAAAAGGTTGCTCATTATCATCAGGCTGTATTAGGGCAATTTACGGTCTTCAACCACAGGAGTCATGCCAGCCAGTATTCAGAAAGTTTGGCCGACTGCCACTGCCAGCTCTCTATACATATATGAGGTGGTTGTGTTTGTGTGGAGGCATAAAGAACTATTTAAAACAGCTAATGATAACACTGGAAGTCACCGGCATGATCCCCTAAGATTAATGTCGGATGATCACCACAGACTGAGAAAAACAGACTTTCAAACGTCTTTTTTCATCTTGCTACATCTCACATTATGCAAATAAAGAATTATTATTTATAAGAAAAAAACATTGATTCATAATATTCATAACAATTTGGTAAAGACTTTTAGCTACGCGTCAAACGGATATACGCTATCCGTTTCAAAACATTTAAAAACTTCCTACGCGCGAGTAAAAATAATCGGATTATTTGCCAAACATTTGGTGACACCGGCCGGAGGTGTTCTACGAAAACATCAATATCCAATCGATTAAGTCATTTACTTGTATTGATTTATCTTATTATCATCATCTCCGAGCCGTCACCGTCATCTTTGTCTTCCTAACCTCCTAAAAGATGAACCTTCTATTCTCCAATCCGTTTAACGAAGTTCTAAAGACCCCAAGTACCAAAAATTGCATTCCACGACAGTATTCGCACGAATCGGTACCGGGCCGTGCCTCAAATAGTACCGGGCCACATATGACACATTAAATATTTTTTTTTTTAGCCTTCAGTATTTATTGCATTTCAATTCTTAATCTCTTGTCCATGAAAAGTTGCACAATAACTTTCCATGAATGAGATGTAAACTTGATGGAAAGATGGCGTATAAATTAAATCAATCGACGACAACGGTCCGCGGTAATTAAAAGGTTGGAAACCCCTGACCAAAATAAATAGATTATTGAATTTTATGCATTAGATTTCAACACGCGCGAAATTTCAATATATGTTTAGGAAAAAAAAGTTATTATGTTTTAAACAGTTTAATAAACAGGTATGTATGTATATAAAAACCTATAAATTTAGGTATTTGTCTTTTTTTAGAACAGGGGTGGTTAAACAATCGACCGAGGCTATTAGTCCAATCGATCGCGAGGAAAGCAAAGGAAGACATAATTTAATTATCATATAATACTAATAATATTCAATGTTGCTGTTCTCACTCTTAATGAAATAAAAATACTAATGGAATAGTTTCATTCACTCAAAATTTCATGAAATACACGATACTAATTTGATGAAAAAAATACTGATTACGTTTTTTTTATGGGATAGGAGGGTAAATGAGAAAGCGTGTTGACTGATGGAAAGCAAACATCGCCGCCCATAGACAACCGCGACACCGCAGGAGTCGCAGAAGCGTTGCCCGCCGTTTAGGTATGTCTAGACTTGTTTTTTGAAAGTGCCAATGTCGTATCGATTCGGAAAGACCGCCGAAGGTAGCTTGTTCCACAGAGTGGCGGTGCGTGGAAAATTAATAGATTGATAGATAATAGTAATTAATAGATTGCACGGACTCTATTTAGTAAATAGTAAATCTTGGGTCCAATGAAGTTGAGAACTCCTGGCATAGTGTCAGTCAGACGCCTCTGGCATAGTGAATAGTAATCTTTTTTTTGCCCCCCTTTTTTAGAAGATAAGATGAAACGTCCACACCCAGCGCTACGCGTTTTTGCACGGTGTGGAATCAAACCTTGCAGATGAACCCCACTGCTCGTGCGGCAACTCAATATGCCGACCGCCCCCCGGTCCTAGATGCTGCTGTTACCAGCGGCTTTTTGAGCGTCCTTTCGTTTTTGCCAACCACTACACTGTGAAAGCGGCTTCCTCCAACGGTGTTCCCGAACCAGTACGACATTGGAACCTTCATAAAACAAACCTACGCCTACTACCTTTCTTAAAGGCCGACAATGCTTCTGGAATGCCTGTGGCGCTGCGGATATCTATGTGCGGCGTTGATTGCTTTCCATCAGGTGATACGCCTGCTCTTTAGTTTTCCTATCCCATAAAAAAACCCTTGTAGACTAATTCAATCAATTTCATTGAATCATTAGAACCAAATTTTCTACCATTGTGCATTTTGCTCCCTCACAAATAAGGAGTGTTGCAATAATTTCCAAGTTTATATATAGACACAGAGATTGCAGAATAATTTATATTTCTATACATATGCTGAAACCCTTCCACTGATATTTGCTTTTATAATCACTTGATATAACACATACAAAACAAAATAGATGATCCTATTTTATTCCAATAATAACACAAGATCAATATCAATAATCAGCCCACGGTAGTCCACAGCTGGACATAGGCCTCACCCAAGGCGCGCCACCTATCCCGATCTTCGGCTACACGCATTCAGTCCCTGCCAGCCGCGTTGTGCAGATCGTCGCTCCATCTAACAGGGGGGGCGTCCCACACTACGTTTTCTGGGATGTGGGTTGGACACGTTTTTCGGAGAACCGACAACCGTTGGAGTGGACGATTGCTGGAGTGGAAACCGTGTCTCGGCATAGTGAGACGCCCCTCGGTTAGATAGAGCGATGATCTGCGCAAGGCAGCTGGCGTGCCTTGGTAGAGGCAAATGTCCAGCGGTAATCTTCCGTACCCTAATGATGATGAAAATAAAGCTAACTCTTAAAAATTATCAAAAATATTAAAAATAAACAACTAAAATAAAAAATAATGTATGTCTAAAATGCCAAACAAAAATTTAAAATTTCATATCCTTATTTGGGTTATAAAATACTAAACCCTTTTATTTGTATGAACTTATCTTAAGCACAGCTAGATTGATTTTGATGAAACTTTCACAAGATTTAAGGTTTCCAGGCAAAAATTTAATAAAAAAAATTACGGGAAATCGCGGGAAACAGTAGGTTGCAAATACTAATTAATTTATTAAGGGTGATAGTAATCAATATGGAAGCTCACCAAAGCTGCAATTGTTCCCATAAAAAATCACACTTTTTAATTCGACACCAACTTGACACTGGAATCCATTCATAATTTGACACTTAAAAAAGTTTCCGCACACCCTCACCCACCGACGTAGCAGGGTCAAATGACAAAGGTGGGTGTCATTTCAAAGCAACTGAAAAAGATGGCAGACGTCCGAGCGAGACAGGATCGAGGGCTACAAAGGAACGAATGTAAGAGCGAGATGGGTATCTAGGCGGAGCTTGCGGACCGGCCGGTGTTCCGCGCTTTTTATTCTTATTTTTTTTAAGTTTTAAGACCGCCTTTTGGCCAGGTGTGTTAGAAAAATTTCGATATGCAATATATCATACAATTTTTAGATCTTTTGGGTATTAAATGTTTTTCACCATTTCCATGTATGTCTGTATGTACTTTATGTCCAGTTTTTTCTATTTTATGGCATAGGAAGAGAAACGACTAAGCGTATTGGCTGATGCAAAGTAACGCTAAGGCATGGCAAAAGCTTTGCCGGCCTTTTTAAAATGTGTGGAATTGTCTTTCGAAAGTTCTACTGTCGTGTCGGTTCGGAAATACCCCTGAAGATATCTGGTACAACAAACTGGTCGTCCATGGAAATAAGTTTCTGGACAAACGCATCGTACTGGATCGCCACACATCCAGAGAGAGATTAAATTTTTCTTAGTTTTTCACGTGTAAAAAAATAGTTAAATATAGATCATAGAAACATCGCCCATATATTATAGAACAGATATACAACTAGATTATTAACTCGACTATAAAGTACATACCCTAATATTTAAAGAAAATTACTAACAATCTCACTTTATGATAAAGGATTCATTGAGCTTCCAGTGCTTAAGGCCTTATATATATACACGTTTGTCCAAGACATGCTGGCGGGCATCCATACTCGAAATAAATACCTGTAGGCCCTACAGGTATGCATTCCGGGTAGGAACTGAACCCGCATTCACTGACTCCGAAAGCGGTCATTTCAACATTTTATTGTTAAACCCATGCCCGAAAAAAAGTTTGATATACATCATAGGAACCTTAGTAAACTATTATAAAAATAAATGACATTTGAAAATACCCAGACTACTTTTTGAACAACAAGGCATCCGGCTGTTACTCTATGAAACCTAGTAGAAAAGCTACGATTCGGAAGTCGGTTTTCTACGCGACTGTAGTTTTCCAGATAAGCTAACACTCGTGTCAAACAAAACTGGCCTGAAATGTGCTTATATAGAGACAAATGCCTGTGTTATCATAATCAATCTAAGGTCTGTCCAAGTCTGGACATAGGCCTCCAGTTAGATGTGCCAGCTAATCTATTCTTCGATTTCCCGCATACAGTTTCGGCTTGCCGTCCTGGAAACATGTTTTTTCTATCCGGAATTTCTACCGGAACTTATCCCATAATACGGTGAGACCCTGCACAGATCATCGCACCATCTAGCCGGGGGGTTCGTCGCACTATGTACGTTTTCTACGACGTGGTCACCACTCCAGCACTCGTCTGCTTCAGCGGTTGCCGGATCACAGACAAACGTGACCAGCTCATTGCCACTTCAGTAATAGGATACATATTAGAGTCGTAATTGAAAGTGTAAAAAAATATCATATAAAAAGGATAAAAGCATATATCCCGACTCTTATTTTTTGGGATGGGATAAGAAGGCACATTTTTATAGGATAAGAAGGCAAACAACCTAGTGTATCGCCATATATAAAGCAACAATAAAAGCATTGCCAGCCTTTGAGTAATGTGGTGGGTTACTGGTTTAATAGAACAGTAGACGTAATTTGTTTCTTCTTTATCTATCTTCTGGAAACTTTTAAAGGCCTGTTACAATCTGGAAAAATCTTGACTGGTTTTAGTAAACGGAGTTAATTATAATAAAATGCATCAGTTTAAGGCGGCTGATTGCAAATCTAACCGGACAACCGGTATGTGAAGCGAGCAGAGTTCATATTCCAGTGGTTATGTTCTGAAACTAAACATTTACAATTTTAAATATCGTTTCACGTAAGACAAACATCATAAGATGTTTAAGAATTACATGTTTAAAAACAGTTCTGAAGAGGTGTAAATTATACCAGTTGGAAACAAAGCTACGTGACAAATTATATGCTATTTTTTTGACCAGTGATAAATATAAAAAAGAAATTATTAATGGAGTCAGGCGTTACCTTGCGGAAATCCATCACTATATGGACAGTCAAAAGTTTTACTTAGCTAAGATCAGCGACAAGCGCGACTTGTCGCGAATCTTAGCTAAGTAAAACTTTTGACTGTCCATATAAAAAAGAAAGTTGACGATCGAAAGACAATTTTATGTTACTAAATTTTATCGCGATGAAACTATAATGGATTGTATTTGTCACGGTCTGGATCATATTTGACTTAGTACTGCTATTTACAATAGGTAATGCGTGGATTCTTTCTAGTAGCATTGCAAATATGAAGCATAAAATAATAAAATAGTCACATTTAACATCCAATTATTATTACATTCAATGAGATAACATACAGTTTTATCAACATTATTAACTTTTATTTAATTAATTTAAGTCAAAAACAGACAAGAGAGAGAATATACCAAATACTTATAAAATATATTTCAATTGTACAATTTTTAGTACTACCTCAATTATAGGCCATCACGTTATCCAGATTTTAAAAGTACAACAATTCGCGAGATACGTACAAACCAAAAATTTTAATAATTATAAAAAATATAATTAAATTAATTTGATATGGATGTAAGGCATGTTTAACCAATTGTTTTGAAATGAGCTGAAAGAATTATTTGTCCGTACTATAAGAACTCACCATTATCAAAATCGATTGAATTTGCGTTATTGTTATAATTTTTTAAACACATTTTTTCATAAATTATATTCTGTTCCTTTCTTTGTTGTGTTTTTTATTGTATTAATAATATATAGATAAAATAATGGGCTTAGTTTCCCACAATATAGGTCCTTAAACATGTAGTATATATAAATATTGCAAGACATCGTACGCCTACGAGCTCTGCCACTGAGCCAATGTGTACTATTCAAGCATACTGTACCACCACTATATAATAGTAATAAAAGCTTTTATTTTAAAATTTCAGAGAAAATCCCTAATCTCAATGTGCGTTTTGGTATAGGCCGCCTCCAACTCCTTCCATTGCTTCTTAATTTCTGTCCAGCATGGTCCTACTGTTATTTTCATATCATCCTCCTATTTCTTCACTGAGCAAGCTCTTTACCTCTTGAAATCCTTTAGATAACCAAACTGTGATCTTATGACTCCATTTCCCTAGGTTACATCGTATAGTGATCACCAATATAAAGTAGGGTAGTAAATTCCTAAAAAAAGTAAAATTAAGCGATTTCTTTTCGACAAAAAACAGTAGAGGTTTACAAATTGTCCACACTTCGCGGTACCTGTAGTTAGGTATTGTGTTCCCCATGTCCGATTCCAAGTAAAACTGTCGTCGGACACACGACACCGGGACTTCATAATACAAACGGAATGGCTTTGAATGCGAGCTCATCATCCAAGTTACAAAATAATGGTAGAGGAAAATTTTCAGCGTAAACGTTTACTATTGATGATGATAGAAGGAATGTTGTCTGTGATCGCAGATTGATTTTTATTACGAAGGCACACACTGCTGCCTGCCTATTGCCCATGGTTGCTGCGTCTGTCACCCATGAGGGGATATTCTACTTTTACGTCGTCATGCTCTTAGCAGAGCAGTCGTGGTCGTTATTAATAGTTGGGGCCTGTTCAACCAGACGCCGCCATTCATCCCTCACGGCTGCCTTCTTCATGCATTCATGTAGGGGGCTGTGTAGAGCGGTCTTCATCTGGTCCGTCCACCGTATCGGAAATCTGCCACGCGCTCGGGTTCCTTCCACTTTTCCCTGCACTACCAGACGCTCGATGGAGGTATTATCCCGCCGAGACACGTGCCCAAAGAAGGAAAGTATGCAACCTTGTACTATTGAAGATAGGCTTTGCTTCACATTGAGTTCTTGGAGAATGGAGACGTTTGTGTCGTGAACTCGGTCCAGGGGATACCGAGCATTCTCCGAAAGGAAATAGCGAAACTCTATTCTACGCCAGAAACCATACGGCATATTAATATGATCTATTCCCTTGTTTTATCCTTAAATATAATAAAATAATATTTCCAGAAAATTTTATTCGTTAAAACGAAGAAACCATTATAATATTATTTTTTTGATGGTACCATAGGATATTTTCTTTTTCTTTATTCGGTTACCAGACTCGGAATAAATATTTGTAATCCATACATCTATTTATTCCGATGCGGGGATTGAACCCGCGACCATTGACTTCACGGGAGGATGAGCTCACTTTACTTTTCGTGAATCTACCTCCACAGAAAAAAGTCCCCTATGGACTTTTTTCGTGATTGTGATCCGGCGACCTGGGTCGCCAGGGGATGTCGCCGAAACGGATTATTAATTTGTTAGGAAAGACATGACGAAGAAGCTTCATGGTCTCTCTAGCAATGTGAGGCGTGGCCCCATCTTGTCTAACTAAATACGCGTGAAATGAAGGCAGGATGTTTTCTCGATATTACCAGAAAATAATCACAAGTGACGACGACCAATTGGCTCAATGGCGGGGACCTCCGCGGGGTCAATGGTCGCGGATTCGATCCCCACATCGAAATAAATATATGTATGGATTACAAATATTTATTCCGAGTCTGGTAACCCCACCAATCCGCATTGGACAGGCGTGGTGGGTTAACGAGGCCCTTACTCAGCAGTGGGACATATATGGACTATTAAAAAAAATCACTATACCCTGTACAAGTTACCTTGTTCTTTTTGACAGATGTAAATTTTTTCTGATCGACATAATTTTGCAATGACGAACATATTATTTTCTTAATTCAATTAAATGATTTTAAAACTTGTAAAAATATTAAAAAAATACACATAACACAAAAGTCCCTAAAGATTCAAACGTTATCCGAAAATTTTAAGACTTTTTATTGCTTCAAAGTAAAATTTAAATAGGAACACTGAAAATAATAGACGCTTGTACAATGTTACATCGGTCGGACGGATGGGACACGAATAACAGGCAGTATACAGTATAGACAACACAGTATAGTATAGAAAAGCATACAGTATAGAAAATACAAAAACTCTTCCCAAGGAATATTCTTTATTCCTATTACGTATTATTATATACGTATTATTTAAAAAGGTTAGAACCGTGAGAGCAATATAAGCGTTTCGCAACAAATTTAAAACGAACGTTCTCGTTGAGTTGTTTGTGAATGGAATTTACTTCGGCGTGTGCAAAATGCGATGCACTCGTGTGAATGAACGCTCGCCAAGCTTGCATTTTGCGAAAATGACTCGCTTGCTCAGCAAATATTATATTGCTGTCTGTAGACACACAAGAAAAACGGATATTAACACGTTCGTTATGGTGAGAGATCGAAAACATCTCTTACGGCTCTTTCATTCGTGCAGCAACTAGAATAATGTCTTCTCACTCTGAAATCATGTCTAGATTTTTACAATACAAGTAATACCTAAATTTATTCATAATTACAAAAGTATTTATTAAAAAATAGTATAACTCATCCCTTAAAGGTCGGCAACGCATTTTTGATGCCACCATAGGCATTATAGTTTCATATGTTTATGAGTGGCGTTGATTGCTTTCCATCAAGTGACACGCTTCCTCGTTTGCCTCCCTATCCCACATCACCATCAAGTCCGATCCCGGCACACTTTCTCTGCTTCATCCAAACTCGTTACTCCCATCATACAAGCTCGTCAGAGTGAAAACATCTGTGATTTAACCAAGGTGTATTCTATTTGGTCTCCCCCTATCGTGCCTTCCATCCATATTCGCAACGTTAATGTCTTTTATCAATCATCTTTCATCCAACCTCTCTATGTCTCCAAATCATCTAAGCATCCCTTTCTCAACTTTTGTCACAACATCTTCTTTTATTCCACATCGCTCTCTCGTAATAATGGAATATAAAACAAAAATATTATGTACATGATACCAGCAAACAACAAACTTTGTAGGTTAAAGCTAAAAACCACAACAAAGCATGTAAAATATTGAATTGGCTAAATAGGATTCACGTAATCACTTCGCATGTGTCGAATATCAAAGAGAGGTTAATGCGCGTCAATATAATTATTTGTAATTTGAGCACACTGAATAATAGTAACTATTTTGCAATGAAAAATTTATTTACAAATATAAACAAAAATAAAAACTTTTATAATCAGCAATTAATATTCGATAAAAAGATATACGCTCCGCTACGTTCAACCAATCATTGAACTATTTACATACACAAAAATACCACCAACAGTGGTAGAGCCACGCTGCAGTCGAATACTTTATCAGGAATGGCATAATATTTGTCTGTAGCATGAATGGGCTGACTCGCCCGGGGAAGGACCACACTCCCGCAGAAAACCGGCGTCTGAGTGGTAGCTTCGTTACCGTGCTTAACACGGTGAGCGGTGAGTTCCGGAGGCCCAACACCCTCCCCTCCCCCTCCCACTCCCACTCCCATAATGACACTTTCCTCAAAGGTCGGCAACGCTTCCGCACTGCCTATGGCGCTGCGGATGTCTATGGGCGGCATTGATTGCTTTCCATTAGGTGACGCGCCTGCTCGTTTGCCTTCCTATCCCATAAAAAAATTATATGACTACTCGATGGAACGTTATAAATAAAACGACAACATGAATTTTGTACTCTTAGCACCACAAGACCAACCCAGTCAATTTGGAAGATTAACAGTCCACCAACGTCCGACTCAGTCCCAATTTGGGTCATGAATGGTGCAGCTGTGGAATCTTCTTTTGTTTTTCCGATAAATTACGAAATTGGGGTATTCAAGAGAATACCTTATATATCGACCTAAAAGTCCACAAGGTAACTTTGATGCCTCTGACGGTGCAGTCGTTCATCTCGTCCATAGGAAAGTAATTGAAACATAAAATTTGAAGACTTCAACAATCTTATAAACAATTTCAGAACGACAAAAGATTCAAACAACGTCTAATATTTCACATTACGCTAGCAAATGTAAGTACAATCGATACCCTTATTTCATATTTAGTTATCGTACACAATTTATACACAATAATGTTTAATGAAAAACAATACCGTTGTCGGTGCTTTACACGCGTCCCACGGGCGGTCGAATACTGAAATTGTAACCGGCGCCATTAAGACGTGACTATGTCATAACTATATATAAATAAGAAATTAGAGATTTGAAAATATAAATTCTATCTCAGCGTGATACCTCTCTTTACTTTACCAATGTTCGTAATTAAAACAAAAACATTTTTATATACCACAATATAAGTATAAACCCAATAATATATTATATAATAATAGGTACGCTACAAAAGCTAAACATGAGAAATATTATGTACCTTACCAACCTGCATGCTTTGTATGATTTATGTATTGGTTATACACAAATAAATATCTTGAATATCTTGAATAATTTTCCAGCGTAAAATTTTATGTGTGGTTAAATTAAATTTATACTATCGTTCTCTTTTAATACTATAACGTGGACATACAATCCATCTGCTTCAGAAGTTCAAAATCAAGCTCAACAATAGGTAGGTAGTAGGAAAGTGGGGAAATTTGAAACCGTGGATAATTCAGAACAGCTAGATAAATAATATTTCCTCCAACACTACACTCTCCCGCACCAACTCAAGGGAAGCAGGATCCCTAGCTAGCACCCTTAGTGCGTATACAACGGTGAGAGTGAAAAACCGCACGCATTTTCACTGTAAGATTAACCAGTGTGTTTTTATGGTATAATATCAAATTAAGTTCGTAGAATTGCTTTTCGATTTACTGAAGCTAACAAACTGAAACACGATTTTAAGAATGAAATACAGCAAGCAGGCAAAGACTAGTACTATGGTTTTATAGCCCAACATCCTTATCCCTTCATGTTAAGGATTACGACACTGATATAAAATAAGAAGCATTCTCAGATTTTATCCAGCAAATCAATTTAAATTCAATTAGAGGAAAAACAGAAAAGACTAGGTGAGAAGAACCTTAAGAAGGAAAAGGTCCAACTAAAAATCCGGACATTAACATAATACAAAAGAAGCTACGAGTCAAGGTAAAAAGAATCAAAAGTTTGAGTAAGGCTTTGCAAGGAAATGAAAACGAAAAGGAGTTTAACTGTATAATATGCAAAGAAAAGTATACGGAAAATTGGATCATGTGCATCAATTGTAATCTCTAAGCACATGAAAATGTACTACCGGCGACACTATTAAAAGTTACGTGTATAATATGTGCCACACAAACAAACTGTAGTTTATTATAAAGATTTAATTATGTCGTTCCTAATTACCCCATACCGCTCCTATTTCCCTTGTAGGATAATCCCAATTACCCCATAGGGTATCGGGTAAAAAGGAATAGCAATGTTTTTTGTTTTTATTTATATTTCTAATAAAACATTGCTTTTTAATATTGTTTGTGGCTAATAAATATGTGGATAGTCAAAAGTTATACTTCGCTAAGATCTGCGACAAGCAAACAATAACAGAAAATTAATAATGTGTGTTTTCCTGCTGGATGAAATGGATTTATTTGGAACTTAAACCAAAAATTTACCGAAAACCGGCCGTCAGCAACTCTCCACCCACCAACCACTATACACAACACCAAACACACACTACCATTTTTCCACCTTGTAAACGACACGTGTTTCTGCCCAACACGGGGCATCTTCAGGTATAGTAGGAAGACAACCGAAAAGTGAGAGATATGAAAGAGTAGATAGATAAGCAAAGTTTATGTTATAATAAAAGATTAATTTATAATATAAGATGAAATTATGTTTGATGCTTTTTTCTACTATTTTTGTGCGTTGGAAGTTAAGTGTTCCCAATTACCCCATTTTCCCCTATAGCTTTTATCACCATTTCATAATGAGGTTCCTCTGAATGAAAACAAACGACGAAAGAAACTCATACCTACGGAGTTTTTCTTTTTCTATATTTTTACAATGTTGCAATGAAAAACAGACAACCAGGAGAACTTTCAATTGTGTACAATTAGGTAACATTCAGGTTACAAAGATAAAAATAATTATTATATAAAATACGAAAAAGAGGCCCGGCCAGACCAGTCGCACCTGCACCACAAGTAGCACCTGTTCCTAGGTTGACGCATGTGTCAGCTCTATGAAGAGTGCTATGCCCGAAATTTCTCTGATGGATGTGATTAGAAATTAAGAAGTCCACGAAGAACAAAAACATCCGATAGCCCTCCGAGTTCGTATAAAAAATGCATTTGTTTGTTAAAGGCCGGCAAAGCCTTCGGCCTTGTGGAAGTCTATGGGTGGCAGTAATCACTTACCATCAGGTGACTCGCATACTCGTTTATAAACAAAGTTAGCAAACTGGAACAGCAATAGACTATAACAGATCACGTTTGTGGAAGAACCGACTAACGAGGGAGTAGATGAATGTTGAACTTGAAATGAAGACCGTGATTTAATAAATGTAATGTAACAAGCACTCCGGTTATACAGATTATGATCTGCGTAGAACGCCTGGCATAGTCTGAATAAGTGTAACCAAAGATCGGCTAGTTACCGACCCTTATGGGGGGGTCGATGTCCAGTAATGTTGATGATGATGAAGGCATATATAGGGTATTTTTTACAAATTAAATTCCTTATTTATTTCTTTATACGTATTGAATAAAGCAATAAAAACGTAAACATCATGGCAGTCAATCCGAAATCTTATGCTATAAACACCCCATCCAAAGCCTTAAATCACAGGCATTTGGTCTGTTGATGATGATGAAGGCTTAGGATACTTTTTGCAAATTAAATTCCTTATTTATTTCTTTATTCGTATTGAATAAAGCAATTGAAACGTAAACATCATGGCAGTCAATCCGAAATCTTATGCTATAAATACCCCATCTAAAGCCTTAAAACACAGGAATTTGGTCTGATGATGATGATGAAGGCTTAGGGTACTTTTTTTAAATTAAATTCCTCAGTCATTTCTTTATTCGTATTAAAGCAATGAAAACGTAAACATCATGGCAGTCAATCCGAAAACTTATGCTATACACACCCCATCCAAAACCTTAAATCACAGGCATTTGGTCTGTTGATGATGATGAAAGCATATATAGGGTACTTTTTACAAATGAAATTCCTTGTTTATTTCTTTATTCGTATTGAATTAAGCAATGAAAACGTAAACATCATGGCAGTCAATCCGACATTTATGCTATAAACACCCCATCGAAAGCTTTAAAACACTCGAATTTGTTCTGTTGATGATGAAAAAGGCTAAGGGTCTTTTTTTACAAATTAAATTCTTATTTATTTCTCTATTCCTATTAAATAAAGCAATGGTGTCGTAAACATCATGGCAGTCAATCCGAAATCTTATGCTATAAACACCCCTTCCAAAGCGTTAAAACACAGGAATTAGGTCTGTTGATGATGATGAAGGCTTAGGGTACTTTTTACAAATTAAATTCCTTATTTATTTCTTTATTCGACTAAAATAAAACAATCGTGAACGACAAGCCAGTTAAATCGAAAACTGTTATACTATAAACACCCCATCGAAAGCCTTAAATCACAGGAATTTGAATTAATAAGGGATGTGAAATCTGACGCTGTTGAAACCACCCCTGTTAACTTTCAACCAATCAGGTCTCGCTTCACTCACCCTCTTGTAATTGCGGCCCAATGGGAGAAGAGCGTAACTCAGGTGCGATCGTTTGGTATAACATTACTGGAAATAACGGATGTTTAAAAAATATAATTTTGGTAGCCAGCGTGTTAACTTAGAAATAAGCATTAGTATACCCTAACTATGGCCATCTTCAGATTTCAAGTTTTATCTTATCGATCTAACAACAAACCGCAAATTTCCTCAGTTGTCCTTCAGTTTTATAGAAAGAAGTGTAATAAAGTATAATACATATAACATATCGACGCAAAAAAGTGAAAACACTGTAAATGACACATATATTATATATGTTAAAACTTTTTTATTACATATACGCAACTCTAGGATAAGTAGAAAATTTTATACAGCATTGAAACTGATTGTTTTTGAGTGAACAGATTTTTTCAGAAATCTTAAGTCTCTTTGGCTCCGGTGTTAAGTTTTCATTTTGCGTTTTAATACGTTTTCACTGTTTTGCATCGATATGCTCTATAGAGTTTCGGTAAGTATCCATATGATGATTAATAAAACAAAATTCGTTCCCGTAATACTTGCGCCTCCTTGAAAGACAGACAACGTTATTCACTTTCCAGCAGCTTGCTTGCTCATTTGCCTTCCTATCCCATAATAAACTACTTAACTAAAATTGCAACAACTTCAACACATGAACATGTATAAAAGTAAACAATATTATATTTTCTAAGTGCCGGAAGCCCATCTCCTTTCGTCTTTCAAAATGGTAGTGTCCTTTGTGCATTGTAGTTATCCATTGGCAGCAGTGATTCAGTTAATGCCTGATCATGCAAATCCCTTTAAAAAAATGTACATATTGATGCTATATTTTTAAAACAATAAAAAAACAGTATAACTGCGATTGTATTATGAATTAACGTTTGATATTCGATATTACTTTTAGATTAAAAACGTGAAATAAGTTCATAATTTCCATGAACGATTCCAACTTATGTACGTTGTTCAAAAAGTTAATTCTCTTTAAAGGTAGAAATTATACACAAAATACACCAATAATATGTTACAAAACTTAATACAATTAAAAATATTTTATTTTATTTGTATAAGAACACTTTACATCTTATTTAATTCAGCTGCACAGTTTATATGAAAAATCATTTTTTATGAAACGATTAAAACCTCATTTTGAAATCTCAAAATCCTGGTCAAGCAAGCCGTTACAATTTTTAAAAATAAATTGTCAAGACGTTCGTCAGTGCGTAACAAGAACAGTTGATAGAAAATAGATGCGCGCGGAAAAGAGACAGGATGATGTCTAGAAAAGACTACACATTGCTCGAACATTTTCGAATTTTGGAATGCTAGAACTTTCGATTGTTTTTATTGAGATTCGATTGTTTATTTGATGATTTACCTATATTCGACTTAAAGGAGATTTTAAAAGATTAATATAGAAGAAAATTGTGGAAGGGAAGTAGTGGAAATACAGTGAAGAGAAGTGAACTTAGTGGCCGATTTCATTTTTCCAATCCCCGAACCCCAGCGCGTAACAATATTATATTAGTGGCGACTTAATCGTCGCTGGTTCGATGCCCACATCGGGATAAAGATGTCTGTGAATTATGTGCATAAGCATGCCGATCGTCTCGGGGTCGGGCTCCTCCGGGTACTATGGTGCCTTACCTCAGCATGCAGGGCTCTGCTGGGGCTGACCTCCATCCTCCCATGCGGCTTGTGGGATTCACTAAAGACGAATTTAATATACCTAATTTGTCGAAAAATGACGGCGACGTGGTTCGCTACCCGTCACGTCTCACGAGGGCGAAAAGCGACCAATGACGAGCCATCGCCATGCGATTCATCGCAGCGAAACGGCTGGAGCTCTGTGGTCTCTGCCAATCCCTGCGGGGGATAGGCGTGGTTATATAAAAAAAAAATAATTATGTGCCTGGAGATATTTATTCCGAGTATGTTTACCCCGCCAAGACACATTGGACAAGCATGACGTGGTGGGTTAATGTCCATTCCACCAGAAATGGTGACGACCGTGCCCAACAGTGGGACATATATGGGCTGTAAAATAAAAGCAAAAAAATATATGTATAAATAACGGAGTTAAATATAAATACATTATTTATTTCTCGTCCTATTTCGCCGAACAAACATAATCTTGTGAAATGAGATAATTAAAAAAAATGATTGTCAACTGTCAACACATTCATTCACGTAATCCCGTGGGAAAGCACCTTTATGATATAATACGATGATAACGCGTCAGTGAAGACAAACCTTTATCTGTTAATAATAATAATATAATCCGCGGAGGCGTTTTGAAATTTCGTCTTTCGGTATTAAGATCGGATTGAAAGATACTGGATTTTGTTTACAAAAGCTTTAGGGAAATACAGAAGCACAATTCTTATAAATCTATTTTTTTTTAATTAGGTAACTATGTGGACAGTCAAAAGTTTTACTTAGCTAAGATCCGCGACAAGCAAAACAACAACAGAAAATTAATAATGTGTGTTTTGTGCTGGATGAAGTGGATGAAGATGAAGATGATGCCGCGTACCTGAAGATGCCTTGTGTTAAGGCGAAACACGTGTCGTTTACAAGATGGAAAAGTGGTAATGTGTGTTGGGTGTTGTGTATAGTGGTTGGTGGGTGGAGAATTGATGGCCGATTTTCGGTAAGTTTTTGGTTTAAGTTCTAAATATATCTATTTCATCCAGCACAAAAAACACACATTATTAATTTTCTGTTATTGTTTTGGTTGTCGCGGATCTTAGCTAAGTAAAACTTTTGACTGTCCACATAGTGATGGATTTCCACAAAGTAACGCCTGACTCCATTAATAATTAGGTAATTTTTAGTAGCCAACAATAAAATGCTTACCGATAATCTCGCGTTTAATATCTATTATTGTTTATTATCGTAAATTATGTCATACTTCTAAATTAACTTGTTGGTCCCTTTATAAATTAATATATGTATATTAATTAATATAAATTAGTCGTATAAAGGGAACACCGATAACAATAGGTCAGCATTGAAAGGAAAATAACGCCTGACTCCTTTTTAATCATCTTAAAAAGGGCCAGGTCAAAAGTATCCTTAATCGACTAGCTTGTATGAAAAGAGGGATGAGTGTGCATGAAGCAAAAAAAGTATGCCAAGATCGTAGCAGATGGAGGATCGTAGCTGTGGTCTCTGATTACCCCTAGGGTAAACAGGCGTTATCGTACATAGGTATTATGGCTTGCCTGCCGTACTGCTTACGGCGACACCCGGGATCTTTAGGGGGTTTTTATCATCAAATAAAACTCTTCAAAAATAAATCAATTTATTCTTCTTGTTTTCAAATCATATGTACATTTATCTCATACTAGCTTTTGCCCGCGGTTTCACTCGCGTGGAATTTGGTCTGCCACATTAAGTTTCGTGACAGATCATTTTAAATAAATATATATTTTTTAATTTAATTTATGGTTCACAATTTTGGTCATAGTGGCTTCCACATAAAAGTTAGATATATGCTGTTGTGGACTTTTATTTAGAACTATTCAAGACAAACAATCTTACGGTACATCATCTTTGCGTAACTCCAATGGTTTAGGCGGCGTAAGCCAAGATAGCTCTCAGAGGCCAGATTTTTTTCCGACTTAATTGACATGTATCGTTTTTATACGACCAAAATTATATTACGACCAAAATTACATAAAATCATTACAAATTGTAGCCTATATGTTATTCCGATGTATAACCTATATTACTGTAAAGTTTCATCGAAATCCGTCCAGTAGTTTTTTCGTGAAAGAGTAACAAACATACATCCATACTCATAAACTTTCGCATTTATAATATTAGTTAGATAGGATTCATATTTATAATTTATTATATTTTATTAACACTTTTCAATTTACATTAGGTGACATGTCCATCCAAAAGACGTCAGTTGAATTAATATTTTGTTTTAATAGAAATAATTTATTTCATATTGCTTGCATTTGATACATTTGTCGGCAACTTGGTCAAGGTATGTTTTCCTTTGTCTTTCCCTACACACCCTTCCATCCACATGCGCAATATATTTTTTTTTTACTAGTCGTCTTTCATCCATCCTCTCTACAAATATTTGACGTAAGTCCATTAATGTCAAGTACCGATCGGAGCTTACCCGCAAATTGTTATTGTTACGATAGGTTGCCTGCGCGACGGGGGATGAAATGCGCAACACTCGTGTTTTGTGTTGTCATTGAATTTACTGTGGGTTCATTTGACGCTTGTGATTTGCGGATAACAGCATTGCAGCTCGGTTTTGTTTTACTATTTTTTTTATATTCACGCCTATCCCCCGCAGTGATTGGCAAATAGCTCCATTCGCTTTTTTCACTTTTTTGCATCAACATGTATTAGTTAATAATACTTTTTATGACTTTACATTTTTCAAAAAAATATCTTAATCATAAATGCTTTGAAAGAACTTTTATTGATATATCTTCTAAATATATGTAATATATATTTAATGAACCTTAAAATTATATAACTTATCTCAAAAGAAAAATAAAATTTAACCCTATTATTTCAAGGACTTCCCAAGGTCAAAATCTATTTACTAAAATGGTCTAGCTCAGAATTAACACTGTAGAAAAAGAGAAGTATTTACATACATACATATCGTCACGCCCGTCTCCCGTAAGGGTAGGCAGAGACCACAGATCTCCATCTGCTACGATCTCGGCATACTTCCCTTGCTTCCTCCACACTCATTATTCCCTCATGCAAGCCCGCCGGTTGAGGGTACTCTTGACCTGGCCTTTCTTAAAAAGTTCAGCAATCTGGTCAAGGTACGTTTTTCGTGGTCTTCCTCTTCCGGCCCTTCCATCCACATTGAAGTATTTGAAAGACTTTTACACCATTTACAACTATGAATTACATCATAGGTGCCAAACATTGACATACACGCCTGTTTCCCGTAGGGGAAGGCAGAGACCACAGACCTCCATCTGCTACGTTCCCGGCACACTTTCTTTGCTTCACCTGCACTCATCACTGTCTCCATACAAGCTCGTCGGTTAAGCAGTATAACCATTTGTTAAATATTAAAAGATGGTTATTCTGCTATCTTAAAAGTTTTCTCAATATTTTTCAACTTGATAGTAATTATACAGTAAAATTAAATTAAATGAAACGCAATTTACAAAAACGAGTTACAACGCTACAATACTCATCCGAGCCGAGTGCGCATACAATTCCCAAATCCAAGTATTGCGTATGTTGTGTCAAACTACAATAGGGCTGTTCATTTCGCTCCCTAAACTATTGTGGGCTTTGTTCGAATACTCGTAACTGCGGATTAACAGTGTCACGCCTTGGATCTACTAATCTACAAAAAAATATTCACGCAATTGTAAGACTTGACACGTTTTAATAAGGTTTATTATATTCTAAAATCACCAACTTTAACAAATTCATTACTTTTAAGGTGTGTTCACATTTGATCACTAATAATTATTTTTATAAAAATTCTGTTTTAATTATATCTCTTTTATTTAGACGAAAAACCAAACGGATCTGGTAATAAACAAACACTGCCGCCTATAAACTGCAGTATTACAAAGATGGACAGTTAAACTTTCTTTACAAAGATAATATTCACACAATATTATGTGTTTGCGAAGAACTGTATAGAGAATTAATGACCGAGAAACAGCAGTCAGCAAATCATACTACACCTCGCCATGATTAATGACGTTGACAACGTCAAACACACAATACCACTTTTCACTACAAACACGTGTATGTGTTTGTGTTTGTTGTGTATATGTGTTTTTTTTTCACTACAAAGTAACGCCTGACTCTATAAATTATCTGCAGTATTACGGGCACTACAAATGCGTCGCCTAACTTAAGGTTGGCATGTGAATAAAAAGGGAAATAAGGAATTAATGAAAAGGGAAGGAAAATAATTTGTTGGAGGTTGAGAAGGAAATAAAGAAAGGAGAGAGGAATATATCACTGCACTCACCGTACGAAACGCGGTAGTACAGTAAAACGTTACTTCTTGACGGCGATATTCTGTAAGAGGATCTAGAACTCCTTTCCCTGAATGTGATGACCCATTCGTGCTCATAGCATAAACATAGCTCTACCACTACTAATTTTAACTAAATTTGTTAACTGTAACACCATTAGGTTGGAATTATTTATAGCTGTAATTTATTTAAATAATAGTACATATTATTATAAACGACTGTTTTCAATTTCTTTTATCAAAATATTATTAATTTAAAAAAATATATTTTTGTTATTTTATGACTAAAAAATATACGGGATAAAGACAAAAATATAGTGCTTTAAGACTTTTTCGAAAGAGAAACAACATCAGCCTAAAATCAGATAAACATCTCCACATATGCCCCATTGCTGAACGACTACCTTACCTATCACACTCGTCCAAGAAAGATTGGCGGGGTACTCAGACTCGGAATAAATACCTGTAGGCCATCCATATATTTATTCCAAGGCGAAAGTTGTACCCGTGACAACGAATGCAGACTCTGCTGCGAACTGCATTCGTTGTACGTCGCCACTGAATCAATTAGGACGAAGTATTTCAATGTAATATAATTTACAATTTAATTTAGCCTTTTACACTTTCCTTAAAGGCCGACAACGCTTCTCCAGTGTCCATGGCACTGCGGATGTCTATGGGCGTTGATTGCTTTCCATCGGGTGACACGCCCGCTCCTTGGCCTTCCTATCCCATAAAAAAAATTAATTACGTTTAAATAAAAAAAATCTGCTTAAGTGTGAACATAACTTAACGAAAATTATAACGTTTTGATATTATCAAAGCATTTCGAAAATAATCACCGTCGTATAAGGTCTATATTCGAATAATAATTGAAACACGAATCGTCTGGAGTGTTGTAACAATTTAGGGATTAACACATATTTGCGACATCTATTGAGACGTGATGTGGGTAGTATAAAAAAAATATGCGGTTCGATACTGGAAACAATTTATGTTTACGATTTAATGAAGTGTTATATTTGCTCAACTTTCGAATTATGGTGTTGACTTTTAACACGTGATTAAACATATTTTAGTGAATCACGTTTATCGAAATGTAATTGGTTGGCATAGACGAGTGTCGGAGTGAAGACCGCATATGGTGGAATAATCCCCACGTTACATTTGACAATATGCGGCCTCCATTTCACACACACACACATCAACCAGCGACGATTTGCGCAGGGTGGATGGATAACGCTAAATGTATTTAAGACAAAAATAGTCTCTCTTTCTATGAGTCCTAAGCCATAGGCATAGGGCAGACACAACGTTTCTCATTAGAATCGGTCCGATCCATTGTGTCTGTTTCAATAATAAGGTTTATTTCAGGTATGCAGGTGATTAGCACACAGTACACTATTTTGCTAGCGGGGCTGCCACTTCAAAGCCTACAAACTTGCTTGGTTTTGTTTCGGGTGTCCTCCCTGGTGATTGATTCTGTTTTAAGGCGCAGAATACTCGCCTTTCGCCCCGTGTCCTTAGCATCTACGGCATTTAAATGGCTAGCACGTGACTGCGTTGCTGTAGGAGGTCCTGGAATGTAAGACATGGACGTGGACAACGCGCACTGGCCAGAGCACTGCTCTCTTCAAGTGTTCATTCATCAACACAACAGTTGGATACTTGGTATTTTATAGAAGTCACTAACCACCTGTTAGCTCCCCGACCAAGAGCATACCCTGACTTTAGCCACCGCCATGACAAAGATAGCCTAGGCTTATTTACTTATTTTAGTTATTTAAAATAAAATCCATAGCATATCTTATTGCTAAAACTTATATAAATAAATGAACACTTATGGAGCCAATAATGGACTTTATTCTATTATCTTAACTTACAGGAAAAATATATATAAACTCCTTGGTCACGGCAGTTAATCTATAAAATATTTGTTTAATTCACACATGTGTGTGTATGTGTGTGTTTGTGTGTGTAGTGTGTGAGTGTGTGCATGTGTGAGAAATAAGAGTGTATATTTAATAATAATTATTATCTGAAAGAATTTTTAAAACGTCTTATGTTGAATTGTGAAATTAAGTGGATGTGTTTTTTTTTAATTTGTTCCAAAATCCTGTAACAGGTTTCGAAGTGACCAGTATTTTATTAAAATGTAATTAAACAGCAATAACTCACTTGATAAGAACTGTTCAAAGAACTTAACATCTCATATCATCTTTGATTCCTACCGTTGAAATATTGATATCAACCTTAATTTCCTAGCAAAATCACTCCGCTTAGTTGGAATGGTTAACAAGAATTATAATAATAACAAAACATTGCTAACCATCTGTAAAAAGGTAGCCTTTTTAATAAAATATATAAAACTTATTTTATTTGATACTGGCATAATATAATATATAACTTCTCCTTCTTTTCTTTGATGGCAACCAGTTACAACTATTATGCCAGTGTCAAGTAAAATATGTTAACATCAAATCTCTTGAAATAAAATTAGTCAACTTATCACGTTACGTCTTGATAATATGATGGCCATTTTACCAAAACCTTCTATTGACTTTTTCAGTCAACTTAAAATGTTACGATAGACGCATTTATTTCATATCACTTCACTTATACACCTTAATCGTATGTTATGTATACGTATAATGCATAATATGCCAACACAATTAAACAATATAACTGATTATGAAAATGAAATAAAAACACAACGTACCTGATTTAAGTTGGCGGGAAAAGGTCATATTACTTAATTATCATTCAAAACAAGGAGAAAAAAAATCTTTTTTTTTTCTTCTTTAAAACGAAATCAGTGTTATGTGCCAGCATTTTAGCTTACTCAATACTTTTGGATTTCAAAGAATAAAACTGCGCCATATTAATATAATTCCGTTAAAGAACAATTAGCAACCTTACATTAATTGTAATAAGGGTATATTACAGATCTTGTTACACACAATGCTTAGGTCAAGTTACACTATTCACATGGGCAATAACGTTAATGACGCAACGGGAAACTGGCTTATCATTTCGTGTTGGGTTACTCCATAAAAGCATGGGATCGGTATGTCTGTAACTTACCATACATGTATGATAACAGCTTTAAAGTATCGCATTTTAACATCTTAGTATTTTAATATTTGTGTGATCCTAAGTCCTCTATAACTTTATTGAAGGGCATAATCTTTCTCGAAGACTTTAGAATATATTACGACATATATTTATGTCGGCCATCAGAATTTGTAATTCCAAAAAAATCATTTTTCTCGTTTCTCACTTTTGATATCAACTAATGGATAATGTCAAAGTATATCCGATGGACGACTTCGTATGTACCTCGAAATATATCCCCTTTTATACCTAAAGTAAGAAGAGTTTTATTACAATCGGCTTCAGAATAGAATAGAAAAACTTTATTTATGACACCTTTTTTTATAATAACTAAAATTAAATCCTTAATAATATTATATATACAAATAAAAACACAAAACAAAAAGAAAATAATTTTAATCTAACGAGTGGCGTAAAATGGTTCTTGCTCCAGCAGAGTTATGTACTAAATTCAGGTGAAGTATGTATTTTAAATTTTATATTGTATAAAATCAGTAGATTTTTTTTGCAACTGTGGGGTCCGCGGGAAACAGCAGTCTGCATGAAGTGCATGTAATTACAAATACAAATCTGTTCAGTAATCTATGAAAAAAGTGAGTACATATAGATGTATGGACGATAATGTCCAAGATACATTAAGTTAACAGCGTGTTTCACGCAACGAAAGCAAACACCACAGAAACTCACCATTTAAGATTATTCATGGAGTCAGGCGTTACTTTGCGGAAATCCATCACTATGTGGACTTTTCGGTTGTCTTCCGTAGAGTCTACTATACCTGAAGATGCCTCGTGTTGGGGCGAAACACGTGTCGTTTACAAGGTGAAAAAGTGGTAGTGTGTGTTTGGTGTTGTGTATAGTGGTTGGTGCGTGGAGAGTTGCTGGCCGTTTTACGGTAAGTTTTTGGTTTGAGTTCCAAATAAGTCCACTTCATCCAGCAGGAAAACACACATTATTAATTTTCTGTTATTGTTTGTTTGTCGCGGATCTTAGCTAAGTAAATTTTTTGACTGTTCACCATTTAAGAGTTAAAGAATACTAAAAATATAATTCGATACTCTCGTTTGTTAAACTAACAATAACTATTAATAATATATATGCAGGATACTTCCATCACCTGTTACCGACGGGGCGTAAAATGTAAATGTCACATGAGTAGGTATCAAAATGCAGAATATGATGCGACCAGTCTATTTTTATATTGTTCTTTGCTTTGTGCGAATGGATGATCATGTGAATGGACTTGTTCTAAATTAAAACTAAACTCGAATAAAACTATTCATAATTTTCGCCATTGATCATCGTGGTTAAGCATATCAAAGATTCTTAGCAGTGAGGAACTAACGCCATAGACGCCCAAGGCGGCAATGTGGAATGAGGCCCCCAGTCTAAGAAGTTAATTTAATTTTACAAACTTTTTAATTGATCTTTAAATAAATTACTTATCTATTCTATTATGTACTACCTCGAATCATAATATGTGAACAATCAGAACTTTTACTTAGATAAGATACGCGACAAACAAACATACATACATACATACATACATATCGTCACGCCTGTCTCCCGTAGGGGTAGGCAGAGACCACAAATCTCCATCTGCTACAATCTTGGCATACTTTCCTTGCTTCCTCTTCCGCCGGTTAAGGGTACTCTTGACCTGGCTTCTCAACTTTTGTGACGACACCTTCTTTTTATGGAACAAGAGGATTTACGGGGAATTTAAACTAAATCTTATCGAAAAAAACGTCCGTTAGCAACTCTTCATCTCCCAACCACCATCAACAATACCAAGTATTTAACAGTAACTTAACGGTTGTCTTCTGTAGAGTCTACTACACCTGATGATGCCTCGTGTAAAGGCGAAACACGTGTCGTGTACGTGTGTTTGGTGTTGTTGATGGTGGTTGGGAGGTGGAGAGTTGCTGACGACCGTTTTTTCGGTAAGATTTAGTTTAAGTTCCCCGTAAATCCACTTCTTGCAGTAGAAAACACACATTATTATTTTTCTGTTTTTATTTGCTTGTCGCGGATCTTAGCTAAGTAAAAGTTTTTAGTTGTCTTAGCTAAGTAAATTGTCCACATAGTAATGGATTTCCGCAAAGTAGCGCCCGACTCTATTAATCATCTAATTATAATCATACTTTAGCTTAGGACTGAGGAGAGTAAAAAATACGAATTACAATATACAAGTGAGACTGGAACTAAAATTATTAGATACCAGAACAGGCCGTACTTATTTCTATCTACGGGACCTCCAAACCCAAACCACCTCATAAGTAGGTACTTTAGTGATACATTGATTTATATATCACTAATGTATAAAAACTTATTATATTACTTATTTTACATATACCTAATTTTAAAATTTGAAAAATAAAGAAATTATTGGTGTTTTTTAAATTAATAATGATTTAATCCTGAGTGATATTATACATACAATATGTACAAGTGATTTAAAAGAAAAAAAATAATATTATTGGAAGAGAGTTTTATTTGAAGAAGAAGCCCCGTAAAAATCCCGAGTCGCCGTATTAGTAATACGGTCGACCCCCCCGCCCCACATAATGGAGGTATCGATCCCGATATTCATGATATTCAAATAAAAAGTTTTTATAGATTAGTAATACATTAATCAATGTATCACTATAGTACTTAACAAGCATATTTTTAAAACCTTGTTTAGGATTTGATAAAGGGAACTTGTAGACATTTGGAGGCCCTCAAAGACCAGAGGCAAAGTAATTTTGGACTCTCCTTCAGTTCACCCCTTTTGTATTAGACAAAAATTTTTCCTTCACCTACTTAAATGATTTAAGTTAGATCGCGAAAAATAATCACAGCATTAAAAAGTTAGAAAGCGAAAGAAATTTTTATGCATTCTTGAAAAAACTCAGCAGTTATGGGAAACAAAAAACACGTCGAAACATTTTTGACAGAATTTGACAAATTGGCGTGAAAAAATACAATGTCGTTCCGAAAACATTCCACATTTTACCATTTTCGTGTTTAGAATTCAGAAAATGTCGTTCGAAAAATAGCCCGAGATTTTTTCCATATTTTTTTTGGTCATCGGACACCTCATTACACGTTATCGCTGCTTGTTTTTTAAATCAATAACGAAGGGTCGGACGAAAGAATATCATGGATAACAAAAAATAAAACCTCATAACTACAATCAAATTACTACAAAATAGTAAACGTATAATATATATATTCACGCCTATCCCCCGCAGGGGTTGGCAGAGACCACAGAGCTCCATCCGCTGCCATTCATCGCAGCGAAACGGCTCGTCATTGGTCGCTTTTCGCCCTCGTGAGAATCAGGAGACGTGACGGGTGGCGAACCACGTCGCCGTCATTTTCAACAAATTAGGTATATTAAATTCGTCTTTAGTGAATCCCACGAGCCGCAAGGGAGGGTGGAGGTCAGCCCCAGCAGAGCCCTGCATGCTGAGGTAAGGCACCATAGTCCCCGGGGGAGCCCGACCCCGGGACGATCGGCACGCTTACGACTAGGCTCGCCCCTAGCCACGCATCCATTGGCACGGCAGACCGTGGATTGGCGGAGAGGGAGGGAAAGGAGAAGAAAGGAAGAGGCAGGAAAGGAAATGTGGATTGGGGGAGTTACCAGACTCGGAATAAACATTTAAAAATCCATATAAATATTTATTCCGATGCGGGAATCGAACCCGCGACCATTGACTCCGCGGGCGGAGGGCCCCGCCACTGAGCCAATCGGTCGTCTCGTATTATCTCGTATCGAAACGTATAATAATTCCATATATTTTTTTATTTATTTTATGAAATTAAAAGGCAAACGGTCTTAATATTGATTATTTTTCAAGTCTTACTATTAGTTCACACTCTCCCATATACTATATATTTATTTGTCTTGTTCAAATATTTAATCGTAAATAAAATGCTTTTTTTTCATTTACTCATGTTCAAATATATTTTTTAAACTTGTAGTGGATATAAATTTAGTAATAAATACCGTCAGTGGCAAAGCGTTTGGATCGCTGGAAAATATACTTATTTTGAATAAATTCAATTCCTACTCGAATTGACTTTTTTTTTATCTTACTTGTTTGTTAATTCATTTAGCATTTAAAGCATAAGAAAAGGAAAATATTACATAAAAAAACAGATTTTTTAATGTAAATGTACATCTACAAGCAAGCGAATTGCCTGATGGTGAGTAATCGCACATTAGCAATACCAAAAGCAGTTCAAATGCATTGCCTACTGTAGCCTTAAGAAAGGAGAAAGGAATTGAACTTTCGGATTCCTGCTCTCACCGTACGAAACATAGTGACACAGTAAAATGCTGCCACATAACGCCATATTCTGTGATTGTCTAGTACTTCTCCGGTCGAGCCAGCCCATCGTATCCGCTAGTCACATCCACCATAATCCAACGTGTGTTTGATGCGTTGGGTAAGTCACGACGCACATTTTTTGTGACAATAAATCTGTCAATAGGTGTCGCACCCGCTGTGAGGTTATACTGACTACTTACCCCGCGGTTTAATTAGACGTTTTTATGCGCAGGTGATAAAAAACATCACCTACTAAAATAGAGTTCTTAATATCTTTAATACACCACTCTATGAATCAACTATGTTCAGCGATATTTCGATATCGCTGAATATAAACTCCTTTGCAAAATAAACAGGCGGTTTTGATTTTCTACATTATCTAAACTTATATATAGTATTCACAAATATCGGTAAATACTATATATAACTTTTATTGTAGTAGAAAAATTAAATGGCTATTTTATTTATATAGAAAGCTGGCGGTTTTACCTCATTGTATTTTTAAACTAATACGAGACGATGGTCAGCCCTTACATCACATGAGATATCCACAAGGCGTGCAGCGATTTCGTTGTAAAATTTTCCAGATTAGACAATTTTGAATATTAGAACGTGCCTGAATATCAACACAAGCAGCATCCCATATAAACGATTGTCCCAATCTTGGTTCAAGAAACCTCAGAAATTAAATGAACGTCAAGAAACCAAATATATTTAAATAATTAAGTGAACCATCTTCAATTTTCTCTACAACCAATTTAATCCCCAACCCTCCCAATAGAGGGTATTACGAGGTTAATATTACAAGGGTTCAACCCTTTTGCGGATCACAGGGACGTAAGTTTTGCAGACATATGTTGTAATCCGTAAGGGGTACGCGATTGGAAATTAGGCGGAAAATTTCACCTAATTATATTTAATTTAAACTTCACATAATAATTTTGGAAAATTATCGGTACGCGTATTTTATTTTTCTAATTTTGTGTTAGCTGTTGTTGCGTATACATAGATCAATATCATTATCAGCCCGCGACAGTCCACTGCTGGACATAGGCCTCACTCAAGGCGCGCAACCTAGCCCGATCTTCGGCTACACGCATCCAGTCTCTGCCAGCCGCCTTGCGCAGGTCGTCACTCCATGTAGCAGGGGAATTCATCCCACACTACGTTTGCCGAGTCGCGGTCTCCACTCCAGCACTCGTCTACTCCAACGATTGTCGGTTCTCCGACAAATGTGTCCAGCCCGTTGCCACTTCAGTTTGCTAACTTGACGAACTATGTCGATGACTCTGGTTCTCCGGCAAATTTCTTCATTTCGAGTTCTATCTACCAGAGAAACCCCGAGCATAGAGGGCTATGCTCGGGGTTTCTCTGGTTCCATAGCCCTCTGAGCGACTTTGAGCTTGACAAGAAGACGGACTGTCAGTATCCATGTTTCGGCGCCGTAAGAGAGTACGGGCAGGAGGCACTAGTTGAAGACTTTGATCTGAAGATATATAGATAATTGATATTTATTAATAAATCGGTAATTAACGTAATTTGGTGTTACATTTGTCCCAATATGGCGACAGCAGTAGGATGATATGTCTAGCAAACAACTCCTTCGTATTTTCTATTACGGTATATGATGAAAAGCTATTTAAATGATATATTTCCACATAACTTGACATCCTCAAAAAGGAAAAAATATTTTTTCCGATATTTCAAAAAGAATAACCAAGAATATTCAATAGTAACCTAGAAATGTGTATAGGTATAAACGGCTCCCTACTAGAAACATTTGCGCTCTTCTGACATGGATGGGAATTTTAACGTACATTTCGATATAACGTGTTATAATATGGCCTTTATACGACTTGTCTTGCACATCTTTTACACTTATCCATTGCCTTCGTAATATGAAGATGCAATTTTAATATTCTAATAGAATGAGTCTATTCCCCTGCTTATTGCTACAAAGTGTAATCGATAATAAATAATAAATAGACAGCAACAGGTGACCCGCACGCTCGTATGCCTGCTCTTCTTTTAAAAACAAGTAATATAAAGTCCATTCCTACTTTTATATCCTGCTAAATATCTTATATAAGCGTAATCTTTTTCTCCCATATAAAACTAAAAGTAATTAATTAAGATTATTAATGGAGTCAGGCGTTACTTTGTGGAAATCCATCACTATATGGACAGTCAAAAGTTTTACTTAGCTAAACAACCGAAAAGACTTTTCGGTTGTCTTCCGTAGAGTCTACTATACCTGAAGATGCCTCGTGTTGGGGCGAAACACGTGTCGTTTACAAGATGGAAAAGTGATAATGTGTGTTTGGTGTTGTGTATAGTGGTTGGTGAGTGTAGAGTTGATGGCCGATTTTCGGTAAGTTTTTGGTTTAAGTTCCAAATAAATCCACTAAAACCAACGGAAAAACACACATTATCAATTTTCTGTTATTGTTTTGCTTGTCGCGGATCTTAGCTAAGTAAAACTTTTGAGTGTCCATATAGTAATTAATTAAATTTAATCAATGAATTAATATTTGAAAAAACATGTTTTATCATTAAGTGTCGTCCACTACACGTTTAAAAATGTATTTGAACTTAAATGGATTAATAAAAAAGTATTTCATTAACTATTGATAATTTGAACAAGACATAAAAATAAATATATATAGGTATAGGAAGAGTGTGAACATAGTAGGAATTTAAAAATACACCTTTGAGTTATAAAAACCAATCTGCATACGTTACTACTGCTATACGTAGGGATTACTGTAGCACTTTTGAGTTTTAAGGGAAACCTATTAGTTTATATGCTGAGTATTTCCAAAATAAATACTGTGAATATAAAATTGAGAGGGCTGTAACTGTCACTAAGCCCGAATAATTTATACCCTCGCAGATAAAACCCTAGAGCCCCAGGAGAGCCAATTAAATTGATTAACAAACAAATCGCAGGGGCGCCGTAACAAAGCGTACACGGAATTATCTGACAAAATTAAGTATCAAGGTGTCGTCTCTCAAATTGATGGTAAAAATTGCCCTTTGATTTTAGCATTGTAGGATGTAATTAGGCAGCGATCGAGTTTAAAAAATTTCCTTCTATTTTTAAACTTTAATTTATAGTCAAATTGTAATTATCTTCTTAAAAAATAGAATTATATTTAAAAAATACATGTAACCTGACAAACAGAACATCTGATAGTAAATAATCATCATCATTCATAAACATGCGCAAAACTAAAGCCAGTACTAATACAGGTCCTTAGGGTAAGAATATTTCCTCTTTCCACTCATGAGAGTGGAAGAGAGGAAGTGAAAAAAGTTTGTCCTCCGATTCCCAACGTTTGTGGTAAAAAGTGCAAGAACAAACCTACTACTTATAAGTCGGTTTTCTATGAGAGTGTGGTCTTTACTCGAACCAACCAACCCATTCGAACTATGGACAAAACTTTTAATATACTCATAATTTAATCTTTAGAAATTCTTTATTTATCAAGTTTTGGTAAATTTGCATCAGAATTCAACTATTATATCGGAAATAATTCCTTCGTATAAATTAATTTTCAATGTCAAAAAAAACTCAATATTTATCATATCATTTATTCATAAAGACAATTTCGATAAATGAACTCACTAAGTTACAATAACTTTGAGATATGTCACTTAGATATTATTCAGTGGTGCTTGTTAAGTCGTTATCGATACTAAAAATTGATTATTATATTGGTGTTTTACGTTTCGCTCTTTAAATCATTATTATTTTATAATCTGTGTAAACCTCCCAAAATCTACTCTTAGCTTTTTATAGCAACAGCCAATAGACAAATGCATATCATAGATGGAGCCACATAGGATTTTTATAAAATATTTCATGTGTAGAAAAAATACATATATAGAACAATATTGTCTATTAGCATGTCTAAAAATATTTATTTTTTAATCATAACAATGGCAATTTTAGTCCATGAATAATACACATTTACATGCAATTTACGGGTTATATACGTAACGCCAAAACTTTGTTAACTGGCATAAGTACATACATACATATTATGTATTATCTCTTTGGGGTAGCTTCATTCCTCCATAAACTTATTTTATTGACTTGAGGCGTAATTAAGGTAATATTTAACACGCTGTCAAGAATAAAATTGTTAAAATGACAATAATATTTTTTTAATATATAAGCTGCGTATGCGTGCTATATATATTTCTTAAATATATAATATATTATTTTATGCTTATTCTACAATGTTTTTCGGAAATCATCTCATTCTTTTTTCATTGATCTCGACTTGAGCCCCAGTACTTGATATCTGATGTACCAAATTTGGCATCTATTCAAGAAAAAGTGAGGGAGTAATGACGACTATATAAAAAAACAAATATAAAAAATTATACCATGGTACATTTTGCGATTTTTGTATTACCATTTTCTCTATTCAACCCAGATGCAGTATATGCATACGTTACGAAATATTATAATTCTATATTTTCAGGTGTTTGTTTTATAAAATTAGATAAAAATTCTAAATTACAAACAAAATAATTATATTCTCGTAAATTACGCCTCATAGTATCCAAATATTAGTATATAACATCATAACAACACCACCTTTACAATCATAATTATATTTATATAATAAGCTTAAATACACTATTGTTATAAGATCAATGTTATTGGAAGACAAATCGTATGGCATATAATAATTTTAGTACATCATATTTTTTTTTTCATTACATAATTAATTATAAATGCACCGATATGTATGCAAATCTACAAAACTATTGAGGAAAAAACTACGGGAGTTCAATACAAAATATTAGGAAAATAGAAATTTACTCTCGCCTACTAGAAAACTCTTAAGAAATATCGAACATAAAAAGAAGTATTCGATACTCAGACGAAAAAATAGTGCGCGAGTAGAAACTTCAAAATATGGCTTTCGCGTCCGAAAATATTTACACTTGATGAGAGAAGCGCTGTCAAAATGTAGAGTATAAATGTATCGAAAATTCAAGTTCATTTACTTAAGTATACAAAAAAGTTTGACATTTTACGAAATCGATACCTAACTTTGATAATGAGTTTTAATTCCCATTTTATCTGTCATTTTGACATTAGAGACTTAAGCCTGTCTAAATATAATTTGAGGCAATTTTTGGCGCACATTACTAAAGTGTCGATATTTTATTTATAATGACTTGGGCTTATAAATTATAGAATTGCTACCAACAAAAAAGAACATTATAAGAAAAATGAATGATTTTGAAGACAAAAATAATTGTACATATTATTATGCTAACCGCACAGTACTGATTGAGAAAATAATATCAATGGGAGCTTTAACGTGATAAAACCTGGTATTCGATGACAGTAAAATCCACTACAATCATCTTTATTAATGCGCCTTACCTCAAGGACAATCTGAATTAAATCACTGCCTTAAACAAATATCTAATGAAAATAACTAAGAATCTTTGTTATACATAAATTCTATGGTATACATATATGTTTTAAGGCCAAGTCTCTGATATAGATATTATTTTATCTCTGCGAAACTAAAGCAGTTTTTATATACAGCATAAAGCAAGGAGGATTATATTACTAACTTAAGCTAAAGTCAACTCTTATTTCATATAAATAAGATATAAACTTATGATACGAGTACAATGATGATCACAAAACGAATCACACATTTAACATAAAGATTATATGAAACGATATGTTTTATAGTATTTGATGAATATTAGACGTAGGCAAAGGATACTACAAAGGAACAGTGTGTTTATCTACAGAATTAAGGATATAATACTTTCCTTCACCAATTTAAATATATAACAATAAGATTTGTATTAAAAATTAGTAGAAAGATTGTAAACATCAAAAAAGAGAGACGAAAATAATTCTATTATAAAATTATATTATTATGTTATTGGTTGGAAATGTAGCGTAATTAATAAGAGATATCAATGCAATAATAGATCGTCGTTACAATATTTCTTTTCATTGATGGCAATTAGTTACAACTATTATGCCAGTGTCAAGTAAAATACAATTATATAAAGTATCTTGAAATGTACTAGTCATCTTGTCAGGTTACATCTTGATACAATTCTACCAAAACTCTCTATGGACTTTTTCAGTTAAGTTCAAAAGTCACGATACACGCATTTATATCATATTACTTCACTAATACGCCTTAATCGAAGTATATTGTATAATACGCCACCACAATTAAAGAAAATAACTGATACTAATATAAGATTATAAAAATGAAATAAAAACACAACGTCACTGATATAAGTTGGCGGGAAAAGTCGAGTTACAATGTTGTATCAGTGGAGAATTTGCCGTAGAACTGTAACATGTTAAAATCGATTTTAATTATTAATTTCAATTTTATTAAAATCGATTTTAATTTTAGCAAGCTTTACTGTTTCGGTGTTTCAATTATTGAAATATTTTTCTCACTAGATCAAGCTTAACGCCTTTACTACGCCTCAACTTGTGATACATTTCTCCAGGCCTCTTTGACACAATAATTCATGCGAATATTCAGAGCGATTATTGAAGATAGACTTACTGAAGATGTTATATTTGCTTCTCTAACAGAGCTAACGCGGATATAATATTTTCTTCTCTATATTTGATAAGTAACAAGAGTTCATAGAAAATGTAAAATATATTCATAGTTCTGTAGTATCCTCTATCTACAGAATAAGATAAATATTAAATAAATAGTCTTAAGACTTCATTAAAAGCTTTAACACACAGCGCATCTTAACTAGCAAAACTTGGGTACCAGTGTTGTCAGGTAGAAACTGTATCTCACTTATACAACATACTTAAATAAATATAACTATTTATACAATATACTTAAATAAATATTTAAAAAGTATATGCTCTACGTATTCATATCAAATAATCTTATCAATTTAGGTCAAATTAAGTTAAATTAATAGATTGGGGTTAAGTTTACGATACATCGCGATTACGATTATTAACTCTTGTTAATATGATTATAACCAGCACGAACAATGTTCAGTTTGAGTAAATAACATTAGATGATTAATGGAGTCAGGCATTACTTTGCGAAAATCCAAATACAGTACTACTCAACAACATAAGAATTTATTTTGCAATGACGACATGAGAGCCATATAAAAATATTATATTATTTAATAATATCCATTAATAATAATGCATTAAACAAATGGAATGGAAGGGTACGAGGTAGTGTGTTATTAAATGAGAGAAATACTTATTAGTTAAGGTAAAATTTTATGATATTAAATATGCATATAATATGAATAAATCACAATTAAAAAAAAATATGTTAGCGATATTACTTTTATTTCTTTCATGGCAATTAGTTATAACCATTATGCCAGTGTCAAATAAAATACAATAATATCAAATCTTTTGAAATGTAACTAGTAGGCTATTTACCAAAACCTTCTATGGATTTTTTCAGTCGACTTAAAAAGTCACGATACACGCATTTATTTTCGAACTATATCATAAAATACGCTACCATTATTAAACAATATAACCGATAATAATATAATAATATAATAATAATAATAAGTTCATAAATAAAAATACAAATAATATAAACACAATAATAAAAAATTAAAACACAACGTCACTGATTACCTGCCTGTTGGCGGTAAAAGTCCAAAACGATACAACTTAGTAATATGGCACTATTGAAAGCCATTAATTCAAATGAATGAATGAACTTAGTAATATAAATACAGATTACAATTACAATTATAAATACAGAAAATTGCAAGAGGTTCGAAAAAAGTTTCGGGTAATAAAATTTTATATTTGTAAAATCAATTAATGTCGAATATGTTTCTTTATTTGTTACGGAGTACAGTCACTTGAAGATATTTCGAAATATCGTCAAATGTGATAAATCAAATAAATAAAATTTAATACCAAGTCATTAAATTACAAAAAAAACATCTGTAGAATAAAGTAATATAAATGATAATTTATTATATAATGCAGATAATTTAATCAACTGCTTAATACTACAGTAACACTAGTAGACCAAGTAATGCGCACCATACAACATCAAATTCAGCCACATATGTCGAATCGACGGCATCCAATAAAAACTTACTTATTGCTTGTACACGTAATATCTTCATATATAGTCCGCTACACCGCAAACAATTTAAAAATTATATATCTCACTTAACATTACAATAGTGATTGTTATTAAATAATATTTTATTATCGTCTGATATGTATTATATAGAAATTATTTGTCAAAGAAATTCGTGCCATTCCATTCACATTAGTAGTATACTTGTTATTTGGCAAAGTTTTCACCTTTCTAACAATAGTATATAAGAATAATTATGTATTCGAGAATGTGGTAAAAACTGTGTAATGAAATCAGATCTTTTTACGACTAAATATTTAGGATAGAATAGGATTCGTGTGTTCTGACGTTCTTTATGATAAACACAAAATTTTATGCAAAAATTGTCATTGTTACTTTAATAATTCATTTTTAGTTAAAAATTATTAAAGACCTGTATTATATTCAGCTGCTAATTCATCCCATGCTACTAGTTTATCGTGAATTAATAAAAACAAAATAAGTTTGTCAATTTACAAATATTGACATTCTTACTTCAATTGTTATGGTGAAGTGTCATGAAATATCATCCTCTTAAAACAAAATTCAAATTTTTGTACACGGTAAAAAGGACTTAAGAATATTATTTTATATATTGAAAAAGGAACAGATATTTTACATAGATTCCTAGTTATATATGATTTTAAACACAATCAAGTCAAAGCCTGATCATATGAACGACACGAAATTCTTCAATCATTTAACATCGATGCGACAAATTACAAATGTTAATAATAATCCTACAACGTACACAATTCTCTTAAAATTATAAATTTCGTGACGAATCAAAATCACATTTCTTTCGAGTAGTAAGCCAAACACGTTTAACACACTCATTAAAATACAAAATCCGTAACTTACAGGATATTTGGGAATATATAAGGATTAAATACATTTTTACAACACTATTCAACTGTCAACAACATTTGGGAAACAGCACAATTTTTCATTCAAAGTTACATAATTGTCTCCATCTTAGAATATATTTTAAATACCATAATATAATATCGACATAATACCACACTCTTATACTTTAAGCAATTCGCAATTTAGTAAAGTATTAACAAAAAATATTAATTGTTTTTCCGTTCGTTAACCGTCCTGTACCGTACCGTAATTACCGTCAACTAAAAATATATCTTTATATTTTTAATTATCTTGCACAAAATAAATTTAAAGAAATAAATATTAATTTAAAATATATATTTAAATAAGTTTTCAAATTATTATGACATCTTATAGGTGAAAAACGAGTTTTTCATAATTGTTCCATAGATATTTTTTTACTTTTTAATATCACTTTATTGATAATACAACTCGAGCGCATCTCTTAAAAAATAAAGTTGATAATATGTATATAACGAAATAGAAAAAAAAAATATCTAATAAATTTATTTTCTCAGTTGTTGAAAAACAAATTGTGGTAGTAAAATATCTGTCCGATTTTTTACCACCAAATATATCGTTAAGACCATTAAAACCAGATTATTATAAGAACAAAAGTTATTATTAAAAAAATTAGTAGTTTTAATCAACCTTTCCAAAATATTCTGTAGATATATCTACAGAATATTTTGTGTATCTGTTATATGTAATAGAAGTTAGTGCTAATCCGTTTTCATTTTATCACTTATTACTTTACCTTCCATATTTCAAACAAAACATGCATAATTAATTGTGCCATAAATAACTTACATATAATACATATATTATATGCTCAAAACTTATAAATCGCAATAAACAATATTTTTACTTCTTAAATGTAAACTAAATAAAATTATTTAGAATCTCAATTTTTTGAAACAAAACTTATTTATTGAAACACAAAGGAAGATAAACAATTAGAAATACTTTAAGGCCCACATTCCATGGCAATTAACAATATTTTTACTTCACTACTTAAATGTAAAAGCTAAACAAAATCATTTCGAATCTCGTTTTTTAAACAAAAGTTTATTTATTGAAACACAAGAAGAAGAGAAATAATGAAAAACACTTTTAAACCTCACTCCATGGTATCATACTGTACTTTCTTGACCTTCAGATAGCGCCAGATCGCGTATCCGACCAACGTTCCCGCGGTGGCTATGGCCAAAGCTGACCCCACAGCCACTGGAACAGCTTCTGAACGTGCTCTGGCCGAGTCGGAACAATGCCAAGGAGGACCGAACTCACCATCCCGTTTGAACATAAACGCCTGGAGACGCATTTGCCGGAGGTAGAGTTTCGCGCGGTGAGCCACGTTGGAACTGAGCACATCAAAAACAATTACTTAATAAATTAATTAACAAATTCAAACATAAAACTGAGCATGCTCTATACCATAGATACCCAAGTGGGCGCTGGACCTTTTCATTGCGGTAGCGGGTACAAAGGCAAATGGGGAGCGTTATGAAGTACATCTATTCATCTATTTTCATGAAATAACATTTTATCTAGCCGTCTAAATGTGGCGTAAATAATTTCCATATTGTGGCGTAAATAAGGGCCATAGTCCGTAAAAGGTTGGGAACCAATGCTCAAACACATACACACACATCCTGTGTGGATGTCCCCGCACATATATATATATATATATATATATATATATATATATATATATATATATATATATATATATATATATATATATATCTAGCCCCCCCTGCGGATTTTGCATGCGAGCAGGTAGATGATATATACAGATAAATGCAAAGTTTACATATCGACGCAAAAAAGCGAAAACGTAGTAAACCGCAAAATGTAAACCTAACCACCAGAGCCAAAAAACTTCTAAAAATTCTGAAAAACTTGTACTTGATCACAACAAAACAATCAGTTTCTATACTGTACAAAGTTTTCTATTGTTCGTAAAGTTGTGAGACTCGAAACATTTGACGCTGTTTTTCTTTTTCGAATCCGAATAAGGAATAGGTATTTTTTTTTCATGTGTCATTTACAGCGTTTTGTCGCTGTAGTCCATCTGGCTGTGGTAGCATCCCTCCCCCATCCATCGCGTTCCCCCCAAATATGGCGCCCTTGGCCGTCACCCCATCGCACCTTCCTAACGTTGGCACTGTATATAAAATTTAAAAAGAGGACTATGTACTTTGCATTGTCTTCAGTCAGCTCAATGATGGTCTCCTCGGGGCAGAAGAAGGACTTGCCCACCGGCGTCGGGAACAACAGAGCCCTGGAGCCGGTGCTCAGCGTGACCTTGCGGCCTTGCTGGGCTGCGTGCTCCAAGATACGAGAGCTAGAGTTGTACGTCAACCTGATGCTGTCAGAGTACCAACGCTCACCACCCGGTGTCTGAAAATCAAATAAACAAAAAATATAATAATATTTATATAAACGGAATAGTTATTCCGACTCTGATGTATGTTTGAGAAAGTTGGGTTTGGCAGGCAGGGTTTGGAGTCATAAAAGCGGACTGAATATGATGGAAATGAGAGCATTAAGAGCATTAAGTATGTGTAGGGTAACTTTGAATGATAGAATAGACAAAAGAGCGATGTAGAGTAAAAGAAGTGTCGTGACAAAAGTTGAGTAAGGGATGCTTAGATGGTTTGGGCACATAGAGTTACTGATGTGGATGGAAGGGTCGGTAGGGGAAGACCAAGGAAAATATACCTTGACCAAAATGCCGAAATTTTAAAGAAAGACAAGGTCAAAAGTACCTTTAACCAACGGGCTTTCATGAGGAGAGTGATGAATGTGGAGGAAGCAAGAAAAGTGTGCAAAGATCGTAGCAAATAGAGATCTGTGGTCTCTCCCTACTCCTACGGGAAACAGGAGTCACGATATGTATGTATATATTCAAAAAAGAAGACTAATAATATTTTCAAAATGTCACAGTCTTTATTTTTTTTAATCTTAATGTCAAAACGAATATTTTGTGAGTCCATTTTGAGATTCACAAGAACATCTTGTTGACATCAATATTAAATGTAACAAACTTTGGAAAGAAAGTGAAGCTTTGAGAGAAAAGAAACGAAGCAAGGAAGTCTTTCATCCTTTTTAGCATTTTTTTAAAAATAACATATTTATTATGTGACCAGAAATTATATTTACTTAGTCCCAGGTCGATTTATCATTTTGATTATCTTTACTGTAGATGAAGTGTTACCTACTTCATAACCTTTTTTTAATAAGGCTTTTGAATTTATTTAAAGTTAAAGGTAGATCATCGACCGTGACCTATTTATATTATAAAAGTATATATATTTATGTATACTTTTATAATATACATAGTATAATATATATATATATATATATATATATATATATATATATATATATATATATATATATATATATATATATATATATATATATATATATATATATATATATATATATATATATATATAATATGTATAAATGGTGATTTGATTCTAAGATGTTAATGCTGGTAGCCTATTATTGGCTTTAACAGCTTTATCGAATTCTGGACCCAGTAAAATAGTCTGGGCCAAGTAAAATATAATTGGGAATTTACGCAAATCGCAGACTCCATCTGCTCGACGCCGTGTCGGAGGTACACATATGTGTGTGCGCCGATTTTAAATTCTTCATGATGCTACATTAAACATGTAGGGGAGGATTGGACTGATGTAACTATGGTCCCTATTAGTCACATATGCCCTTAAGTCTAGGGGGTGAGAACCGACCGGGTACTTATAAATGGTTCACATCAATAGTTCAATACAAGATACAAACTCACGACGTCAGATCTTAAATCCTATTCTATGAGCGAATTTTTAAGACTAATTGCCTTTACGCTAAATAACCAAAATTAAAGTTAGAAATATGTAGTTTCAAAGCCAGTTCGATCGAGTCAGCCCTCGACAAAACTATAGTTTTCTTAAATCTGTACAAACCTTAGCGAAAGACCACTCTAACGAGAACTCTTTGAAGGACAGTACAAGGGTCTCGGCGTCTTCCTCCTTACACACGCCGGCCACGTTGGCATTGTTTGGCACAAATGTGTTCGCGTCCTGGAAAACCAAAAAGTCCTTTGCATTATTGTTGTAAGGGCACCTACGCTGTTCATATAGACGAGGAATGACCAATCGGTACTATTAGTACAGTCGACCATGAAATATAAATTAATGAATTTGCATAAGTATCATATTTTCAAATTTAATACATAAATAGTTAAGATTTATGGAATATTTTTCATAATCTGTAATATTAAAAATGCCTGGTCATCATACCATTCTTTCACAGAAAAGTCACCTGATGGAATGCGATCAACGCCGGCAATAGACATCCGCAACGCCATAGGCAGTTTCATTATGTGGGAGTAGGAGTGGGAGGGGAAAGGGGGAGGGTGTTGGACCCCCGGAACTCAGCCGCTCACCGTACGAAGCGCGGCAGCTAAGCTACCACTCAGACGCCGGTTTTCTGCGGGAGTGTGGTACTTCCCCCGGCGAGCCGGCCCATTCATGCTACAGGCAAATATTATGCCATTCTTGACAAAGTATTCGTCTGCAGCGTGGCTCTACCACTAGCAAAAACAAGGCTGTTCGGTTATAGAATTTATTGCCGCTGGAGGCAAGACAAGCGAAGTCTCTCCCGATTTTCAAAAACTTTGTCCAAATTTACTATCTATCTTTATAAATATATATTTATGTTTTTATTTACTCATTTATTATTTACGGTTAACTTATATTTATATATTTTTTTATATATTTCTTTATATATTGACTTCTGACTTAACTTTGTTTAATATTTAATTAATTGTTTAATATTTTTTTTCTATCATCCTAGCGATAATGTATCACCAGCTCACACGAAATTATCTTTTTAACACTGTATGCGTCCTTCGGTTGTCTGGAAGTACTAAAAAACTCGCAAGCACGGGCGGCGGCCGATCCTCTATTCATATAATTGGATGCATATCATTTCGTACCGACCGATTGGCTCAGTGGCGGGGCCCTCCGCCCACGGAGTCAATCGAAAACTAGGTTCGATCCCCGCATCGGAATAAATATATGTATGGATTTATAAATATTTATTCCGAGTCTAGTAATAATCAATCCGCATTTCCGTTCCTGCCCTTTCCTTTCTTTCTTTCTCCGTGGATTGGCGGAGAGGAAGGGAAAGGATAGACCTTTCCCTTCCTCTCCGCCAATCCACGGTCTGCCGTGCCACAGGATGCTGGCTAAAGGCGAGCTTAGTCGCAAGCGATCGTCCCGGGATCGGGCTCCCGTGCGTGCGACCAATAATCTCACTGCACAGCGGCCCCCCTCGTTTGGTTGGCCGCGCGGACGCATCTAATTAGGCCTTAAAGTATTTCTTAACGTATTTATATAATATATAGATTTTTAGTTTAGACCAAAACTCAGATTCAAACCCAGAACCATCGGCTCAGCAGTAAGGTACTCTATAGTCTAAATATGATAGATAGACTTACAGCGCGTTCATTGAGTTTGGTAAGATATGATATGTCAAGGAGGGCGTCCACGGTCAGAAGGATGCATGTCTCCCCTCCACTGCCCTGAAGCCGGTACGTGGCTGTCGACAAGCTTCTCTCCGTTACTGACTCCTGGAAACACGAAATTTCATCATTAATTTTGTTTTCTCTCCAATTTTTTAACTTATTATACATATTGTACACATACGATCACACCTGTTTCCCGTAAAGTAAGACAGAGAACACTGACCTCCATCTGCATAATACCGGCACACTCTCTTTGTTTCATACACACTCATCACTCTCTTCATACAAGCTCGTCTATTAAGGGCACTTTTAACCCGGCCTTTCTCAGTTGATAGATTATTTAAATATACAATACTGTATTTGAGACAATTGATGGTACTCCATCAATTGTCTCAAATACAGGCATTACTTTACGGAAATCTTAAAACTCACTTCCCTAAATTTCGCGAACACAAAAAAATTATATTGTGTGTTTGCAAAAAAGTGCATAGGGAAGTCTAACTCTTACCAAGAAACCGCCGTCAGTAAATCATCCAGAACTTCACCCTTCCCTAGTGTATGTTTCACGTTGTCAGCGTTGATAGCCATGGTGAAGTGCTGGAAGATTTGCTGTCGGCCGTTTCTCGTTAAGAGTTAGATTTGTGATTCCCTGTGCACTTGAAAACGCACAATATTATTTTTCCTATTTGTTTTCGCTAATTTTAACAAAGTAAGACTGTCCATCTTTTAATTCCGTATTTCATTTTCGTTTGTTGTATCCGGCATGAACCGGGTTACATTCAATTCTTATGAACAACGATCTCTATAACAACCGTTGCTATGGCAACCAATCTCCATAACAACCACCTGTTAATGCGTGGGTGTGTGTTCAAGATGATTACCATTTCAACAACGTAAGCAACACGCATTTCGCCATGATACGAGGCATGCCCATGTATAGACTACAAAAGAAGTTTGTTCGAGAGTAAAATGTCTGTACCTCATTTCATAACTTAAATGTACGAAGAAAAATTATAATATTCAATTCTATCACAACAGATTCTTGTCTTGCTAAAGTAATAAATATGATTTTACTTTTATATAGAGGTTACTTTTATATGAATTTAAACAAAAGATTCAAACAATACGTGTTCATAACAAGTGACATTTGAAAAAAGGCTTTTGTCTTAAACATAACACAATGAGATTGTCTTTTGCAGAACAATTTATTTCTCCTCAGAAGACTCCTCAGTGATTTGATTTATATCTTTAGATTCAATGTTTATTTTAAAAAACAAGACTAAGTAATGAAATGAGATGAATAGAGCGTTTTTGGTTCCAAATCCCGCTACGATCTTTATGCGAATTATATATATATATATATATATATATATATATATATATATATATATATATATATATATATATATATATATATATATATATATATATATATATATATATATATATATATATAATTCCGGCTGCTTAATTCCACTGTATAACTTTCCACAAGGAAAAGTTTCATCTTCACCATCTGAATGAGTGGCGATCCAGTACGGTGCGTTTTTCAAGAAACTTTTTTTCAAGCACCACTATCCTGTGGAAGCAGCTAACTCCAGCGGTGTGTACGAATCAATATAAAATCGGCAACGCTTTTTCAATGCCTATGGCACTACGGATGTCTATGGACGGCGTTGATTGCATTCCATCAGTTGACACCCTGCTCATTTGTAAAAAATGTAATTATAATGATAGATTTTGCCATTCTTATCCACTCTCCATTTCACTATATTTTTAAGGAAGCGATAGAAAAGGATCACCTAATTGTAAGCAATCACCGCTGCTCTTGAATACCTACAGGTACACCTTAGGATAAGTATGTAGATAATGAGATAAAAATGAGGATATCTTTTGTCTGTGAATCTGTTGAGTATCTTGTGTTATAATATACCGTTACGTCAATGAACAGGTTGACTGCCGCGTCACCCGTGTTTGAGTGACGGCAAAGGTGCACATCGGTCCGCGTCACCCACATCCGCACACCCCACACCCGCATCACACACGCATTCGGGTGACAACGAGACTTCTCATCAGGCTGTATCACCCATACTCGGATGTCAGACAAATCGTCTAATATTTTCAATTTTCTTTGTCACAATTTTGTAAAGCACCAAAGCAGCGCACGCTTCTACACAGCGGCACGGGTGAACTGACGAAGAATTCATTACAAACACGCATAGCAGTCAACATATTAAATAATACAACAATTGGTTATTTATATACTCCGCCAATATAGCAATAAGAAGCAGTAACCTAGTCCTTAAAATTTATGGTTAAAAAAAATCACAAACCGTGGATCCCCCAGGCGTTATTGTAGTCTTGCTGTACTTGGTGACTCTCGGCCTTCTCGTGGACGCCTGACTGTCCAACTGAAGACACTGCACTGAGCATACCACCAGAACTGCAAGCATATACCACATAGATCTATCAAAACCTCAAACACACAACACTACGCACTTTTCGATTGAACATTTCACTTTGAAACTATTGTCTCCTCCTCGTCTCAAGGAAATTTTTATCCGCGACACGCTACCGTTGGATTGGCCTGCATACAAGCAATCAAAAGCGGTTGATTTGTTTAGTGATGTGATAGAGTTATCGATGTGAGAAAAATAAAAGTAAAAAAAATTATATTCATTTTAAGTTTTTTTTTATATATATATTTTATTTATAGTCCATATATGTCCCGCTGCTGGGGACGATTCTCCCAATTTCTGAAAAAAATAACAGTAACCCATCACACATATACAAAGCGGATTGGCGGGTCACCCAGACTCGAAGTGAATGTAATATATGATGTATGAATGAATAACTGTAATAAAACCATTAATTCCGAGCCTCGTGGGATGACCAAATGTAATAAACCTAATTTGTTAAAAATGATGGCGACGTGGTTCGCCACCCGCTACGTCCTGATTACCACGAGGGCGAAAAGCGACTAACGGAGAGCCGTTTCGCTTCGATGAATGTGAGAAGAAGGATGGATGAAAAGATGGATGAGTGCGGAGGAAGCAAGGAAGGTGTGCCGGGATCGTAGCGGGTGGAGATCTGTGGTCTCTGCCTACCCCTTCGGAAAACAGGCTTGACGATATGTATCTATGTACGTATGTAAATCCAAGCCTAAAGTAATGATTTCGCGTCAGCCAATTAGACTGTCAATTTCATATAAGGTCTTACAATACTATATAAACGTCAATCAATCTACCAAGAGTTCGCAAATAAGAATACAGAGGAAAACCAACTATTTTTACTAATTACATTATGATGCTTTGCAGTAACACAAACTCTGTGGAAAACCTGCACGTTAAAATAAAAAACAAATATTTTTTGTAATCAACTGTTCAGAATTGGTGCTAATAAAAAGTGTATATAAATAAATAAACGTAAATAAATTCACCAAAAATTTACTGTTTTGGGATAAAACAGATATCAAATAAATACATAATAATTTTGAAGTTTGTTCGAACACATATTGACTTCATTATCATGCCACGACAGCCTTCGCCGTCGCCTTGATTTCACGCATCCAGTTATTACTAGCCAAAGATCGTCGCTCCATCCGGTCGAACGGTGTCTTACACTACGCTTCCTGAGACGCGGTTTCAACTAAAGTACTCATTTACTCTAACAGTTGTCCGTACTGTAACCAACGTGACTAGCCTATTGCCATCTCATTTTACTAAAGTTCGGTAACATTATTCTCCAAGGGATTTCTTTATTTCAAATCATAATATAAACTTAATACATCAACCCACCGAAAATGACGACCAATTGGCTCAGTGATGGCCCCCCCTTGCCCACGGAGTCAGTGGTCGCGTGTTCGATCTCCGCATCAGAATAAATGTATGTATAGCCTACAGATATTTATTCCTAATCTGGTTACCCAGCGAATCCGCATTGGACAAGTTTTGTGTGTCAGTTCGTGGTGTCGCGTGTCGCGTGTAAGTTAGTCGCGTGGTGAGTTAACATCTGTCCTTCCAGAAATGAGTAGACTCAGCAGTCAGATATTAAGGGTTTTAAAAAAATATCGACCCAAGGAAGCGAAGATGCGGTAAATGTCAGTATCAAAAAAAATTATTGCACATTCGGGTGAAAACAAATACTACGTCGAATTATGAGTCTCACAACTGTAGGACCAACAGAATATTTTGTACAGTGTAGAAACTGACTGTTCTAGAGTGATAAGATACAATTTTTTTTAGAAATCATAACAGTTTTTTATAGCACTGATATATCGGGTTAGTACTTCTAACATTGCGGTCACAATCCTAAGAATTTAGAGAATCGAATGTTAAGAATAACTTAAAGTAAATAACACTATAAACTTAGGTTACATTATATGTAAGTATATATACAATGTATAATAGTTATTATATGTAAGTACATATACTTTATGTACAAAATCTTACAATTAATTTCTTATATCAAACGATGAATCCATTTCTCTAAATTTAGAACATCTACATAATATTGAGAAGCCTCAAGGATTTTAAAGTCAACTCACAAACTTACTAACGAGATAAGTTATTTATGGAATATTCTTGACTACCTTGAATTGTTTGTCACAGCAATATCTCATTTAAGTTTTAGTTTAGCTATATTTAAATCAATGAAATAATAATCAATAATAAACCTTAGTTTTTTTTATATAATAAGTAATTTATTTTAATACATATTTAATATTAAAAATTAGTGACACGTTGTAAAAACTTACCAATGTAGATAAAACATAAGATATTTTAATAAACTAAAATAATGAAACCACACATTATCCCATCTTCTCATAATTCGTATTCAGAATGAAAAAAATAAGATATAAAATATATAATACAACGATTAGATGTATAGAAGGGGTAATGATTATTAGTAAAGTTTTTTACTAAACTTTTACCTAACAATAATATCAAACGTAAGTCGATAAAATGCTACGTTAAATATGATACACATCCCTATACTTATTACGGACGGAAAATCATTTCAAAGAAGAGACCTGACCTATTATAGTCCACTGCACGAATCTGATCTATGCATCTATCTATTTGCATAAACAAGTATATACATACATATGTATATATTTAAAATTTTGGTTTTAACCGTTTTAGGATTATATAAGTTATATCGTCTGTATATAATAGAGATCAATTTCATAATATTAATGAAAACACTACATTACATTACCAAAATGCACCCAAAAACAATTATAATTACGTATGTGGGCGTTGATTGCTTTCCATCAGTTGACATGCCTGCTCGTTTGCCTTCTTATATCTTATAAAAAATACACTATTTGAGTCACCACACCGAATAAAAGACAAGTGGTAGAAAATGTTTCAACAGTGGTAGAGCCACGCTGCAGACAAATACTTTGTCAAGTATGGCATAATATTTGTCTGTAGCATGAATGGGCCGGCTCGCCCGGGGAAGTACCACACTTCCGCAGAAAACCGGCGTCTGAGTGGTAGCTTACCTACAGCGCTTCGTACGGTGAGCGGCCGAGTTTCGAGGCACAACTGCCTCCCCTCCCCCTCCCATTCCCACTCCCATAATGACACTTTGCTTGAAGGTCAGCAAGTCTATGGGCGGCGTTTATTGCTTTCCACCAGGTGACACGCCTGCTCGTTTGCCTTCCTAACCCATAAGAAAAAAAAGTTTTAATGATTCACAAAACAGAAACACACACACCGGCATCAAGTACTAACATAACAATAAAAGGAATTATAAGAAAAGCGCTGTCTATACTTAGTAAATAAAACTTGAAACCAACATCAGGCATTCAGCCAACGTTTTTTTCCGCGGGTTTTTCTCGTTAGAAACGTAATAAAGTTTCGCCCCGGGTAGCTGAGTCGTGACGGCTAAATTGAGTTAGAGGCTTCTCCCTTTTTGTGGAAGCGCACTTTTATTTGAAATCGGAACGTGCCTTTTATCTTAAATGTAATAGAATATACATAGCTACAAATACCTATAAAGCTTGGCCAATTTTTTTTGGGATAGGAAGGCATACCGACAAGCGTATTGCCTGGTAACCAACGCCACCCTACGACGGTAATAAACGTCTACGGCATGGTAGAAGTTCTGCCAGCGTTTAAAAAAATAATAGGTGTTTTACATATTTATTTCTTAACTAGCTGACCCGGCAAACTTCATACCGCCTCAGAATCAAGAGATAAAAAAGCTTAACGGTAATTGCAGAATGTTTCAACATTAGTAAAAAATGTGGTCAAAACTTGACATGAACAAAAAGAAATCGTAATCAATAAAAAAATAAAACTTCACTTATGAATTTAACTTAATTTCTGAATGACTTTTAAATTTAATTGATTACTGAACGACGGGACGAACATCAAATATTTGACAGGTAGGGATAGTTTCTAAGGGAAAACGAAACCTAATATTTTTATCATATTTATTTAATTATTTATTATATAAATATGATAATAATTATTTATTATTATATAAAAATATTATTTATATAAAAATTTCATCCCCACCATCTGGATGAGTGGCGATCTACTACGGTGCGTTTCTCTCATAACTTCTTTCCACGCACCACCAGTTTGTGGAACCAGCTACCCTCGGAGGACTTTCCGAACCGTTACGACATTGGAACCTTCAAAAAACAAGCCTATACATACCTAAAAGGTCGTCAACGCTTCCGCGACGCCTGCGGTGTCGCGGTTGTCCATGGGCGGCGTTGATTGCTTTCCATCAGGCGACACGCTTGCTCGTTTGCCCTCCTATCCCATAAAAAAATTCACCTTTTAAACCTTCCCTGGACTTCCAAAAATAATTCAAAACTAAAATTAGTCAAATCGGTCCATCCGTTATCGAGTTTTAGCGAGACTAACGAACAGCAATTGATTTATATATATATATATATATATATATATATATATATATATATATATATATATATATATAGATTTATTCGTTGTGTGTTAACACAGCGACATCTAGGTAAGTTCTCTCGGCACTATGATGTCGTGAGATTGTCTTTTTTCTTAATCGACAATATCATCATCGTCAAGGCATTAAAGCCGCAGGTGAGCCTTAGCCTGGTTCAGTAAATTTTTTCAGTCGGTTCTTAGTTTGGCTTTTTATCTCCAGCCCCTCATACCGATTGCCTTTAAGTCGTCCTCGACTCAATCTAGCCATCTGAGCTCAGACCTTTCGCGGCTTCTACGACTATATGATTTGCCGTCGAGTAGGCGTTTGGGTATTCTAGACTCGTCCATCCATATTACGTGCCCAGCCCAACGAAGGCGACCATTTTCTCATTATATATTGTCGAAATCGAAAATATACGCAACTAAAAAAAATATTGTATCTTTTAATCCACATCCCAATTATAAGATAATATAATATGTAAATATGTGATAAATAGACGGACTTAGTGCCGAAAAGAATTTGACAAGGTTCCAGAGTTATTTGGAAAGATACTATATATTCACAAAAATCATATTATCATTGTTTTTTATTTATTTTTTATAATAAAAATCTGACTGTATAATTAAAAGACCAATGAACCTTTCATCGCGAAATGTTTAACACAAGTTGTACACATACAAATTCTATTAAGAATACAGACTAGTCGAACGCCTCGCTTGGGATCCATATTTCTAACCAGCCCGTAAAACTTGAACGTATTTTGTGTACTCCGCACTGGTGATAAATATAATTAAGGAGCAAGTCGAAATGCTTGCGATACCCTTTCTAACTTTAAACATAACAACACAAATATCTTAATATTTGTTCTTTGTTTCGTAGGTATGAGGCGTGTTCTTTTTTGTTTATATTTCAATTAAAGATACGCTAACCACTGGCATAATTAGTTTTTATTACTTAAACAGATGCTCATCTTAAGCATCTACTTAAGTAATAAAACTAATCTGCTAATTTTCATAATCTTATATTATTAATGTGCCTAAGGCAGCGTTCAGGAAATTCCGTCAAGTCTTCAAGTCGCCCATACCACAAAGTCTGAAGACAAAAGTCTTCAACCAGTGCGTCCTGCCCGTACTCTCTTACGGTGCCGAGACGTGGACACTGACAGTCCGTCTCCTCGCCAAGCTCAAAGTCGCTCAGAGGGCTATGGAGAGAGCTATGCTCGGAGTTTCTCTAGTGGGCAGAATTCGAAATGAAGAAATTCGCCGGAGAACCAGAGTCACCGACATTGCTCTTCAAGTTAGCAGACTGAAGTGGCAATGGGCTGGACACGTTTGTCGGAGAACCGACAATCGTTGGAGTAGACGAGTGCTGGAGTGGAGACCGCGACTCGGCAAACGTAGTGTGGGACGCCCTCCTGCTAGATGGAGCGACGATCTGCGCAAGGCGGCTGGCAGAGACTGGATGCGTGTAGCCGAAGATCGGGCTAGGTGGCGCGCCTTGGGTGAGGCCTATGTCCAGCAGTGGACTGTCGCGGGCTGATATTGATAAGCCATCTACGCATCCTTTTGTCACGGCACCTTGTTTTCCAAATCACTCTCTTAGAACTCTTGAAAGGTGTTAATAAAGTATAAGATATTATATAAATGTACAATGAAACGCAAGAGTAAATTAATATCATTTTGAAGAATTCTATTTCTTCAAATAAATCCCCCCCCCCCCCCAAAAAAAAGATCTCGGGTGTCGCCGTAAGCAGTACGACAGGCACGTTATAGCACCGAACAGATTAGACAGAAAAGCGGTTGCAATGTTTTACTACAACAAAATATTTTTTTTTTTTTTCAAAAATATCCGATGATATTACTTTTTTTGTCAACCAATTATGTAGATGAGAAAATCTTTCATCTTATTTGATTTTAACCTTTAAGTGCGACGTACAAGAAAGTAATTTGCGTGAACCCACACACCGCCTCCATTTATATTTGAAATGACGTCAAATCATGGTAATAAAAATACGACTTGAAGAATTTAGCCGCGTCATGTTATAAAAAGCCTACGATTTAGGCTATATTGTGGTTACATCTTACCTTCCATTAATAAAATCCCGACCGATATTAGAGCCGATATTAAATTATTTGTTTTTATTTATTATATATGTATAACTTCTATATATAATAAATAAAAATAAATATTTCTTTGTATGTTTGTAGTTTATACGTTCCTAAAAACCATTTATCGGACTGTGATGAGTTGTTCGTACTACGTATCTACACCAACTAAAGTTCTTAATCCAAAAAAAAAATTTCTTTTTTTGATAACACGTTTTATTTAAAAGGTGTATACATAAACATATTGTTCCACGGTTGGTTACAAATATCAATCAGCCTGACACTGAATATCTGGCCGATTGATCTTTGTAATCTAGTTACATATTAATTTTATTATTTTTAAAATAGCGCAAAAAAGGATGAGATATTTTTTTTTTGCGCAACAAGCACCTTACAGTCATTGGCTTTTCTATGAATAACATTAATATTTTTAGTATGTCATTAGCTTAGATGACTAGAAATTTATTTTTTCTTTTTTAGATTTTGTTTTAATACTTAAATCCTAGAATCCTTGTTTTAGTCAATGTAAACAGAAATTCGTGTGAAAATGGACATTTTTATAGTATAGTATAGTATAGTTAAATTAGACTACGAGTATTTTTAGGGAACTTTAATAAAAAAGACATTAAAAAAATAAAAGTAATAACGATTATAACCTCTCCTTGCGGCAATTACGGCATGTTATCGTCTTGGCAATCTTTCCACCAGGGTTTTGATGGTGTTCTGTGGAATGTGTTCCCACTCAGCCGATATCACACGTTTAAGCTCCCTGATGTTTTCTGGAGGTGGTTGGACAGATCGTACTCGCCTTTTAAGGAGGTCCCAGACGTGCTCAATGGGGATGAGATCGGGGCTCCGCGCTGGCCAGCCCAAACGACGAATACCGACCCCTGCATATAAGCATCTACGTCGCCAGAACGGTGGGCTCGAGCATTATCATCCATGTAAATGGCACATCTTCACCAATTACAATCAGTGCGGGTTGTGCATATTGACAAAGGATTTCTTTTATGTACCTTTGCGCATTTAATGAGCCATTTTCGATGAATACTATCTCGAAACGATAGCTGGATGTTACACCCGCCCCAAACATAAAAGGGTGATATAAAAGGGGTGTATTTTTCAAAACACATGTCAGCATAGCGTTCTCCCTGGTCTTTGTAACCTTGTCTTGATCTTTCTAATCTTGCCGCGGATCTTAGCTGAGTAAAAATTCTGACTGTCTACATAGTAAAAGATTTTAGCAAAGTAACGCCTGACTCTATTATTCATCTTCTTTACTCACACATTCTATTGTATAACTGCTAAAATTTTACCCAGAAGGATTCTTAAACTTCCTACTATGTTTCCAAGGCAACGAACTTCCATGTTTATTTACCTCAAGGGTTAAATATTAACTCAAGTCGTTCAATCTACTCGAACATTAACAGAACGGTACAGTTTATACCTCACAAGAGCTTAATTTTTGTTTTGCTTGTAAAACACAAGCATATTATTGTCATAGTTACGAGGGCTGCGACAGATTATTAATTTTATTCTTTTCTCTAGAATAAAGCACAAATAGTCTATGGCTTAATGGTGACAATCTATAATCATTGGTTGGTTTCACACTTATATTTTTTGTTATTGAACAGGACGGCCTAAACATTTCTGAAATAAAGGTTCATTGGGCGTTAAAATATAAAGCCAAATTTTTATTTATCTTAATATATATATTCACGCCTATCCCCCGCAGGAGTTGGCAGAGACCATAGACCTTCATCCGCTACCATTCATCGCATCGAAACGGCTCTCCATTGGTCGCTTCTCGCCCTCGTGAGAATCAGGACGTGACTGGTGGCGAACTACGTCGCCGTCATTTTCAACAAATTAGGTATATTAAATTCGTCTTAGTGAATCCCACGAGCCGCAAAGGAGGATGGAGGTCAACCCCAGCAGAGCCCTGCATGCTGAGGTAAGGCCCGGGGGAACCCGATCCCAGGACGGTCGGGACGCTTGCGACTAAGCTCGCCCTTAGCCACGCATCCATTGGCACGGCAGACCGTGGATTGGCAGAGTGGAAGGGAAAGGATAGAGATGAAAGGAAAGGGTAGGAAAGGAAATGCGGATTGAGGGGGTTACCAGACGGAATAAATATTTATAAATCCATACATATATTTATTCCGATGCGAGAATCGAACCCGCGACCATTGAATGCGCGGGCGGAGGGCCCAGTCACTGAGCCAATGGGTCGTCATATTTATCTTAAATAAAAAACTTATTATGGTTTTTGTGAGTATACAGCATTTTCTTTATGAGATAGGAAGACAATCGAGCAGGCGTGTCACCAGATGGAAAGCAATCAACACCGCCCATAGACATGCGCAGTGCCATAGGCAGAAATCTGTAGACTAAGTAACATATCTACATGCGTCTCATACACTTATTTCTCATATGAATTCGTTTGAAATACAAAGACACAAAGAGACGGTGTGTGGGTGTATGCAAATTACTACCCAGTATATACACAACGTAAAGGTCACAGTGACTTGGGATGTCCGTCATTTCAACTGCTCTAATTATTCGAAAAGAAAAAAGATTGTTCACGAATAGGGAAGTAAAGTCTTTAGATTTTTTTTGAGCGGCACAAACGTAATAGACAAAGGCGAAAGATACGTAGGTAAGTTCGCTACGCTTAGTAGACTGCTACAGGTACATAATAATGATGAACCTTGCCCATTGTTTTCAGGTGTCAATGAAAGTTTGTAATTAACAAATACTGGTCTCCGGACTATGATTCCCTTTGTCGTTGGCAATATAAACACACAAAGTCCAAACAAATACTCGTGAGCCAAAAACAAATGTACCTCCATGCGGGAATCGAACCTATGACGTTTGGCTAAAAAGACAACACCTCTCCAATGCGCCAGAACGATCACTTACCAAATAGTCTGCTATTGTCCAATGCGGATTGCAGGGGTTACCAGACTCGGAATAAATCTTGCATCGGAAAAAATCCATACATATTTTTATTCCGATGCGGGGATCGAACCCGCTAACATTGACTACGTGGGCGGGGGGCCCCGCCACTGAGGCAAATTCATCTAAGTATATATATATATATATATATATATATATATATATATATATATATATATATATATATATATATATATATATATATATATATATATATATATATATATATATATATATATATATATATATATATATATATATATATATATATATATATATATATATATATATATATACTTAGATGAATTTCCTGCAATTTTTTATGCAACAGTGTCACCTGATGTTAAGCAACCTACGACATCCATGAATAATAACTTAGAGCAGTGCAAATAACTTGCCGACCTTATGGTAATGATAAGGATAATAGAAGTGAAAGAATGTGTTAATGGGAGGGGAAGAAGAGAGTAATGGTGGGGAAAGGAAATAAAAGAAATGAAAAACAAATATACGCCTCATTATTTTGGATGGATAGATATATTCTTTATTGTACACCAAAAACAAAATCATACAATTATTGATTCTAATATTATATACAAATGGCGGTCTTATCACTAATAGCGATGTCTTCCAGACAACCGTAGGATGGACACAGTGTTATAAAAATAATTTGGTGTAGGTTAGTGATACATTATCGTCATGATGATAGAAAAAATGTATTAATAAACGAAGTTAATAGCTATCGTATAAGCCAGAATATAAGTATAGATAAATATGAATTAACCGTAAATATTAAATGAATAAATATAAAAATACATAGATATTATAAATACATAGATATATAAATACATAGCTTTTTGAAAATCGGGAGACGCTTCACTTGCCTTCCATAACTGAACAGCCTGTACTATGAAAGACAATTTGGCCAAACAATTTGGTATGATGAGCAGGCATTTTTAATATTAAATTTTCTGGTGTTCTGAAACACCTCGAATGTGAGTCGATGAGAAATTTTATTACTAGACATGAAAATAATCAGATCAATGTCCTTGCTAACCCACATTGAAGTGAAAAGAATCATTGAAAGAAGCAATTTTAATGATAGCGTGTAGTACATAATTAATGATACTTCAAATTAATGATACATGACCATTAACCCAGACCCAGACCAGTAACGATGTGGAAAAATCATTTATTATTAACGTACATGAATTCAAATTCTTTTGTTAGTGTTTCGTTTTGTGGTATCTTGTTTACATATAATAGCTTAATGATAAGGCCGAACGTTGGCGTCATCATCATCAACAGCTTATGGCAACCCAATGCTGGAAATAAAACTCATCAAGTCACGCCACCTTACTCGATTCACTTTCACGCGTCCAGTTCCTGCCAGCCCGCCTTCGCAAAACGTCAATCCATCTGGCTGGGGTTATATTATATGTATGTATATATCGATGATTTTAGTTCTACAGGATTATAATCTTCACAATTAAAGCTAGGCTTAAATAACACAGGCCGATAATATTAAAATTTTAAATTATTAAATAATTAATTTTTTATTTTAAAAAATTAAAAAACTCATCTACGCAATTTTTCAATCTTACGCAAGTAAGCAAATGTATCATTTTGAATTTGCTTGCTTGCGTAAGTAAAAATAAAATACTATTTAAATACATATTTAATGAGTAATAAGTTATTTAGAACCTATGACTTGTAGAAATAATTATTTTTTAAATAATGCACATCAATTTATTAATATACCCCATGTTTAAGTCTTCGAGAAACAACAGTCCTCTCCAAAATTAAAATTTGAATACGCGCTCGATTTAGACCGAAGATTTCATTATATTTATAGTTTTTGTCGTTATTTTGTCTTATCAAATTTTCTTTTTAACATTTTGTCCATCTTACGGTCTGGAAGAAATCGCTATTAGCGATAAGACCGCCATTTGTACATAAATATTACAATCAATAATTGTATAACTTTGTCTTTGGTGTACAATAAAGAACATATCTATCTATCTATCTATTTTTCACCGGCATTGGCTTGTAAGATTACTTAATTACCATTAACGAAAAAGAAAAAAAGACTTCAAAACGTAACCCAATTCATTTTACGGCACTCTCACGGAACGTAGGCAATTATGTAAGTAATTTTGTAAGCAATAAAATAAAGTACTTTAACACTTCCTTCAATTTAAGAGACGTAAAAAGTACCAATATTACTCAGTTCCATTTGTTGTTCCTTGTTAACTGAGAAAACACAAGAAGCAGTTAAGTGATTGGGCAGACTTGCTTCAAGAACAAATCTTTTTTTATATAGAATAGGAAGGCAAACGAGCAGGCGTGTCACCTGATGGAAAGCAATCAACGCCGGCCATAGACTTCCGCAGCGCCATAGGCAGTGCGAAAACGTTGTCGACCTTTAAGGAAACTATCTTTATGGGAGTGAAAATGGGAGGGGGAGAGGGAGGGGGAGATGGAGGGGAAAGGGAGGGGGAAAGGGAGGGGGAGGGTGTTGGGCCTCCGAAACTCGGCCGCTCACCGTAAGAAGCGCGGTAGGTAAGCTACCACTGAGACGCTGGTTTTCTGCGGGAGTTTGGTACATCCCCAGGCGAGCCGGCCCATTCATTCTACAGACAAATATTATGCCACTCTTGACAAAATATTCGTCTGCAGCATGGCTCTACCACTATGCAATCTCAAACAAATGTTTTTCATAACCTTCGCAATTGAGCTGTTTGCGTTTATTATGAATGGTTTATTTCACAGTCCATACATGTCCTACTAACAAACAAGAGCTCCCGCATTTCTGAAAGTATAGACATTATTCTATCACTCTTGTTCGACCGTCCCGGGATCGGGCTCCCCTGGGTACTATGGTGCCTTACCTCAGCATGCAGGGCTCTGCTGGGGCTGACCTCCATCCTCCCTTGCGGCTCGTGGGGTTCACTAAAAGACGAATCTAATATACCTAATTTGTTGAAAGTGACAGCGATGGCGTGGTTCGCCACCCGTCACGTCCTGATTCTCACGAGGGCGAAAAGCGACTAATGGAGAGCCGTTTCGATGCGATGAATGGTAGCGGACGGAGCTTTGTGATCTCTGCCAACCCCTGCGGGGGATAGGCGTAAATATATATATAAAATAAAAAACTATCACTCTTGTTCAATACGGATTGACTGGCGAATAAGACTTGAATAAAATACTTGTATGTCATACGTATAATTATTACAATGAGAGAATCGAACTCTGATTCCATTAACGAGTTCCACCATCGCACCACAAAAAATAGGCTCCATCCCCATCACCTGGATGGCCGGTTGTCGACTACCGCACGATTTAGTCGCAGTTTTCTGCCACGAACTGTAGGAATGTGGAACAATTTACCACCTGCGGTGTTCCCACGTGATTATGACATAGGAGTATTCAAGAAAAGAGCGTGTGTTCGTTAAAGACCGGCAACACATCTACGACGCCTCCAGCGTTACGGATGTCTATGGGCGGCGGTGATCGCTTACCACCATGTGACCCGCATGCTCGTTTGCCTTCTCTACTATTAAAAAAAAAGAAAACGCTTGCTTCACCAATGACTCAATTAGGTCTTTCATAAATAATTTGAACGAGCTAAATGACTCAGAACGCGCAGTCAAAAGCGGATATGTGGGTCGCCCAACTGGACGCCGTCCTGTGAGGCGCACCAGGTACGGCTGGAGAGACATGGTCGAGGCTGACCTGCGCAACCTTCAAGTCAGTAATTGGCACGAAGTGACGCAGGACAGAACACAGTGGCGTAATATCTTTTCGGAGGTCAAAAATCTATTTTGGTCTCCGAGGTCTGAGCAAAGTTATTTAGTTAAATGGCTCAGTGGCAAAATTACCGTTAAATCTTTACCACCCACGCTACTAAACTACATTTAATTCAAACCGCAATTGAATACCAAATATAAACGTTTCGATACGGATGCTTCTGTTATTTCATAGCTATTTCCGTTCGAAATATCAGACTTGTTATATTTGTTAATTTCGTCATGTTATTTTTGAAATTTAATTACACCATTATTGGTGTAAGTTTTTTTTTAATTACACGATTATTGCTGTAAGTTTTTTTTAATTACACCATTATTCGTGTAAGTTTTTTTAATTACATCATTATTGCAGGAAACAAATAGGCACATGTCAAACTCAACTGTCATCTTTTTAATTTTTAAACTGAAATAATTATTTTTATCAAAAGAAGTCACATAACTTCACTTTTAGACATTGTTTATTTATAAAAGGCATTGCGGAATTACATGAGAAGAGCGATGAGTGTGGAGGAAACAAGGAAAGTATGCCGATATCGAAGCAGATGGAGATCTATGGTCTCTGCCTACCCCTAAGAGGAACAGGCGTGGTATATGTATGTGTAGGAAGCGGCCGTGGGAAGGTACTAAACAGGTGCAAACTTGCAAACATGGATGGCGGCCGATCCGCTGTTCATATAATTGGATACATATGATATCATCTAATCTATGTGGACAGTTAAAACTTTTACTTAGCTAAGATCCGCGACAAGCAAACTAAAACAGAAAATTAATAATGTATGTTTTTTTACTGAATGAAGTGGATTTACGGGGAACTTAAACTAAATCTTACCGTAAAACGGCCGTCAGCAACTCTCCACCTCCCAACCACTATCAACAACACCAAACACACACTACCACTTATCCACCTTGCAAACGTCACGTGTTTCGCCTCAACATGGGGCATAATCAGGTATAGTACGACTCTACGGAAGACAACCGTTAAGTGACTTCACTTGACGGTTCACTCACTCAATTAATCATCTCGTGTAATCTCACTTTACAGCGGCCGCCCCGCTTAGCGTCGCGGACGCATATAATTAGGCCCTAATCCACCACGCATGTCCAATGCAGATTGGCAGGTAACCAGACTAGAAATATCTCTACGCCACACATATATTTATTCCAATTCGAGGATCGAACCCACTACCATTGTCCGGACACTGGACTTCCCAATTTATAGATGAACGTATATAAAACCACCACGCTTGTATAATACGGATAAGTGAGGCAACCAGGATCGGTATGAATATGTCGAGGCCGTACATATTTATTTATCCCGATGCCAAAATCGAACCCGCGACCGCGGTTGTTAAGATTCAAATGCTTAAACTACATACACGGACCGAAATTAAATAACAAATAAAGTTTTCAAACAAAGCTCGCGTGCCATTGTCTGCTATAAATGTGTAACAGAACTTCTTAACCTTTTCGTTATCTAAAACTTTATAGCGTGAGTTTAGATTGCTGGCTCAATGAAAACTTGGTCTAATAAACAAATTAACTTTGCTTGTTTTAGACACACTGATTTTTTACTAGTCATTTTTCAAAAACTTACGACATAGGAGCATTCAAGAGACAAGCGATTTTTTTATGGTATAGGAGTAGTCTTATCCCATGAGCAGGCGTGTCACCTGATGGAAAGCACTCAACGCCGCCCATAGAGATCCGCAGCGCCATAGGCGTGAGGAAGCGTTGCCGATCTTTAAGGAAAGTCTTATTATAATTCTGCAATTTCCAGTTCTCTTTTTTCGTAAATACTGTATTATTTTTAATTCCGCCAATTTCCACTGGAGATTCCCTATAAAGCTGCCAGTCACAAGCCTGGATGAACGAGAGATTCCCACGCTTATAAAAATACCGAACCGGTCTCTATTAAACTACTTTGGCGAAAGCCTTATTTTTTCGCCAAAGTAGTTTAATTAACGATTATGCATTGCTTTGTGATTAGCCATGCTGCCAAAATTCCCAAAACTCATCCTGAGTTGTAGTGCCAATAGAAGAAGAAAAAGAAGAACTATATTATTTTTCTGTTTTGTTTGGGTTTCGCGGATTTACGGAGCAAAGTAAATTCTGAACCATCTTGATAATAGATTTCCACGAAGTAACTCTTAATTCTATTTACCAAAATATCTTTTTTAACATATATTTCTGTATAAAAAATTAGATAATATGTTCGATACAATTACAAAAGTGTGGATAATTTGTAACATCACATGTGTCAATGAATCGCACCTTTACTTTTTTATTAACCCTTTTACTTTTTGCCATAGATTTCAACGTTGACACACTTTTTTTTTATGGACGAATTTGTAATTGAAGCAAAATATTTAAATTAGTTTTTTTTATATTGTAGTAGTGATACTTGATGTTAATACATCTTTTGTTATCTGTTGATGTAATGTAATATATTAAAATATATTACATTACATCAACACAATAACAACAAAAAAATTTTTTCTTTTTTGAACTAAGAACTGATTGAGTTGATTGAGTATTTTTATATTACTTTTTTTAACAAAACTTTATACATCCGGCATAAATAAATAATGTAAAACAATTAACACGGCCTGATTCATTTACTGCCTATCATTTTGATGGTAGTACTTACTCGAACGATATCGTTGACATCTTCAAGTGCGGAACTCGATAGCATTAACATTGAAGGTGGGGTATATCTTAGAATTAAGTACCGCTCTCACCTCGCCCCGATTTCCAGTGCTATAAGCTACATTAAATTATATTAATAGCAATCTATAACTCGCTTGAATAGCATCTATTAAGCTACAACTACTTACGTGTGAGACTTGTGGTAGGATGTTCGGACCAAAACTGATTATCACTTGTATGGCCCGTCGTTTTATTGGAATTATTACTAATGCCTCTATGATGATAATGATGGCCCGTTGTATATTGTTTACATATACTACATTTTTTTATATCGGGCTAGGTGGCGCACCTTGACTGAGGGCTATGTCTAGCAGTGGACTGCCTGATTTATATATATATATATATATATATATATATATATATATATATATATATATATATATATATATATATATATATATATATATATATATATATATATGTGTGTGTGTGTGTGTGTGTGTGTATATATATATATATACATATAAAAAAAATCAGGCAGTCCACTGCTAGACATAGCCCTCAGTCAAGGTGCGCCACCTAGCCCTATCTTCGGCTACACGCATCCAGTCTTTGCCAGCCACCTTGCGCAGATCGTTTCGCACCATTTAGTAGGGGGGTTCATCCCACACTACGTTTGCCGCATCGTGGACTCCACTCCAGCACTCGTCTACTGCAACGATTGTCGGTTCTCCAACAAACGTGTCTAGCCCATTGCCACTTCAGTCTTCAAACTTGAAGAGCTATGTTGGTGACTCTAGTTCTCCGGCGAATTTCTTCATTTCGAATTCTATCCACCAGAGAAACTCCGAGCACAGCCCTCTGAAGGACTTTGAGCTTGTCAAGGAGATGGACCGTCAGTGTCCACGTTTCGGTACTGTAAGAGAGTACGGGCAGGACGCACTGGTAGAAGACTTTTGTCTTTAGACTTTGTGACGAGAAGACTTGACGAATTTTCCTAAACGCTACCCAGCCTATTCTTCTCTCTTTATATATATATATATATATATATATATATATATATATATATATATATATATATATATATATATATATATATATATATATATATATATATCGTGATGTAGGAAAATAACAGTCCCCACACGTAAGTCTAAGAGCTGAACTAACACGCCTAAAACTTTGTATAACAAACAAGAAACTAGAACCGTTATGTCAAACTATACGAAACTTATCTAATGGGAAAACTTGATACACAACTCTAAGTACAATCATAAGGACTTTGCAGTTTGTGAACACTTCCTAGAGACCACATACAAAACACACGATTCCGTTTAAAGCGTCGTTCTAGCAGAATGGAGATTAAGCGACAAATTACAGCTTTGTAAGGTAAAACTTAAGCCAGCTCATTTTCTTAAAGTTATTTATTGATTTTTATTTTTTTAGGGACTTTGTAGGACAACTATGTATATCATCATCATCAAGGCGTTACAGCCGCGGGTGGGCCTTAGCCTGGTCCACTAAATCTTTCAAGTCGAATCTTCGTTTAGTTTTTTTTTTAATGATAATTAACAATGTATATCATTCAATGAAAAACCTAGGTACGTACTCTGACATTATCGTTCATTCCTAGACCTATGTCTATGAGTGGAGGATAGAGGAAAGTCTATACTTTAGGGGTACACGCATTTAGTTTCTGCCAGCTGCCCTGCGCAAATCCTCATTTAATCGGAGAACATCCCACATTAAGTTTTGCTAAGACACGGTCTTCCACAGTCATACGTCTATTTTCTTCAGTTATGGAATAAGGTTTTTAAAATAGCTTGCTATTTTAAGCAACGATTATTTGATCATCTTAACTTTCTGAAATTGGCTATTTTGACCTAATATTATGTATGTAGATTTTCAACAGCTCTCTTTTTTGGAAGAAAGGAAAGAAAAACGGATTGCCCAATCCATTGTTCTTTCAATGTAAGTCTCATATTCAAACTCTGAAGTGAGTTTTCTTTGATAATTTGGCAATTCCTCAGAAACATGTGATTCTCCAACATCCGTAACGTAAATTTCTTTCGGCAGTCGTCTTTCATCCATCCTCTCTATGTGCCCACACCATCTAAGCATCCCTTTCTCAACGTCAAAAACCATCCCTTTCAAAAACCATCACTTTTGTCTTACTAACATTCATCTTCATTTCTTTCCTTTCTAAAGCTCCATGCATTATACTCATCATACCTTGCAACTCTCTTTCCGATGAAGCTACCTAGACGACTAGACACCTGGTCGTCAACATACAAGAGGCATTTGATGAGTAATCCATTCATTCTTAAGTCACACGGATTCTCTTTCAGGTTTGTCAAGCAATTATCCATGAATTGGTTGAATAGCCACGGTGAAGCTACACATCCTTGTCTAACACCTTTATTGATATTAAACCAGTCTGTGTAAGCCCCGTTTATTCTGATACATGCACTTGACTTCTCGTAGAGAGATTTCAGCGCATGGATCAGGTTTCTTATCACCCCAAACGTGGATAATGCCGACCAAATTTCATTTCCTTATCACTCTATCGTAGGCCTCTTCCAAATCTATGAAGACGCAGTATACCTTCTGGTTTTTGCGCAATCGTCGGGTACCTTACCAGTACTCCAACATAAATTGAAAAGATAGTACAGCTGACTGCCTATGACCTCAAAATCTGACCTCAGCATTTCGACGGAAATTCTATCAAACCCAGCAGCCTTACCAAATTTCATCCCATTTAAAGCCTTTACGATCTCATCCATGCTAATCATCTCTTCATCCTTATTTTCATACATCGTGCATGGCCCGTGGTCTCACCACGTACCTCTGTCCTATCAAAAAGACTTTCAAAATATTCCTTCCACCTCTTCAAAATATTTTTCTATCCTTTTCTTTTAAAATATATCAAATCTTTATACTTTTATAATTTTTTTGTTATGAAATATCAAAAACAGTTTTATTTTTCTTAAATATAATGCTATTTGTTCGGTTAAAACTAGAACATCTGTTAATGGCGTTAAAAGGCTTTAGCAGACACGAGAGCTTTTATCATATATCAGTGGAATAAAATGGAGATGTCCTACTTTCCACAGTGTTACACAAGGATATTGTTCTCAGACACATTGAGGGCGAAAATAATGTACTGCATTACTCTGTACTCTTTGCTGATTATTCTCTGGGTCATATATAAATATAACATATAAATTATAGATTAAAAAAGCAACTTTTTGATAGAGGTACAGCCATGCTACACAATGAAAGGGCCAACTCGACTGGGAAAATAGCCACATCAAATGCCAACGAAATACTAGCGTTAAGTAGTAGCATTTTAGTACAGTTTGCATTTCGTACAGTGACTAGAGGAATCTAGAGGCCCAACTCCTTTCCCTTTCCCACACACCCTTCTTCCTCTCCCGTTACTTCCTGTTTATCATCCCACTAAATCCTTCTTTTATCGCCTTTATTCGGTTAGCTGTAGACTTGTTATTTGACGATGTTATTGTTTATGTATTTTATAAGTTCTGAAACACTACTGAAGGTAGCTGGTTCTTTAGAGTGGGGGTGCGTCAAATAGGAAAAAAATTCACAGTACTGAAACACAAACACACAGTACTGAATCGCACCATCGTTTATTTCACGATGAATACTTACAAATACTTGCAATACCAAAGAAAATTCAGATTTGTCGACCTTTAGAATCGAGAAAGATCATTGGAAATAAGACGAGACGGAAATAAAGAGAGAATAGGAAAGACGAGTAAGCTTCCAACTTGTGCTCTACTACTTAAAAGTTTTATTTTATGGGATAGGAAGGCAAACGAGCACGCATGTCACTTGATGGAAAGCAATTGACGCCATAGACATCCGCAGCGCCATAGGCAGTGCGGAAGTGTTGTCGACTTTTAAGGAAAGTGTCATTATGGGAGTGAGAATGAGAGGGGGAGGAGGGAAGGTTTTGGGCCACCGGAACTTGGCCGCTGACTGTACGAAGCGCGGTAGCTAAGATCGCGATCGCGATACCACTCAGACGCCGGTTTTCTGCGGGAGTGTGATATTTCCCCGGGCGAGCCGGCCCATTCGTGCTACAGACAAATGTTATACAATTCTTGACAAAGTATTCGTCTGCAGCGTGGCTCTACTACTACCAAAAAGTTGACGATGGAGACGATTATCGTCGATACAAATCAAAGGTTGATGATGATAACGATGTTAGATATCGATGTAATAATGATACAATTAAAGGTTCTATATTAAAATAAACCAGCTATAGCTCAAACGGTAGAGAATGCGCTTACTGTTTGTTCGATTCTACCGTTGAACAATTAATATCTGGATGAGTGGCGATCGACTACGGTGCGTTTCTCCCGTAACTTCTTTCCACGCACCACCAGTTTGTGGAATCAGCTATCCTCGGCAGTTTTTCCGAACCGCTACGACATTGGAACCTTCAAAAAACAAGCCTATACATACCTAAAAGGCCGGCAACGCTTCCGCGACTACTGCGGTGTCGCGGTTGTCCATGGGCGGCGTTGATTGCTTTCCATCAGGCGACACGCTTGCTCGTTTGCCCTCCTATCCCATAAAAAAAATATGAACCATATTTTCCTAACACAAGAACAATTAACCAAGTTGGAATGATTAACAAGAATTCTTGTAATATCATAACGTTAGTCATCTTCTTCTTGTTCTCTCGTATTCTTTAAAAATATATTATTTTAACTTATAAATATTAAGTATAGATATATATAAATATATTGGGTTGTCCGGAAAGTTCGTGCCGATTTTCGGTAGGTAGCTCGAGAGACCTGACTGAATATATCACAATTATTAAAAAACAAATGACATGTGTACATATTCTTAAAGAGATAGCTTCAGTCATATTTGGAAAAAAGTTTGGTTACGATTCGTTAATTTTTATCAGTTTTGTACGCCTTAGAATATGGTGGCAAATAAATTGCATTATAGACATTTAATACTTTTCTTTTTCCGAAAGGGCAAAAGGCCACACAAGCAGCAAATAAGATATGCACTGTTTATAGAGAGGATGCTGTAGCCAAAAGTAGCCGAAAGTGGTTCGCTCAGTTTAAAGCTGGAAATTTCGATCTGGAACATCAAGAACGCCCAGGTAGGCCGTCCACCACAGACGAAGATATGATTAGAACAGAAATCGAGAACAACCCACACTAGACATTACAATTAGCAGAATGGTACCTATATAATTTAATAAATGTATATCAATATTTAAATGAGCTGAGTTTTAATTGTCCTAAAATATCGCCACGAACTTTCCGGACAACCTATTAGGTTGGAACGCATAACTACATAATTAAATATTAAAATACTACAGGCAAATACTATGTTACACTAAATTGAATAAAAGTAATTAAAGAACATGTTTTTTCCTTTCAGTCGATAGTAAAAACTCGCTTAGAGAATTGAGTCACCTACTCCAATAATATAATTTTTACTTGTAGATACACGAGAATATTTACTTCTAGTTAACTTGTATCCAATCCAGTTTAATAAAGAGTTTCAGTTTAACAAAATTAGACATAATTTAGTAAATTTCTAATTATTCTAATAATTTATTTAAATTTCTAATAATTTATTAAATCGATTTAAACAAATTGGTAAATAAAAGCAAATACTACACTATCTTCGCTCATCTTATTTATTGATAATAAATCCCAAGTTAAAGGATAACAGAATATAAAGTTAATATCTTTGTTAAAAATTCCAATATTTTCAAATCATAAAATATTGTAAATGTTATCAAATTTTAACGTTTTTACGAGTACATTTGTAGTACAAGTTATAAACAAATTAGATCGCGCTGAATAGTTTTAGGTATTTAAATTAAAAACATTTGACACAATACAAAGAAAATATAATGCAGTATTTTATCTGTAAATAAAGCATTGACATAAAAACAAATGGGTATTTATACTCACGTAAACAAAATAATTTCACCAACATTGTTGCCGTAGGATTGAAAGCCATGGAAAAATCTTTCTTAACTAAGCTATAAACCATTATGATTTCCTTAGAAACCTTATCACTGGGCGATTTCACGATGCGTTATTTTTATATATATATCATTTATACGACAGGTATAACAAAACGTTTCTTTTAAAAAGTTATCGACGGGTCGAAGACTCAACTCAGAAGCACATCTGTAAGGGTTTTGGAACAAAACTGGCGGAATGAAATATTTTTAAGGTTTTATACCAAGCGAGTAATCTGAATAGCGGACATTTTGTGACGTCATATGGACGAAAATCAATTCTTCAGGGCATGCGCAATATTTCTCCTTGGCCTATTTCATACCGCCTCTGTGTGACCGTGACGGAATTCGTATTATCTGCTCAAAATGGCGGACATTTTTTATGAATGAACTTACATCGGCCATTCAATCGTTATTTTTAGAGCCTCTTAACGTAATTAAACTTCTACCGTTAATAGGGGTTCTTATTTTTATTGCCAATCATTTATAAATCCCAGATATGCTTTTTATTGGTTAGAATACGAGAAATATCGAAATGAACTTTGTGTCAGACTGATTTAACTGATGAATTTCTTTTATTAAATAATTTTGAAATTCGATTAAAATGCCTTTGGATTCTTTATAAAATTTAAAAACAAGTGGTGAATAACAGGATCACAAACTCAAAGCAATTTCAATTTATATTTATTGCAAATTATTGTTAGATCACTATGGACCCTGTCGTGCACTAATGCAATGCAAATGCAGTACAATAACAAGAGAGGAGCACTCATTAATTAATAGAATACACACTTACATACATATCGTCACGCCTGTCTCCCGTAGGGGTAGGCAGAGACCACAGATCTCCATCTGCTACGATCTCGGCATACTTCCCTTGCTTCCTCCACACTCATTATTCTCCTCATGCAAGCTCGCCGGTTGAGGGTACTCTTGACCTGGCCTTTCTTAAAAAGTTCAGCAATTTGGTCTAGGTATGTTTTTCGTGGTCTTCCTCTTCCGACCCTTCCATCCACACTTGCAAGGTAAATTTCTTTTGCCAGTGGTCTTTCTAAGCATCCCTTTTTCTACTTTTGTCACAACACCTTCTTTTACTCCATATTGTTCTCTTATATCTTCATTTCTTATTCTATCATTCAAGGTTACACCACGCATACTTCTTAATGCTCTCATTTCCACCGCATTCAGTCTGCTTTCATGCTTCTTCTGTCAAACCCAACTTTCACTACCGTATATTAGCGTCGGAACAAGCACCCCCTGATGAACAGCCAGTCGGGCCGTTTTAGACACATTCTGACTTTTCATAAAGGAGTGCAGGGTTCAATTAATTAATAGAATATTTGTATCATTTTCATTTCCTTTAGGTATAAGTTATATATATTTTTAGGTTTTCTATTATTTTAATAAACAATTCTTTATTTTTCTAATTATAGCTTCTACGACCATCTGTAAGAAACACTCGTAAAATACCGGCGGCAGAGTCTAGCTTAAAATCAGCGCTGTGGTTTTATCACAGCATTATACTGAGCTAGAGCGAGTCACTTTGCCGCTGCAATACATACCAATAAATAAGCATTGATTAAATAAAAACCTATCTATAAATGTATATTATATAATTGTACATTACGCAGAGACGGTTTAAATTTATTTACATAGAAATAAAAGGTTTTTTTAAGAAATATAGAGCTTAATCTGTACTTATGGTTCTAACGATTTAGATGCTACCTTTTGCCACATACTAATAATACTTTTGCAACATATTACTTAACGCATGAAACAAATTGTCATACATTGTACGTGGTAGAGCCACGCTGCAGACGAATACTTTGTCAAGAATAGCATAATATTTGTCTGTAGCATGAATGGGCCGGCCCGCCCGGAGAAGTACCACACTCCCGCAAAAAACCGGCGTCTCAGTGGTAGCTTAGCTACTGCGCCTCGTACGGTGAGCGGATGAGTTCCGAAGGCCCAACACCCTCCCCCTCCTCCCTTCCCTCACCCTACTACTGCCATAATGACACTTTCCTTAAAAGTCGGCAACGCTTCCGCACTGCTTATGGTGCTGCAGATGTCTATGGGCGGCGTCAATTGCTTTTCATCAGGTGACACGCCTGCTCGTTTGCCTTCCTATCCCATAAAAAAAACATCCTAATTACTAGTTCAATAGATTAAGCGGTTTACCTTAAAAAGCATTATACAAAAAGTTTTGAAGTCTTTTCCTACTTTTAAATCCCTTAATTTCCTACTTTTAAATACTTTTAAATTAATTGATTAAATTATATAATGATGGTAATGCAGTTTTTTAAATAATATTTAATAGTGACATCCACTACAAGTTCAAAAAATGTATTAGAACTTGAGTGGATAAATAAAAAAGTATTTTACTAACAATTTATTACATTACATTCCTTTTTATTAATATGAAGATTTTTATTAAGAAAATTTAATTCATGTTTATAAAAAAATACAATATTAAAAATTGAAATACAGTGTAATGAAAATTAATACTTACAGTCGAACTACAACCTAATCATATTATAAGGCACAGAAAATAACACAAGATGGCGCTTTACATTAAATATACATATTTAGTGTAAGTTAAGTTGAAAATAAAAATAAAAATATTTAACAATAATATTTTTTTATTTAATTTTTATTTTAATATATTACTCTTAAAATTTTAAACATTATCATTAAATCAAATTAATCCAAATAAATATACAAAACAACAATAATTGTTGTCACTTTGACAGTTCAAATTTTATAGCAATAAAATGCAATACCAAAACGCTTTAATATCAACAATGGCCATGTGACAAGGTTAAATGAGAATCTTGAATTAATTGAATTGATTCATTATATTATTAAAGCAATGTCTTTGAATCCATTAAATGGTAAGTTAACTTTTAATTCATAAATTTTCTTCAGTGTTAATAAAAATATTAATAACCTATTTCCTAACCTCTTTATAAATATTTAGATCGAAGTTAAACTCTTTCTTAAGATTGTTTGATCATTAATACTCAATTTTTAATATATTACATTCTATAAAGTTATATTTACAGAATGTAATGCCTTACAAAAAAAATTAAAACATTAAAAAATATATATCTTTATTTTATGTTTGTTTTTTAGAAACTTCTTGTAAAGGCTTTACAGTTTTTCACGCAATTTTTGCAAGAAATTAAATAACTTGCTTTCCATCATATGACAGGCCTGTTTGTTTGCCTTCCTATCCCATAAAAAAAATTATGCATCAAACATATCATCATTTGTTTTACTATGTTCCAAAACTGTTTGTTTACTTTGCAATCCATAGAATCCTAAAGAAGTGTTGCTAAAACTAATTTCTTTAAAGTATTTCAGTATTCTAAAAATATTAAATGAGTTAAGATAAATTTCATCTTTTTAATTCACAATTGAATGTCCTATATCAATTGCCTTTTGAATATTTTTGCAGAGTTAAAGAGAAGACTAGAAGATGATAACATTCTGTTACCCAAGAGGCTCCGCCTGGCTAAAAATGTTGTACACTCAGCCCATTTTCCAGCTGCTCCTAAAGAACGAATTGTAGCAGAATGGCTCAAAAATATTACAGAAAGCAATGGTCTTTCTCAAAAAGATATAAAAGATATTATTGGATGGCTACAAGTAGCTGATGATTTAACTGGAGATCTAAAATGTAGATTAATTAAGGTAAATCAAGTATTAACATGGTAAACAGAAATTAGGTTGTTTCGTTACAATAGTGTTACCCCATTTCTATATGTCTAAAGAATACTATGAGAAGGAGAAAGAAGAAAAAAGAGATAATTAAAGCTATTTTAATGAAATTTACACATATAACTGTTAGTTACAACTGCATAATTTTACTATATATTTGTGTTCAAACTTTTTTCAGTTTAAACTTAGCAGGGTATTCAACAGAATAATCATATTTGGCAGATTATTATATGTTACACAATTTTCAAAAGTATATTTAATTGGCGTTATGTAAATTTAAAAACTTTTAAGTTTCTCAATATCTTTTTTATGAAATGTTAGGAACATATTATTAAGACATTAATGAGTGGTTTTCTTTTAAAAACAGAAAATACATAAAATTAAGTTGGCATAGTTTTTCTTGTAGGTGTCAATTTATTCCCATAGGTGTCATATGGGGTGACTTAGAAAGCAAATATGGGGATAGTAAAATAAAAAAACGGGATGGAAAGCAATACCTAACTATGCAATAAAAACATATCTCCAATCTGCCTGCCAATTGTGGGGATGCTAACTTCACTCATTCGTTAGGGAGACCAATTATTACTAGTTACTTTTGTTGACTATACTGACTAAGCTTATAACACTTGAGCTAGGATAAAAGCCCAAGTCAATAGTTTAATTGAGGATACAAAATCATGATTTACAGATTGAAGACCCGATTCTTGTGAATTGAGCTATTACTGCACAACTTTTACTAGATTATTCCTTTAAGATTAAAACAATATACACCTAGGTGTGATATACTTATATTTTATTTGTAATCACAATAATAAGACATCATTAAAGGAGAGGAAAACTATACATAAGGTGATGGTAAGGGAGCCCTTAACTATTATGACATTAATTTTTTGTCTAATGGAGAAGGGAGTAGCTGAAAATCTATAGCTGTACAGGAACCTCATCCTGCAAAAATTGACTACTCTTATTACCTCGTCTATTATTGCTAAAGCCTTCTAATATAAAACTTTTGACGACCAATTGGCTCAGTGGCGGGGCCCTTCGCCCGCGGAGTCAATAGTTGCGGGTTCGATCCCCGCATCGGAGTAAATATATGTATGGATTACAAATATTTATTCCGAGTCTGGTAACCCCACCAATCTGCATTGTACAAGCATGGTGGGTTAACATCCGTTCCTCCAGAAATGGGAAGGCCCATGCTCAGCAGTGGGACATATATGGGTGGTTAAAAAAAATATAAAACTGTTTTCTTATGTATATTATGAGGCATTAAAGGAAATATTATTATGGATTTTCAGGTTGTATCTCAATATCTTCATAACAATCCACTAAACAATGATGACATTCAACATATAGTTTTATTCCTTGAAAATGATAAAATATCAACACAACTAGCACTGCAAGTTGATGACTATCTATTTGTCACAATAACATTACTTCAAAACTTGCGTGATGATGATGCCGGGAAAAACATTTTAATACATAAGCTACTAAACAATATAATAAAATATTATAAAGAATCTAAGAGAAAATTAGAATTTATAATCAAATTTTTGGAAGGAGAAAACTTAGAAACTATCTTCAGTTATTTAGACTCACAATACCATAATAAGGTTATGAACATTTGCCAAAATATTCTGTTCCCAATTACAAAAAAATCGTTTTTCGCAAGTTTTCTCATTAATTTGATAAGGAAAGACAATATTGATGAACTGAAAGCTGAGAAAGGAGATAACATACAATCTGTAATAAAAATAATGAGCACCTTTTTCATGTTCCCCAAAGGAAGGACAGGAAAAGATCAAAAGTTTATATCAGATTTTATAGAAACATTTGTTGCATCTTTCCAAAAGGAAAGCCAATTGATATTTGCATTTTATATAATGGCTACTAATTCACTGAACATGGATCAAAACTATTTGAATTCTGCTATGAAAATGCCACCAATAATGTTTGAAGAGAATGATGAAAAAATTAAGAGAAGCATATTTCTTAACATGCTCAACATTCTATTAAAGTATGAAGTTGATATAAACGTAAAACTAACTGATATATTGGGTGAGAAAGGGTCAAGAGTTGTCATTAAGAAAAACTTCATGTCATTCTTACAAACTGTTATGATGGGGCAGCTAAAATTAGAAGGCAAAGTGGACATATGGACTTTGCAAATAATCAATTTAGCATTGAAATTAGATCCTTCATTGATAGAACAAAAAATGGATCAGATTCTACCTCCAATAATGACTGCAAAAAAGAACAATAATGTATTAGAAACGTATATAGAAATGTTAAATTCCTTGCTAGAAATTTTATTTAAATTGAGCAGAGGCACTTCTTTCATTAATCAAATTCTACCGAACATAAAACTTAGTTTAGAAGCTATAAATGTGGAACAGTTCGAACTGAAACAAAAACTAAATAATTCCACAGATAATAAAAGTTTGGAAAAACTAAAAAATAAGATTATCAATGGCAACGATGTAATTCCAAATGAATGTGTGGAAACATATGGTAAATTGTCTTCTGAATTAATGTTCAGACAAAATAAAGACCTACTGCTGTCTTTGCAAAAGGATTTCGAAGAGACCTGTTTGATGATGCTTGAGGAAGGTTTTGTGAGTAAGTACCATTCATTTTAATTGCGTATTTTAATTAAAGTAATATGTAAAACATATAATAATTAATAGTATTGGTATTAACATTAAATATTTGTACCAACAACAATGAGAATAAATAAATAAATATTTTTAACACAGTGATTAGGGGCCACACACAAATTATGTCACACGTTAAGGAGGAGCAAGTGGGTCAATGAAGTGTGACAAGCGAGGCATTAGTTTAAAACTCACCTTTGGCAACACATGGATATGTTTAAAGTCCTAAAACCGTAAACAAAATATATGTGGCGTAATTGTGTATATATAATTTAATGTGACATAATATTATAGAAGGCCCCTTATGATCTTATAGGTACATGATAGTATAGGCCCTGCAAAACAATGTTATCAATAATATAACATGTACTCTAATGTTTTGGCAATAATCCATAATGATAAGCAAATCCCCTGATCTCCATAGATTCACAATACATCACTGACTCTTATGAACATCTACAATATTAAGGTCACTGCAGGTTCATTGCCTACGAAATGGATCTCAAATATGTATCTACGAAATACGTAAATACGAAATGGATCTGTAATAAAGATGGGAAAAAGCGTTGGGTCACTGGATCCTGTTAGGGAACTCTACATCGATATTCTATGAGTTTGCTTTTCTACTCATGTTGGTATATGGACAGTCAAAAGTTTTACTTAGCTAAGATCCGCGACAAGCAAAACAATAACAGAAAATTAATATTCCGTAGAGTCTACTATACCTGAAGATGCCTCGTGTTGGGGCGAAACACGTGTCGTGTACAAGATGGAAAAGTGATAGTGTGTGTTTGGCGTTGTGTATAGTGGTTGGTGGGTGGAGAGTTGATGGCTGATTTTCGGTAAGTTTTTGGTTTAAGTTCCAAATAAATCCACTAAACCCAACGGAAAAACACACATTATTAATTTTCTGTTATTGTTTTGCTTGTCGCGGATCTTAGCTAAGTAAAACTTTTGACTGTCCATATAGTGATGGATTTCCGCAAAGTAACGCCTGACTCCATTAATACTCATGTTGGTCTATTCATGCATAGTTCTACTGGTATATGGTCCATATTGTTTTTATAATAAAAAGTCTGCTCAATGTAAGAAAATAAATTTGGTACTTTCCATTTTTAATTTAACTGTTCATTCTTTTATATTATAGGTCCTTCAATAATAACTTTATCAGAAGTACTCTCCGCCATATTGTCTAGTTTCTTTCGTTATAGCAAAATGGCGGATCACACAGTTCCTTTGCCTATTGCCGAAGAATTTTGGTCTGCATTTGAAAAATTTGAAAGAGAATGTATTAAAACCTTTGGAGAATGTATTTTAAAGCTAAACTATGTAAGTATATTGTATTTTTAAATCATTGAGAATTAATCTATCAATATTGTCATTGTTTCTATATCATAGGTAATCTTACAATGTACACCAGAGCAAAAGGGACATGGCAAGGTCTGGCTGGAAGGCTGGATTTACTCCAGAGGGGTCTATACTTTAATCATACTAACACAAATATTCATTCTATTTTATAATTAATAACAAAATCATGTACTTACGCTTGAATTATTAACAAAATTAAAAACAAAAAAGTATGGATTAAGAAACTTTACTATACTGTGGATATCATATGCAAAAATATATCAGTGATAGTCCACTGATAGATGTTGACCTGCCATAAAACTGAGGGCAGGTGAAATGTGGATCATTGATTAGAGTTTTTTTTTATATATACACGCCTATCCTCCGTAGGGGTTGGCAGAGACCACAGAGCTCCATCCCCTACCATTAATCGCAGCAAAACGGCACTTCATTGGTCGCTTCTCGCCCTCGTGAGAATCAGGACGTGACGGGTGGCGAACCACGATACCGTCATTTTTTAACAAATTAGGTATATTAAATTCGTTGTAGTGAACTTTAGATTTTATTACTCGGCTTTATTACTATCCTACTACCCATTTACTGGCATTGCTCTCATAATCATGTCGTACGATAGCAAAGGAAAGAACGAGTTGGGTCTAATCTATGCCATGGGTTATTATATGTATTATATTATCCGCTTACGCGCTTTTTGACACCCATGGTTGCCAATAATTCATGTCTCAAATTTTTCGTTAAATTTTTAATAATTAAAAATAATGTATAAAGATTACTTTAGATAAAAAGAGAATTTTTTTGAATTTAATATTAAGCACTTGAGCGATTATATATTATAATATATATTCTTTTTTAATTTGTAATATTTGTTGTTTCTGTTTTATGTATATTTTAATACCCAAAATAATTTTATTACAGTTATAAGTGTATCTCTCTTTATTTTAAGAACTATATTTTAGATAATACCTTTATACGTTATTGCCAATAATGAATTAGTACTAAGAATTGATACTCTTTAAAATCTGTTGTGTGTAATGTATATTGTGATTGGTCCTAAATAAAATAAAACATAAATACTTTTAAATTAAAACTATTCGATATATATTTTATTTCAGAATGAACAACTAGTTCTTTGTTTTTTAAATTTATGCTTAAGCTACTCACAATTGAAACTACTCAATATTAAATATAGCAACACCAAAGTTGCCATCTTGAAACCTGAAACATCATAAATCTTCGACTGTAGTGTTATACTGCCATGCTTAAGTTGTCAGCAATGGATAACTTTGGCATCTATGATACAAGATGATAAAGCTGTTTTGGTTTGGGTAAGTTATTTTTCTTATATGGCCACCATGCATTTGATAAATAGTGAAGAGTTGGTAGAAAAACTTATTTGAATTGGTTAACAAGAACTCTATACACTTTACAATACTGCTTATTTCCTTTTGTAAAAAGAAATCGCATCTACTGTCACGATTTATATAAATATGTATATATGTCTATAGGCAGGGTTGTTCTCTATAGTCGCCTTTATACTCTGTTTTGTTCCGAGAAAAGGTTTCGGCCTCCTCAACTCACTAAAAGAACAGTTTCATCCCCACCATATGGATGAATGGCGTTCCCATACGGTCCGTTTTTTCTCAAACTTCATACAACTTTATGGAATCAGCTACTTTTAGCGGTATTTCCGAAAAGATACGACAATTGGAACCTTCAAAAAACAAGCCTCTCAAAGGCTGACAGTACATTTGTATTGCAGATGATCTATTGGAATTGTAGATATCTGTGGGCGGCGTTGATTGCTTTCCATCAGGAGACACGCCTACTCGTTTGCCTCCCTATCCTGAAAAAAATATATATAACACTTTCAGAGCATATATTTGTCTTGATAATGAATCAAACCGGCTACCGTAATTCAAAAAGTAAATAGCTACGGCGCCATCAATCGTCCACAATTGTTAGGTATTATTAGATTTCCTTTTTCTATTGTGTGGTCCCTTTTTGTGTAAAAGCCTGCTCCATCTTTTTTCATCTTCTTCTAAAAGTATCTTTGCGAAGTGCAGCAATTTAGGAGCACTCACTATCCCGGTCCACTCCCTGATATTACCTCCAAGACTTTCTTGTTGTCTTTTGCCCGCGATTTTCCCATCATGACCAGTTGCAGCAACTTGTACCTGTCATGTCTCATGATATGTTATAATAGAAAAGTTGCTTACCTGGGTCGGTAAGCAACTTTTCTACCTTTGACGGTCTGCAAAAGTTCACGTTTTTGCTTGACTTATCGGAGAACCTCGTCATTGGTCACCCTTTGGGTCCAGCTAATAGCGAGCATCCATCTATATTCCTCCATCTTTAACCATTTCAAATTTCAGATAAATACTTTGGTTTTATTTATATGTATTGATTGACTAACAGAATAATACATAACCAACAATAGCTCAATTAGTAAGAACTACCCTTGCAATCTAATGTCGTGGTTTCGATTCTACCAATTGATATGAACCATATTTTCCTGACACGAGCACTATTAGCTTAGTTGGAAAAGTTAACAAAGAATTAGAGTGACATCCAACAATGTTGGTCATTAAAATAATAAGTACACATTTGGTAATTTTCAGGATAATCTGCTACTAGTAAAAACAATGGCCATTGAATTAATAAGTGTAAGAAATGCAGAAGATCATATGGATGATGTTGCCACTATAAAGATACATTTGATTAAACAACTGTCGGAAAATCCTGATATCATTAGAAGCAATTCATATTTCACGAGAGTTTTGTTTGCAAATTTAAACTCGAATCAAGCTAAACAACTGGCAAAATGTTTAGTAAAATTATACATTACTGACACAAATACAGACGTATTGAAAACAGACGCTGTGCTTCGAAATAGATATTTATTAAACGCACTTGTAATAGAAACAACTAAAAGTATAACAAAATATTTTTCAAATGGCAACACGATTAGTAAAGCTATGAACAAAATTGATTTCAACATAGTTGAATTTATAAAAACAACACATGTTAAAGTTTATTTTAAAGAAAACACCATCGTCGATGAAAGTCAGGACGAAATCATGAAATACATAGAAATTTTAAAGGACCTACCAATCTACAATTTGGAAGAAAAATATCAATTAGTGGCCATCTTCGTTCTTTTGTCTTTGAAAAAATGTTGTCAAGTTAAAAAAATACGACGGAATATAGATCACTTTATGCAAATGGTATACGAATTGAGTCCAAAATATCCAGATCTTTATAAAATATTTCCTATAGAATTTATATTTTCGTTTGATGATGATAATTTATTAGATTTGTTAACGCTCACAATTAAAACTTCAAACAAATTGTTAATAATAAGAGGTATTTTAGAATCAGCTGTTAAGAAAGTGAAAACAGACAGTGAAATTGTAAAAAATATAGTCGATATATTACTAACAAGAAAGAAATCTGATAAAAACGCGTCTATAGAATATTTCAACGACACAGTATTTCAACTGGAATGTTTAATTTTGCCGATAATAGCAAAGGAAAAAAGAGCTGCCACTTCTAGTACCTACAGATCCATTTTGGCTAATTTACAGGAGAAACTACATCAATCAATGCTGGAATCATTTATGCATCTAGATTTTAGCAACATTGGTAGCTTTTGTAACGATGATACCAGTAACACTGATGAGAGTGGTATGGCTTCCGAAAATAGAATTGCAACATTGAACGCTATGGGTGCGTATTCATTGACTTTGTCGAAGTATTGCGAAACAACCGATGGGGAAGAAATAAAAAAGTTGGATTGTCTTTGGTCCGGTTTAGAGTTCTTCATTCAAAGTGCTGTAGGTATTGTATGCCATAAATTCTTTATTTTTTTTTGTTTTACTTACGTTCTTCTATTCGAATAATCCATAAAATTAGATTCTCAACTTATTTTTTTTTTTCAATTTTTTTTAATATTTGATATGTCTTCTAGTTTGTAAAAGTAATATATTTAAGCCCAAAGTATTATATATATATATATATATATATATATATATATATATATATATATATATATATATATATATTATATATATATATATATATAATATATATAATATATATATATATAAATATATATATATATATATATATATATATATATATATATATATATATATATATATATATATATATTTTTTAAGTAAGAAGTTGTGTAATGAAGCTGTTGGATCTAATAAATAAATAAAGAAATAAATAAATAAATATCCGTGTAGCCGAAGATCGGGCTACGTAGTGTCTGGAGGGTATGTACTGCTGTACAGTGGAACAAAATTAATGCTTATTCTATTTTTCAGATCCAAACTGTTCAAAACCCAAAAGCGAAACCGCAAGATATCGACACCGCCATGCAACTTCTAAATATCTCTTTACGGTATATAAAAAAATTGGAAACACACACGATTTTCGAAAATAAAGATGATCTCTTTAAACAAATATGGCAGAGCGTTAAAACAAGATTGCTTGTGTTGTTCGACGAAAGAAAAACTAGAAGACGCGTCAATAACAACTGCTTTGAAAGTATAGCTGTGACTTTGAAGTTTTTAGCCGAATTATCTTCTATGGATTGTTTTGTATCGAATTTTGTTGGGGATATTACTAGTTTAGCTATATTGAAGGTAAGTTTTGTTTGTTAAAATGATGATGTATTTTTTAAATAAAAACCTTAATTTTCATAATTTTACATATGTTAGATAGATCTAGATCTCACACTAGGATTCCCTGTGTTGTGGGAAACTAGCTCTTCCCTTAGTTATTATCAATATCAATATCAGCCCGCGGCAGTCCACTGCTGGACATAGGCCTCACCCAAGGCGCGCCACCTAGCCCGATCTTCGGCTACACGCATCCAGTCTCTGCCAGCCGCCTTGCGCAGATCGTCGCTCCATCTAGCAGGAGGGCGTCCCACACTACGTTTGCTGAGTCGCGGTCTCCACTCCAGCACTCGTCTACTCCAACGATTGTCGGTTCTCCGACAAACGTGTCCAGCCCATTGCCACTTCAGTCTGCTAACTTGAAGAACAATGTCGGTGACTCTGGTTCTCCGGCGAATTTCTTCATTTCGAATTCTGTCCACTAGAGAAACTCCGAGCATAGCTCTCTCCATAGCCCTCTGAGCGACTTTGAGCTTGGCGAGGAGACGGACTGTCAGTGTCCACGTCTCGGCACCGTAAGAGAGTACGGGCAGGACGCACTGGTTGAAGACTTTTGTCTTCAGACTTTGTGGTATGGGCGACGAGAAGACTTGACGGAATTTACTGAACGCTGCCCAGCCCAGCTGTATCCTTTTGTCGGCTTCTTTCTCGAAGTTGTCTCCGTCTAATCGCACTATTTGGCCTAGGTAGACATATTCCTGGACAACTTCGAGAACTGCACCATCGATCGTGGTCGGTTCTGGCTCAATATGTTGGTTTACCACTTAGTTATTAATACAATGTAAATACAATTTTTTATGGGACATGAAGGCATACAAGCGGGCGTGTCACCTGATGGAAAGCAATCAACACTGCCCATAGACTTATATTTCTTGCTTATGTAAACTTTGTTTATTAATAAATTTTTTCTAACATCCTAACGATAATGTATCATAGGCTAATTTTTTTTAAACACTGTCTCCATCCTACGGTTGTCTGAAAAAAAATCGCTATTAGCGATAAGTCCGCCATTTGTATATAAATATTACAATCAATAGTTATATAACTTTGTATTTGGTGTACGATAAATATCTATATCATTTTTTATATTGAATAATAATGAGTTTAAAGTTAATCCTAATCCGTTTAGGAACCATTCTGGGTTTTATTACTCAGGTAGACAATGTTGGTCCATTGGAATTTGGCACTATTATCCTACCTTTTTCTACTATTCACCTTTATTATGGAGACTAAATTTCACATCATGTAGGATAGTAGTTACTGATAGTTTTTGTTATTAAGAAAATAGCATGTAATTTTCCACGCTTCCTCAATAAATACTATGTTTAACTATTGCCATGGAAATCACAAGATATAATTTTTATTTTTCAGAAACCCTCGATAATACTTAAAAATGAGGACATAACAAACTCCCAATTAGTGTCTCAACGTGTGTCCAAATATTTGATCCAACATTGTTTGAAGGCCAACATTGTCGGGCCCAAATGTGTTGCCATATCAAAGCAAATGTTCCGCATATGTAAAAATATACAGTTTTGGATACACCAACATTATGATGGCGTTCAAGATGTGGAAAGAGCTCAAATTAATAATGAGAAACGCCTTATAACTCCAACAGAAGATGCGAATGAGGGTGAAATAGATAATGTCAAAATTGAAGATCCCATTTGTGAGTTATTAAGGATAAATTCAGACATGTTGTCAGATGTTATACTGGCGGCAAAAAAGGTATGAGTTTTTCTTATTATATTAACGTACAGTAAACCCTCCTATAACACGGTACTCTCGTAACGCAATTTCGTATAACGTAATTTCATACCCCTCGTGTAACACGTAGTTTCCGTATAACGTACCGTTCGTATAATGCGGGGATTTCCCAAGTCATATATTTGTACTGTGAAATTTATAATGATTTGACAGTTCACTATCAACTATGTTACGTTAGAACATCTTGGTATTATAAAATTAAATTATTATATTTATTATTATTAAATAAATATTATTATATTTTTTCCTAGTTTTTGAGTTCTAAAAATTGTTAATGGAGTCAGGCGTTACTTTGCGGAAATCCATCACTATATGGACAGTCAAAAGTTTTACTTAGCTAAGATCCGCGACAAGCAAAACAATAACAGAAAATTAATAATGTGTGTTTTTCCGTTGGGTTTAGTGGATTTATTTGGAACTTAAACCAAAAACTTACCGAAAATCGGCCATCAACTCTCCACCCACCAACCACTATACACAACGCCAAACACACACCATCACTTTTCCATCTTGTACACGACACGTGTTTCGCCCCAACACGAGGCATCCTCAGGTATAGTAGACTCTACGGAAGACAACCGAAAAGTTCTAAAAATTGATTATATGTATATTGATTGTACATTGATTATACGTACAGTGATTACTCATATAACGCGTAACCAATTTACCGCGTTTAAGGAGGGTACTGTATTTAATAATATAATTTAAACACTAAAAAAAACAAATACAGATTGATGATTATAATGTAGTCTTAAATTTCTTTTCCCGCGACTGGAAATAAACTACTCCATTCAATTCCAATTAATAAAGCAGCAAAAACTCAATTAATAAGAATTGCGCTTACAATTTAAGATCGTAAAATCGATTCCATCTTTGGAATATTCATGTTTATATATTGATGTTTATAATACTATTGACTTAGTTGAAATGGTTAACAAGAATTATATTATAATAATATGAAAACATTGCTAGTCTTTACTAACTCTTACTACTACTAAAAATATCATTTATGAAATAAAATTTTCAAAACTAATCATCGAAGACTTACTAATAACGATGAATTTCACCGTCAACAGATTTCATCATCCCATGATCTCGTTTTCTCCTAACATAACGAAATATATTGAATTTGTCAAAACTACAACCTGTTCACATTTCTATCATAGTTGCAAAATTAAAAATAAGAAACAGCAAAAGAAACTCAGAGCTCTTATTGTTTCTTCTTTCAGTTTCAATACACTTATTGATATTGCTAGTCTTGTTTGTTTCGTATTGTCGATGGCCAAGATCTCACCGAACGGCTAGATCTTTTGGAACTGCAGAGGGATATCTAATCTCTCAGCATCTTTTACCGTTTTTACCATGTGGAGTGCTCCGAGGAATTGTTAGGGATAAATCCGGCTGCTGCATTCCAATGTCGCACAACTCACCACAAGGAAAAGTTTCATACCCACCATCTGGACGCACGGCGATCCAGTACGGCGCGTTTTTCCAGACACTTCTTTCCGCGCTCCACTAGATGCCTCCAGCAATGTTTTCCAACCGATACGGCATTGGAACCTTCAAAAAACAAGTCTACACTTTTCTTAAAGGCCTGCAACGCTTTTGCAATATCTATGGCACTGCTGGTGTCTATGGGCGACTGTGATTGCTTTCCATCAGGTGACACACCTGCTCGTTCCTACTACCTTCCTATCCCATAAAAAAAATAAAATTTCACAAAGCAATCATCACATAATTAATTTCATTGCACTTCATTTCAGATTCCCGTCGACTACAGATTTCTAGATTCCATATTCGAATTGCAACACATGGTGCTCTATATATTAGGGCATAGTACTATAAATGCAAAATGCGATATAAGTTTCCAAGCATTCTTTGGGCTGCATAAAAGTTGTTTGCTTGTATTGAATAACCTTTTGCTGTCACGAGAGGAACTTTTAGAAGATAGGTAAGTGTGTGAAAGACCACACCTCCATATTCCACTTCCATATCTCACCTTGCACTCCCAGGTAGTACATCCATAGACATTAATATTACTTATTAATTGTCTATGGACAGTCTATGGCTATGCTTATTGTCAGATAACCCATTTGCTTGTTTGTCTACGCCTTCCATAAAATAAGTTATGCACAAATCTACAAAGTATTGTCATGACGTTCACAGATGGCCGTGTTTCATGCAATGTTTCAAAACATTAATACTGTGTTTGTGCAAGAGAACATCATCTTCTCAGCAAGTGGATAGAGATATAGAGCAAAAGTTGGCCGAGTCAGCACATTCGATTGAAAAGTAAGTTAGGTATTCTTTTTGTTCGCTCATTTGATCGCATCTGATCACTTACTCAATATCACTAAAAAGTGCTAAGATAAAGAATTCAACCAATTATATATATATATATATATATATATATATATATATATATATATATATATATATATATATATATATATATATATATATATATATGTATGTGTGTGTGTATATATATGTATATATATATATATATATATAAACACATATACATACATATATATTTACACGAGAAAAAAAGTTTAGAAACAAAATATTTACCTTGCAGCAAGTATTGATTATTTTTTTCATAGGTTAACCCAGTCAATATGCAAGAGGAAAACGCACGTTTCACGCATAGCAGCATACGCCGTCGCGGATATCTGCACGTGGATAGAGAAGACAGCCCCGCCTAAAATGGTTCGACAGCATTTGGAGAACTCCGTCGCATTGTTAATACAAGTCTCGGATTCAACTTACGCTATGGCGTTTTTAAAACGCTCATTAGCCGGCTCAGTGGGACAGATGACAATGTCAAATTTGTACATGATTTATAAAAAATATCATAAATATGTTGGTAATGCCTGATTATACTTGACAGCAAATAAAAGTGTTTTATTTTATAAATAATAAATGAAGGATTGAGAATGTTATTTAGTTTGTTCAAAGGATAACATTATTATCTCTTATATTTTTAAAAACAAATAATTATTTTTAAACATTTTATTTTTTTATCAGCCTGTAATATCTGTCGTTATTTTATTCTCATAATTGGCAGCAAATAAATATTTTGTATATAAAAGTCAAGTACTTTTTTATAAATCCTTCGGAAAACCAAAGCTGCCGACACGACTCTTCGAATTAACAAACTGAAGTGGCAATCAGCTGGATGCGTTTGTCGAAGAACCAACTTAATCGAGTGCTGGAATGAAGACCGTGTCTTGTCCATACTTTTATACACAGGTGTTACAACGAAGCCCAATTTCAGTGGTAAGAGATTAGAACGATCGTGTCCCAACGTTTCTTTCGTGTCAACGCCGCTGTACGTCTCTGCTATCGATGGATACACATTTGTTGAGTGACAAGCGACTAAGAGGCTTGTTCGATTGGTTTATTGTATTATTCATTTCATTATAATTGATTTTATTAAAAGGCACAAACAAAATAGACAGAATGGTATTCTGTCTTCGTTACACAGCACACCTATCTATCGTAAATTAAAAAGAACAGCGCAAAACCGACGTACCGCCACACTTGTTGGAAGACCTGTATATAAGACCGTGGTCTTATCAGGTGGGTAGAACGCAGTTTGGCAAACATAAGGTTGGAACCGGCAATATGAAGCGATGACTTTGCGTAGAGCAGTTCGCAGAATTAATCTTCTAATTATAATCCGTGCAGTCAGATTAAGATACATCTTATGGGAGAACTAAGTCCAGAAGTGGATTGCCACAAGCTTTTGATGATTGAGTAATTGATATAAAAATCTTCTAAATTAATAAACAGTTTTTACTATCATGAAAATATTTAGCTTGTTTAACAATATAAATGATATAACATTTAATTTTTGATCAACCTGTTACATCTTTCAATGTTGTACTATAGATTATTCCAATTTTTAAAGAATAATAACATAACCTTTTATTGATGAAAGACAATTTTCGCAGACTTGGGTTGACAGTTTTTCTTTTCATTTCTTTTATACATAAAGATAAAAAAATCGGCAAAAATATATTTATTATATTATAAATTTCCTATAACCCCACTTCATTGCTAATTAAGTCGAAAGCAGCCTTCTATTGAAGTATATATGTATATTGTAAAAATGTGACCAAAATTAATTAATTTATCAAATGACAAAAGTATTATATTCCATTACAAAGTATAAGTGAATAAATATAAAAGATTCACAATCGAGAATAACTTAAGCATAAGCGATATACTTTTAAATGCGATATACTATTTCTACATTTATTACTAAATTTCTATTACTACGTAAAAAAATTAAATTATAACCGGTAACATTTTTGTACATTGGAAAAACGTCATTGATGTCAATTGATTCGAACAATAACACGATTGTTTGAACAATCTATTTAGAAATAAAATTGTAAAAGAAAGTTGTATTTTTTTTATATAGCTACTATCCAAATACAGATTAAATATTGCACCTATGTTGATTGCTTGTATATTATGCTAATTTCTTTATTTTTTTTTCGTTTGGCGGTAAACTTCAAATCAACATACGACTTTTAGGGAGTTTCCGCCTGCCCATATAAGGACATTTATTGAATACTGAATGGTGATTGGGCAAAATACTGTCGTCATCGATGAGTCACTTTCAAGTTGTAATCAAACCTGAGGAAGTCTTTATTCTAGTATTAACACTTCGGTGAAAAGGCTGATATCTTTCGCTATCTAATCTTATCGAAACGAAAACAGCGTTATATACTTATCAAGATTAGCATTTCATTTACTATTACATTGACAGAACAGAGCAACAACTGCTTATCTTAAAAGTTGTCGACTTGTGTCGCATCGTAGAAAAATAACATTATAAAAAAATTAGTTACAAGTCATTCACAAAACTACCATATTGTTTAAAAAGCATTAGTGAAATTTTAAGTTATTAATTCGGGACATAAGGTCAGGAAAATAAAATTTCTCGTAATAAAGTCAGTTTGTTGACTCATTGATATAATTTTGACACATGCGCTCATTGGCCGTTGTAAAATAACGTATAGCCAACTCTCCAATATCCAGTGTCGTTCCGGTCGTCGTAACCAGCTAGTAGCTAAGTTAGTAGTGGAATTTTTACGTGTTTAACATCAGAAAATGGTAAGTGGAGAAATATGAATTTCAGTGTTCTTTTGCTGTGCTGTGTTTTTTCTACGTCAGGAAATGGTGTAATCAATGTTTTATTAAGTAATTACAAAGATTAACGCTTTCGTATGACCGGTGCCGCCATATTTCGCACAACCCTTTGATGAGTTCGCACACCTTTTCATAAAAATAGTTGTCACCGTTCAGTGATTTTATGCCACGTGTTGTGCTATGCGGAATTAACATCGACGTTCTGGTTTCTGCGGCGCGGCGATGCAACGTAGACAAATATCTAAGTTGGTATTTCGGTGTTGGATTTCACACATGTATAAAGGTTACAGTCTTGCACCGCCTTTTATGACGAATGCTGAATGCCGTTTGCTTCTACGACGATTACATTTGGGATAAAATTGCGACGAAAGTGCATATGGTGACTTATCGGACGCTCGTTTCAGGGGCATCGAACTGAGGTAGTGCATAGCCGCGCAATCGCATATCTGTTTGCCCATATATGGTATAGCGGTCGCAATACTGCCTGTCACATCAATTTCAAGTCTATTTCGGGGTGTATAGGCGTCGGACGATGGGCGCGTCCCGTTCGAAACTTTCTCGGGGTTTATATTCTTTATAGCAATGTCAAGGTTAGAAAGTTCCTTACACCATCACCTTAGAATTATTGATTAATCTCGCTACACACGTATGATTGCATTATAGCACATTCTCACTGTAATATTGCCGTATTAGTCAAATATTGATCATTTTGGATGACATTCATCTTAAAATGATTCACCATTTTAGTAAATTTACGATTTAAATCTTGAATGAATCATCCAAGTTGCCTTATGTGTCAATATTTTAAATAAAAACGGAACTGTTTAGGGATCAATGAACTTCAAATTTAATCTGTTGTTCCTATTGGATACATTTCATATTAAATATTCTTCTTTATATTATTGTTTTTACAATATTAGCAAGATTAAATTATTTATAATATTTACATTTAAGTTGAATAAACCAAGAAATGATAGTGGAAATATTCTTTAAAATAGTAACCTTTACAAATTCAATACAAATATAAGATACTAGAAATCTTAAAAATTAGTATAAGTATTAAAATTCTTGCTTTCATAGCTTTAAATTAATTTAGATAGATTATATAAATCTAGTAAAGTATCTGTAGATAATTTTACAGAAGCAAAATGTCTTTTCTCATATGTAAAGAGTTGCTACTGTTTTGTTTATCCATTTTAATGTATATGTTGATATCTAATCTTGATTAATGGTCTTTTAATTCCCTGCTTCCTACCAATATCATTTTGTCTGTGAGCAGTATAGGTGTAATCAAACTATGTAATTTAAATATACCTAACCATCCATTGATTAGATATTTAAACCCATATTAATTGTACATTACTCTTGGATGCAGCACATTTTTTAAAGGAGACTAGCAACATTTTTGTTATTAGAATTCTAGTTAACATACATATTGTCACGCCTGTCTCCCGTAGGGGTAGGCAGAGACCACAGATCTCTATCTGCTTTGATTCTAGTTAACGATTTCAACTAAACTAATAATGATTGTACAAGGAAATATTTTAAATTAATAGTCCAATGAAAGATTGTAAGCTTAATTCTTACCAACTAAGCAATTGATACTTTAAATTGAGCCGATTATGTTACATTGAAGTACTGTTCTTATAAAGAATAACTTTGACTTTTAAACAAGTTTCAGTAACTTATTGATTGCTATAAAAAGTTATTCCTTGTTTAGTTTAAGGGTCTACTACGTTTATCTACATATTTAATTGGCTGAAGCATTATACATACATATTGTCACTCCTGTCTCCCATAGGTGTAGGCAGATACCACAGATCTCCATCTTCTGCAATCACGGTATACTTTCCTTGCTTCCTCCACACTCATTATTCTCCTCATGCAAGCCCACCGGTTAAAGGTACTCTTGACCCGGCCTATATTACAATCTTTTTTATGAAAAAAAAAATATTATTCTTACATTGAATTTTTCTTTAACCTTAATAGTTAATAAATTGAGTTCAACACTTATTATTTTCTTCTGTATATGCCTCGGGCCATCTTGCAAGTCATGTGCTAGTCTGCTTTTATGATTGCATATATCATGTATACTTTTACATTTTGTTTCCAACACTTTTAATGAAAAGTTAGTGTATCTAAAGTGGATTTGTCACTTAGTGGTGAAAGTAATTCATTTAAAAGGAAAAGTAAATCAGTTGTTCTCTTTTAAAAGTGATAATAATTATAGTCACTATAATCTAAATATCTACAAATTACTATCGCTGAATCAAAATCACTATTAGCGACCAACTTTTATATACACATTATGAGAAATATATGAAAAAACCTTTCAGACCTTTGAATTTTCAAACAAATTATTTTTTTTAAATGGAGATAGGGTCAGTTTAATACTTCTGTACTTCTGTACTTCTGTATAACCTTTTTATAGCCTATATTATGCTCAATTTACTTCAATTCTGTTTTCTTCAAAGGCTGATTAGATAAACAGTCATGACACTGTCCAGTTTGTGCCAAGTCATAAATCAAATGGATATAGAATTATGATTTGCTTATTTTTAGACATATATAAGAATTTAATGTAAATTTTATACTTTTTCACATAAAATTGAAAATCAAAGTCTACTTTATAAATGAATTATGAAGTAGCATTAAATTTTTTTTTACATCTATCACTGGGTTAGAAGGTTGTTGATTCTGCTGTGAAGGTTGACAAGAAATTTCACTGTGTCAATACTAATAGATTAGAAGATAAAGTAATTTACACTAATATGAAATTATTCAAGGCTTTGGCTTATAGGGCCATATTATATTGTGAAAAGGTTATGCTTGGCGTTTCTCTGGTGAATGTTTCAAAACAAAGAAATCTACTTGAGAACCACAGTCACATCAACATAGGCGTCTTAATTATTAAACTGATGTGGCAATGGGCTCGCCACATTTATTAGAGAACTGAAAACTGTTTGGGCAGACAAGTGCTGTTAATGACTTTCTTTATGGTGCTGTATCAATTTATGGCTATAATTTATGATTAGGGTGATTGCAAAATATGTCTAGACGGTTAACCAAACAACAGAAGAGATTTTTGATTTTTGCTTTAAAATGACCAACATTAATTAAAAATTTACCGTTAAACATTGATACAGCCTTACACAATTGGCTAACTAGATTAACTCAGGCATTTTTGTATTAGTGCAAGGACACACAGGCCCAAACTATGTCCTCTACTTACTCTTTTCATTCTCTCCCATTTTTCTTGTACTTAATGTTTCAGCTGTCCATAGGAGCAAAGATTACTAACCACTTACTCCTTTTCCTATCTTTTCCATACAAAAAAATATTTTTTTAATGTTTATTTTAAAAATAAGATTTATATGTTATAAAGCAGGTAATTGTCAATTAACCTAACACAGCTTATAGGAAGGTAACTGGCTAGAAATAATCGTCACTTTTAAATGAATCATACATCGCGTATTAAATTTTAAAATGTCACAAGTGACACTATTAGAATTTCAACCATATTAGCCATACAAATAAGAACAATTAATTAGTAGCAACACTCCACGATAATCAGTGATTCATATAACAAGCAATTGAACGTTCATTTAGCGCGAACGCTTTTTTTTTACGAACGATTATTATAAAATAAACAAAGTTATGACTGGTCTTAAAATAAACATTTAAAGCTTCCGTTTGTAATGTTTTGATCATACATACACGTTTCGAGCGTGTTAGCTCATATGTACCACCTTTTGATATTAATCTAAGGGGAATGTGCAAACCAAGTTAAAATCCATAACTATCTCAGCATCCGGTATTGACATAATCGCCCAAGGCGTGTCACCTAGACCAATCTTCGTCTGCACTAATTAAGTTTTCGTCTGCCGCCCAGAGTAGATCGCCACTCCATCTATCTTGGAGGGGTTAGATTTTTTTTCGGATTTTTCTCATGATGGTTACAATCAATCCTGTCACCCCGTTTCGGCTTGACGTTGAGTTCTGGGACACCTGTATATTTGGCCGAGCCGACGACGTAGAACCGTGACTGACGAAGTAGAAGTTCTCATGACTTTCTTTTCTTTGGATTGCTCTACTGAAACCATTTTTCATCACCCGTCACGATACGCTGAAGGAAACCCTTCCTTTTTGCCACTGGAGCGATTGTTCACAGGCGAAAAAACGAAGTTTAACATCCCTCGGTTTCAAATCATAAGGAACCCACGTTCCTTGCTTTTGAATCATTCTCAACGCATGCAATCACTTAGAAATGCCTTGGCGGGTAACTCCTGAGAAACGTGTTGGCTTCTTTTCTGAGGAATCCCATATCCTATCGTTTTGGAAATACCGCTGAAGGTATTATAGTATTTCTAATATTGTTCATCATTTCTAGCAACAACAATTGTTCCTTTAGGGTAAATAAAGAATACATAAAACACAGTGCGTCGCAACAAATTATGTTTACTACAAACACGCTTCAAAGACTCACAAAAAAGTTCTTATGGTTTTTTTTTTCGTTAGGTTAACGGTGTCGAAACTGCCAGTACTCAGTGACACAATGAAGGTCGCTCATTAGGCCTTGAACAGACGGACGGTTATGATCTAATGATACCTACACCCAACTAGTGGTTGCCGTCACCGTCGCATTCTCATTGTCGGACACCTGAGTCACTGTGACATGATATGGCCGATGACGTCTCGCGAACATGGTCACACGCGAGCGGACGAGGTCATTCACCTCTTACCGTTCACTTGCCACCCTCTCGTGTTTCGTGAGCTAGATACGCTAAGTATGCGGGTTGCTGGCTTAATGGCTGGCGTTCTCCCGTTAAGTATGACAAAAAGAAAATTTTTATGAGGCTTGACAAAAAAGTTACAAGTGAATCTGATGCGTTACATTAAAAGTCTTGCAATCCTTGTATTATGGATGTCATTTGTAAGTGGTATTATTTATTACGATACAAAATTTAAAACCGAGACTCTAAAATCAGATTATTTACTTATTATACTATTATTTTCTCATTTAAAACTATTATATTAAACAATAATTGCAAAAAATAGAAAAATATAAAATAATTAAATACGACACGGGTTGACAATTTTTACTATTATGATTAGTTCTATATCTAGTCATACTGATCTAGTCAACTGAAAGTGGATACGGTGTTTTAATTTGATGATAGACATCTTCAGGTAATTTTTGTTTCCGTCTCTTCTGGGGATCTGTCCGGGGACCGATCTATCTCGCAGATGTAAATTAATTTATATTATATTCTTTGTAAAATAAAATAACATTAAATATTGTAGTTGATGGTTTATAAATTTCATAAACTATTTTTCGCATGCCATTGTTATCGGAAGATACTCTTACATATATGATAACAATGGCACGGGGCGTCCCCTTGTGATTTATAAACGCATGCATTTGTATCATAATATTATCTTCCTCTCATTCGTTCTCTCAATCCTGAGGATCGTGACCTGAAATGTTAGGTGGCGTTGTCCTTATATAAATAAGGAATAATTACATAAACAACATTTATTATTATTAATAATAATAATACTTTTACCAGTATGTTTTAAAAGTCCATCCAACATCAGTCATCTTACATCTCATAAAGGCCGCATTTGCATTGCTTCTATTGTTTTGTAAGTATCCAATTTTTTTCAAAGTCCAAAATAAATGTGTGAACGGACACTAACCCACCACGCTTGTCCAGTACGGTTTGGCGGGATCATCAGACTCTGAATAAATACCTGTATGCCGTACATATATTTATCCCGATGTGGGAATCGAACCCGCGACCATTGACTCCGTAGTCGCAGCAGCCCCGTCACAGACAATTATGCATCCGAAAATTTCTATAGACAACGGCTATAATATCATGTGATTTTGATTGTTCGCTCCCCTCTTCCATTAAAAAGACAAACTACGAGTTTTTCACGCGGGGCATATATATACATACATACATAATCTATACTTTGGATCATAATACTATACACTTCTCTATTATACGTTGACGCCCATATGCAGATTTATTTCCGCTGTTATTTATCAAGCAAATCGCCAGCAATATAACCGCGAAAACTTTTACCGCATTACGTCGGCGTTATTGATTTTTACAATTCCAATACGCTATACCGACGCTTAACGACGTAGAAATAGTTTTGTGAACTACAATTTGAGGGTATTATATTAAAGGAACTACAGTCCCTTGTCAGATCGTTTATAAAAAAAATGCGTCCAGGCCGCGTGTTTGTTGAATTAATTGCTAGAAAATGAATTTATTGTTTTAATGTATTATACATTTAAAACTTAACATTTACATAACAAATGATCGTTGATTTTTGCATTATTTTAATTATTGTGCATATACTATACACCGTATAGGTCCACGTATCACGGCAAGTATTAATGAGTAGATACAATAAATTGAAAAAACAATGTATCGGATGTTAGTGTACAACTGAATTCTTTTTATAAAACGTATAAACTCGCGTAGTATGTATTAAATTTTTATAAAACTATTATTATACGTGTGTAGCTATGGGCTATAACGCTATAGTAATAACAGTTATTCCGTTCTTATTTTCTGATAAATAAGTAATGAAGGGTATTTTATATCAGTTGTACAAACAGCATTTTCCTGTAACTGTTGTATAAGTGTTTACATCATTAAATCTTCCGCTTCCTCATTGGTGTGGATGTTAAAAGCAGAGGTTTTTTTTTCGTGATCTCCAAAGTTTAAAAACGTAAAAATTCTTCTCGTCCAAGTTAGACGTGAAGGACTTGAGAGGCTATTGCATATTGATGTACTTTTACTACAAGTACACCATATATACATCTTATTGCTAGCTTATTCCCGATCCGAAATCCCTGTCCTATTCGGATTGGCGTATTTCTGAAAATGTAAAGCATTTTTTTTTTAAAGAAGACTGGTAATGTTTTTTTAATATTACTAAAATTCTTGTTCACCATTCCAATTAAGCTAATAATACTTGTGCTAGAATATGATTCACATCAATATTTCAGTGGGAAGATACGAACTTACGATGTTCAGATCGTAAGGTTGAGGCTTACCGACTGAGACCTATATATATTGTTGCTTCATAAAGCATTTTGTATTTTTTACAAAACTTGGTACAAAAGCGGATTTAATGCCGAAAGTCATCTGCCAATCGATCAACCTTTGGGTCAATAGGATAAAGATATTGTAAAAGTATAGAAAGAAATACATTATGACTTCCTTATGATATTTTTTTGCGTTCTATAGCCACTCTACTGCAGTCATTTTTGGTCTGTAAAATGAATATGTCCGGGAAAATACACTTTCGCAGAAAATAACAACACCGGTGAGGTCTAAAATCAGTAGACCTAACCTCTACCCTTTATATCCCTTCTCTTTCACCAACTTTATAAACGTGATTATCAAAGTTGCACTTTTGCATCTGTCCCTCTTCAGGAACAGAATCACAACTGTCGCCATGACATATTACTAATATGATTGTTCGACCGTTGTTGTTGTTTTCTGTATAGTATTATGATGCCTTCCTCTTCTATTATCCGAAATACGTATTGAAATCGCGTGTGAATGTTATACATTCATTATAATTCATTATAATATATAGAAAATTATAACTATAAATGACGCAAAATCCTAAGAGCTACCGGGAATTAATACACTGTTAGTTACCAAATGGACGTTCTTTTGTTTCTGTGTGGCGGCTTCAAAAGTGATTTTGCTTCCTCTAAATATGTCCGCTGTCCAATCTGCGTGGGAGTATTGGATTTTGACGTCAGTCTTGATTATTTTAAATCTCACCACGATATTTCGTGTGGAAACTATTTATAACAACAGCTTTCGATTTTTGTTTTTTTTACAGCACTTATATGTCTCAATGCTGAACACCAGGCTTCCCCATTTCTTGAGTAACGTCCATCACTCTTAGCTTAGGTGGAATGCCAGTTTTTTTTTTTCGATTTAGAGAGTAATATTTCTAAGTTAATAGTAACATTTTATGCCTTCATTTTAGGTTAACGGTGTCAGCTTAACCCTAATTAACCTGCGACCAATTCGACACTTAGGCTTAGTATTTATATGGCTGCTTACGATCGGTTAGTTTCGACTTCAGGGTGGTCACCATTCACGTGTTTGTGGTCCGGTTGGCTCCGAAGATCTTCGACCGAGCCAACAATAGGCCACACACTCAAATAAATTTGCTCCCTTGCATACCCGTCCACCCGAGGGACGCTCGCATCGCATCGCTCGCACGGGAATGCCGCAGACTGATGAGTAGAATAGTCCGCCATGAGATTCGTCACCAAATTTACTTAAGATACTTAAAATACTTGAGAAAATTTGCGTCATTATTCAGACATCGAATTTACATACGCTAGTCGGATTTACATACGTACATTACGTAGAGGTAGGCAGAGACACAGGCACACTTTCTTTGCTCCCTCCACACATCACTCTCTTCATGCAAGCTTGCCGATTAAGGATACTCTTGACCTGGCCTTTCTTAAAAACTTCGGCAATCTGATCAAGGTATGTCTTCCTTGGTCGTCCCCTACCGACCCTTCCATCCACATCCGCAACCTTAATTTCTTTTACCAGTCGTCTTTCATCCATCCTCTGTCGATGTCGACCATCTGTCAATGGTCGACGTCGAATTTACAATTTGTTTCTTAAAGCAAAGGTATAATACACGGAGCTCATAACATTAACAATGTTATACTATGCTTATTCAATGTAAAGGAAGTTTAAAAACAAAGCTCATGACTAAGAAGTTGAATGTTATTTAAACCTGATTAAGATAAACTTTTGAAACGGCTTTGACGAGATGATTGTGACCTTTATTTTATACTCGTATTCATTGCAACAGTGATCTGATGGCGCAGTGCTGTTGATGATATCTCGTTTTGGTTTCGGTTTAGGTTACATTATATATTATTACACAGCCACGAGTGAAACAATTAAAGTGAAGTCTTTAATTTTTTTTGTGGGATAGGAGGGCAAACGAGCGCACCGATAGACAAACGCAACCGGCCTTTAAACGTTATTCTCTTATTTTAAATATTGGAAAGTCGTTGAAATTCAGTAATTTTTTTTTATTAGAATTTTTCAAACGGTGTGTCACCTGATGGCTAGGAACCAGAATCCCCTTCGAACCATAATGGAGATCCGCAATACTATATGCATTGCTTATGCGTTGTCTATCGTATGGTGAATCCTTCTTTATCCTACATTAGAGTTAGGAAGGGAAAAGGGGAAGTAAAGAAAGATGAAAGGACTTAGATGTGCCATGGTGTAATAGCACGGGTATATAGATAGGTAGATAGATAAATATATTCTTTATTGTACAACCAAAAACAAAGTTATACAATTATTAATTGTAATATTTATATACAAATAGCGGTCTTAACACTAATAACGATTTCTTCCAGACAACCGTAGGAGGGACACAGTGTTAAAAAGATAATTTTATGTTGGTTGATGATACATTATTGTCAGGATGATACAAAAAATGTATTAATAAATAAATACCTAGTCATCATTAATAACCTGGTAATAAAGTGTGTTTGATTCTCAATACTTCGTTCCATTTGAAGTTCGTACCCATAGATAAAACTTGAATGAAATCTGCTAAATTTAAAGAGCTGATACTTCCCCAATAACCACAGGCAAAATCCGACTACGGACTGCTTTGTTACTCTGCACTTTTTTAATAAGCCATTTTAGCCGGCAGCCACACACAACGATCAGTTTCCTTCCTTATCATCGTTTATTTCCAAAAAGGAAAATAACCAATAATGATAGCACCTGGCGGCGGTGTCACCCTATGTAAAGCAATCAACACAGCACTTACATATTTGCAACACCTTCGTCATTGCAAAGTTGTTGACGGCCTTCCGATAATGTGTGGTGATTGTTTTTTGAAAGTTCGAGATATCGGTTCTTTTACTTCCTGTTTTATATTAAACTCACAAATCACCCTCACTAACCATAAAGAGAGACCGAAAAGTGTATTTCGACATTGATAAAATACTTACTTGTTTCGCGATAGATAAGATAGCCATGTTATACATTCCTTATTTTCTCCTCAGATGAACTTAATTATATAACAAAGTTAGCGTATGAATAATCCTCAGTTAAACGAAGGAAAAGTATATTTCCAAAATGTATTGATGTTAGATTTTCCTTCCCCGTTACGAAAGTATTTGGCAAGCTGTAAACCAGTTATATACACAATATCGAATTATATAATGGGATGTTATAAAATTAAACGCAAACGGCGTGAAAAACAAAAGTTTGGAGTACACTGATGATAATTTAAATTAACATAAATAAATAAAATCAAACTAAACAGAAATGGATGCAGAGAAAATCAAACGATACAAAACGCACGGCACATGTGCAGCGCTTATCTATAATTAGAGGTACGGCCAATGTCTCTTGGCGGGCGCGTCTATTTTCGTTTGACCACGCGGGAGATGTGCTCTGATTTACACCTAAGATACGAACGAGTACCGGTGGTTTTGTAGTATGCTGGTATTTTTAATTTATATGAATGGGAAATGCATTTCCAGTAGCATTGATTCTATTTTTATTTGCGAATATTTAAGAATTTAATGAGAAAGAACAAATTATAGCAACTAATCGTGATGGGGAAATGGTCGCGGGTTAAGCATGGGTGGGCTCGGAAAAGAAAATCTTGTCTACGCAATACGAGACCAATGAATAGAATAGAAAAACTTTATTTATGACACCATTTTTTTACAATTACTAAAATTAAATCCTTAATAATATTCTATATACAAATAAAAACACAAAACAAAAAGAAAATGATTTTAATCTAACGAGTGTCATAAAATGGTTCTTGCTCAGCATATGCCGGGCGCACTATTGGAGCACCCGGCGCTGGTTATCAGCAAGAACCAACGTGGTCAGATCGCGGACCACAGTGACGACATTCATACTGACACACTCGTACATACAAATACATCCATATATATATATATATATATATATATATATATATATATATACTCATACACATACACATAAATACACGTACAGTACAATGGAATTAAAAAAACACAAAGTCATGTACTAAATTCACCGCGTCCAAAAGAACAAGTTCCTGACTGCATACTTAAAATTAGATTTTTGTATTTTTTTTTAAATATATTTATTGTATGCAAGTCACGAAGAGATGGTGGCAAGTTGTTCCAACATTTGGTTGCGGCGTATTTAAAGCTACCACGAAACGCTTGTTGCACGACAGATGTGCTGAAATGATTTCCAACCTTCGCTTGTCGGACAGACACTATAAAAAGAAGATCTTTAGTGGTAGAGCCACGCTGCAGATGAATACTTTGTCAAGAATGAATGGCATAATGTTTGTCTGTAGCATGAATGGACCGGCTCACCCGGGGAAGTACCACATTCCCGCAGAAAACCGACAGTGGTAGCTTACCTATCGCACTTCTTACGATGAGCGGCCAAGTTCCGGAGGCGCAACATTTCCCCCCTCCCATTTCCACTCCCATAATGACACTTTCCTTAAAGGTCTGCAACGCTTCCGCTGCCTAGTGCGCTGCGGAAGTCTATGAGTGGCGTTGATTGCTTTCAACAGATTTGAAAGCAATCACCAGTGTCGCCTCCTCGTTTGCCTTCCTATCCCATAAAAAGATAAAAAGTAATTAAAATGCTGTGTAATTTCCAGCAAAGAATTCTTAACTATTAAAAATTATTTATTAATCTATTTCTTCCCATTTGTGTCATACGAAGCTACTTTAGGAGTAAATACTATTAAATATATTTTCCATCAGCTCAAAACTTTACTGGCAGACAAAGCCTTCCGGCATTAAGTTCGCCTTTGTACAAGAATTTCTACGGAAAGAATAAATAAGTAAATAAAACCAATCTGCGATCTTCTATTTACTAAGAATAGGAGATTAATACAGTAGTTCCCTTCAATTGTGAATGTTACGGCAGTATGGAGGTAAATTAACGTAACTCATTATTTACAGACAAGGAAATCTGACGATTTGTTAGGAGTATAACCATACTAAATTTAAGATTGATCAAACGTTGTCACAATAGAAATGCCTGACTTCGGTTTCCAGTCCAGCATGTTTACAAACCCTCCAAAATTGGTAAAACCCTTTGCCCACCAGTGGAGTGTGTTCTGAACGATTGAAAAAAAATGTTCAGAAATGCAAGTGTGAAACATTTAATACTATCCATATCGATTATTAGTGACGTTCATGTATCTGACTTTGGAACACAGTAGTGATAAGATAACCATATTATCCATGCATTGTATGCATGACTTACAAAACTAATCATTCCATTGAGATAATAAATTATCAATTTCACATCCTATGTGTTAACGCTAACAATGATTCATCCATTCAAAAAATAACAACGTATTGTGCGACAATTATTATTAACAAGGAGGTATTTAGTTAGTCTGCGGCGGTGGTGGTATGCTAAAACGTTTAATAGATTAACGATTGTAATTTTATAAAGGTACATTGGTTGGTACCTTCCTTTCTCTACCTTTGGTACAGGTACCTTCATTTCTACTATCAAAAAGTTGTCTATAAGCATACAGCGTTGATTGCTTTCTATCAGGCGACACGCTTGCTCGTGTGTCCTCCTATCCATAAAAAAATGTTGCATGTAAATATGTAAGGGTGTCGCGAATTTGTAACGAGTATGTTAGTGCGTCGCTGCTTAAAAAAGATTGAGAACCGCTGTGCTAGACAATAATTCTTCAATTTGTGGGTAGTATGTTATACCCTACAAATCGGTCACTAAAGGGGCGTGGATTAATACGGGTGTAACTTTAGTTTTTAATTAGCATTAGATATATAGTTTTTATATCGCTATTATTATTATATTATTAGATTTTATATATTACTTTGTAGTTTTAATGCTCACAAACGATTATTCTATGAGTAGATTTGCTTCGCATCATTCTAGACATTTCCCAAAATCGTGCAACACATTTACAGTTAGTTGCTCTGGTGCTCTTAAGGTCATACGTAGGCAGAATGACATTCACCAGTTAAATGTTACGTTCTACGGAATGTTAGGGTTATCAAATAGGTTTGGTTAGTCGGTTTTTCTTTTTTTTTTTGGCATAGGAAGGCAAACGAACAGGCGTGTCACCTGATGGAAAGCAACCAACGCCGCCCATAGACATCCGCAACGCCATAGGCAGTGTGGAAGTGTTGCCAACCTTAAAGGAAAGTGAAATTATGGGAGTGGGGATCGGAGGGGGAGGGTGTTGGGCCTTTGGAACTCGGACCGCTCACCGTACGAAGCGCGCTAGCTAATCTACCACTCAGACGCCGGTTTTCTGCGGGAGTGTGGTACTTCCCCGGGCGAGCCGGCCCATTCATGCTACAGACAAATAATATGCCATTCTTCACAAAGTATTCGTCTGCAGGGTGGCTCTACCACTAGCAAAAAAAAAATTATAAAAATTTTGTGGGAGGGAGATAAATGAGCGTGTCGCACGATTATTGCTTCCATCTCCACACATTTTCATCTTTTTTCTTTCATCGCCACACAGACATCCGCCATACGATAGGCATTACACATGCGTTGCCGGCTTTTTGAGATATGAATAGGTCAACTTTTTAAAGTTCCAATGTGTGTTTCGGTTCGGAAAGACTGCTGAAGGAAGCTAGTTGCACAGAGTGGTATGAAGTTTCGGAAAAAATCATCGTACTGGATCGCCAATCGTCCGAATGGTGGGGATTAAACTTATCTTTACGGTGAGTTGTGCGGTTGTGGAATTCGGCGCCGAGAATTATTCCAAACATTTCCTCTGAGCACTCCCCATGATAAAAGAGATTAGGCCATTGATTCTTTTAATTGGATTAAATAATGCCGTCCAATGTTCGTATGCATTAATTTAACCCATAATACCATCAGACTCCTACAACTATAGGAGAGGGGGGTTGTCTATGAACATATATCTAAACATAGATTATGTTTGGATATATGTTCATTTAATGTACAGTGCTCTCAGAGGATCCCTACCATTCGTTTTAGGAGCTTTTCTGTCTTTTTCTGAAGTAAACTTAAAAGCAATTAATACCCAAAAAAGTACTATTATACTACAAAAGGCTATTTTGGCCTTGATTTGGAACATACTATTTACAAATTAAAAACCTTTATATATTTATTAAAAACTATTCCAGAAATATTTTATGTACTACACTCTTGTGAAGAATAATTGGAAACCCTTGCTCAAGCAGTAATCTTTACAATCAATAGCCTAAAGGCCACGTGTATCATTGTCAATAAAAAAGGTCATGAGAAAGGATAAACAATTTCGAAGCAATTCAGATGCGGCTTGAACTACCGCATCAGAAGAAATATCACTGTCTTACAGATTAGTCGTATGTTATATGTGTGTTGTGAACTGTGTTAGTTTGTATTTTTTATGGGATAGGAAGGCAAACGAGCAGGCTAGTCACCTGATGGAAAGCAATCAACGCCGCCCATTAACATTCCCAGTGCCATAGGCAGTGCAGAAGCGTTGCCGGCGATTAAGGAAAGTGTCATTATGGGAGGGGGAGGGGGGTTGGACCTCCGGAACTCAACCGCTCACCAGACGAAGCGTGGTAGCTAAACTACCACTCAGACGCCGGTTTTCTGCCGGCGAGCTTTTCAGCCCATTCATGATATACAGACAAATAATATGCCATTCTTTACAAAGTATTGGTCTGCATTGTGGCTCTACCAGTACAATTTTATATGGAAAAATAAACTTTACGCTTATAGAAATCATTAGTATTTAATTAAACATCCATAACTACATCTGTTTAACAAATATTTATTGCGCTACATCGATGTAATTGTATTCGCAGACCTAATCTACGAAAGCTGTTTCTAATACTCGATATGGATCAGTTAGCGTATATATCCTGACCTTCCGCAAGTTTATATAGCTATCGTTCGTGCCCCAAGTTTATAAGGAACTAAAGTTTTCCTGGGCTAGAAGCTATAACTGAGTAACAAACTTAGTATGTGGCCCAAAAAAGTACCTCCCCTACACCCCCCGCTAATAAAGAAACTATTTGCTTTTGCATAGCTGTCCGAAATAAAATGGGCGAAGTCGATAATGAAATTGCGATGGGTTTTATGTTTTTAAAAAGCCGTCGAAATTAGTTCAACTGTTCCAGAGATTAATCTGTACCGAAGGATAAACTGATATAACTAAAAAAATGCCGGTTTGAATGTATATATCTGTTTGACATCACAGATGGAAAATTCAATTTTATTTGTGTTGATACTATAGCAATAAATTACGCATGACCCCCTTTTCCCGAGCTAGGTCTACCATTCCAAAAAGATACAATCCCTGGCCAAATTATTACACGCACTGTAATTTTTTTTAGTAATTTTATGTTTCTTAAGAGTTTTTGTGCAATAATGGTATATTTAAACTACAATATTATTGTAGTTTAAATATAGTAGATTGGCCGGGTAATATGGCCCTGATATAAACCCAATTGAAAATGTGTGGAAGCTGATGAAAAGAGAATTGGCTAAAGATGTGATTACCAATAAAACCCAGCTCCTAAAAAAGATTATTTATGTGTGGAATCATCATCCTCAAATGCAGGAGACAGTAAAGTCTTGCATTGATAGCATGCCGCGCAGATTTAAACTAAATATTGACTTTTACTAACATTAATTTCACATTTATTTAAAACTTAATAAACTTATGCTTTTCTAAATTAATGCTGTTTTATTTATGTCAAATAAATCGGCAATTGATTGGATATTATAAAAATAAAAACAAATCAGTTTAAATAATAAACAGTACAATATCACTCGGTAATTAATATTTTACATGAAATCTTGCAGTGCATCTAATAATTTGGCCAGGGACTGTAGTTCACAAATGAAGCGGAGTGAGACGCGACGGCAGCTGCGTGACATTACATTAGCTGTTCGTTTAGAAATACACACTTGCCGCCACACTGAATATACCCCGAGTTATGTATAAAATACATACATGTATATTACCCTGGTTTAATGAGGACGTTGTGGTCGTACGTCATTTCTAGTCAATTTATGACTTCATAATTTTGCTTCATAACATTATTTACTGTTTTAATTGTAGATACGGTTTTGATTTGTTTAATAAAAACAAGATTGTCAAGCCCGTATACCAAATCAAGGTCCTTTAGAATCATTCATAATACTGTGCTATCTAGTTATTTTATGGGGATCGGAAGGAAAATAAACAAGCTTCAATCAACTTCTATAAACATCTGCGATATCAGTGGCGCGTTTTACAACCATTGAAGCCTATAAGAAAGATGCAGGCTAGATTTTTGAAAGTTCCAATCTCGTATCGTCGATATACCATTGAAGGTAGCTCGTTTCACAGAGTGGTGGAAAGGCGATTCGTTATTTATTATAAACTTATTAATGTCTAGTTTTCTTTTATATTTTCTACAGTGTTATTTATAAATATTTTGTAAAGCAATAGAAGTACAGTACACCCTCCTATAACCCGGTAGATTTTTTCCGCATTATACGAGGGATCACTGTATGTATAATCAATGTTCCTAAAACTCAAAAACTAGAAACAAAAATTTAATAGAATAATGTAATTGTATAAGAACAAAATGTGCGAACGTAACAAAGTTGACTATGAATTGTCCAATCATTATCAATTTCACAGTACAAAGATATGACTTGGGAAATCCCCGCGTTATACGGGGAAGACACGTGTTATAGGAGGGACATGAAATCACGTCATAAGAGTACCACGTTCTAGGAGAGTTTACTGTAGTCATAAAGATAGTAAAATAATATTATTATATATGAAATTTGCAGTAAAACTACTAAGCAAAGTAGAAAATGACCTGTAATTTATAAAAAAAAAATAAATTAATATTAAGAACATATCAAATAATTCATATACACTTAAATGATTATTTATAAAATGCATTTCTTACACATTTACCGGAGTACTAAAATTCATTTTGTGATCGCCATGTAATTAAGATTGCTTTTAACAATACTAGGATTCTTGTCAACTGTTTCTAGTTAGCTTAAGGGTCCTATAGAGTACATCGCTACCATGATAGCATTCCTCTGTTACAGGCGTCTGGCGTGACAGTTTCGGACGCGTGCAAAACGACGTATGAGGAGATAAAGAAGGACAAGAAGCATCGTTATGTGGTGTTCTACATCCGAGATGAGAAACAGATAGACGTGGAGACCGTAGGTGAACGCAACGCCGAGTATGACCAATTCCTCGAAGACCTGCAGAAAGGGGGCACCGGGGAGTGCAGGTAATGTATTTTTAAAAGAACGGTAACGCAAAAGAGCAAAACATATAACATACTATTATTTTTTTAACCCTTTCATTACGGCAGCTCGCTCCGCTGGAGTGACGCTACTGAACAGGCCACTGCCCGTCTCACGAATATCGATTATAATCGACACCCTACATACACGTCAAACCGCGAACACCGATTATAGTCGGCACCCGTATATACAGGTCGTCTCGCGAACATCGATTATAGTCGGCACACGTACACACCGGTCATCTCACAAATATCGATTGTAGTCGGCACACGTACATACAGGTCGTCTCGCGAACATTATAGTCGGCACACGTATGCACAGGTCATCTCATAAATGTCGATTATAGTCGACATCCATGTATACAGGTCGTTTCGCGAACATCGATTATAGCCGGCACACGTGCACACAAGTCGTGTTGCGAACGTCTATTATAATCGGCACCCGTAACGAAGAAAATAAAAAGAAAATGAAAAATTAGCAATGTTTTGAATATTACTTGAATTATTGTTAACCATTCCAAATAAGTATAGTTTACGTTAATAATTGGATGGAAGACACGAATCCGCGACCATAGATCGTAAATTCGATTCTTTTATTTTTTACCGGTTATATTTTTTAAAGTTAGGGAAGCATCTGCCGGTGATGTGTAACCTTCTACCGGATTTTTTTGCTAATCTTTTCAATATATTTTATTGCGTGAAAAATAAAAGTTGCTTTATTGTAGACTAGCCTTTGCCCGCGGCTTCGCTCGCTGGAATTTGGTCTGTCACATTAAGTTTCGTGACAGATCATTTAAATAAATATGTATATATATTTTTTTACTTACTTTATGGTTCACTATTTTGGTTATAGTGGCTTCCACATAAAAGGTAGATATATGCTGTCGCGTACTTTTATTTAGAACTATTCAAGACAAACAATCCTACGGTACATCATATTTGTGTAACTCCAATGGTTACACAAATATGAGCACGCCAAGCACGCAGCGTACGCCAAGATAGCTCTCAGAGGCCAGATTTTTAGATATTACGACCAAAAAAATTACATAAAATCATTACAAATTGTAGCCTATATGTTATTCCGATCTATAACCTATATTACTGTAAAGTTTCATCCAAATCCGTCCAGTAGTTTTTTCGTGAAAGAGTAACAAACATACATACTCACAAACTTTCGCATTTATAATATTAGTAGGATTAGTTTATTGCGTAATTTATTTGGTAACCTTCAATTGAATAACAAGAAAAACAAACACTAAATAAAGAAAACATTATTTTTTACAACTGCCATTTTCTTATAGACGTTCTAAGCTGACAGCTTTAACTTGAACAGCATCTACAATGTCTTTGTCGCAAAACGATGATAATTTTAACATTTCTCATTGTTACTTACAGATATGGTCTCTTCGACTTTGAATATACGCATCAATGCCAGGGCACATCGGAGGCAAGCAAGAAACAGAAGCTCTTCCTTATGTCATGGTGCCCAGACACCGCTAAGGTCAAGAAGAAGATGTTGTACTCCAGGTATGTTGTCATAAAAATCTCTCTCTCTCTCTCTCTGGACGATCCTTCACGACTGAAGATCGCGATCACCAAATTTCACACAGCGGTTCATTAGGCTCTTCCATTTGTTGCGGTCGGGCAGCCAATCGGACATGTTCCACGAAACAAAAAGGAAATAATACATATAATCAATACAAAAAAATACTATGGCAGTATAAATTCACGTCTACTTATATTTCTAATCAAATAAGTAGGAGTAGTAATTATCGATATTGCTACATCAATAAGTCCTGTTCAAGCTAGTTCCTTCAATACTCTATTTGTCTTCCTTTACTTTTGCTTTGAATTGGTAACCATATAATTCCACTCTTTGGGGTCGAAACTCATCACCAACCATAGTTTTTAAATTGGTTAGTATATTGTATCATACATATATATCGTCACGCCTAAGCTTCGGTTTCACTCATCCAGTTTCCGGTACTACGCGAGCGTTTCGGACTTTTGCCGAATTTCAGCAATTTTCATAAATGACGATTTTTAGCAATGACAGTATGGCGGCCATCTTGTTTGTCGCCATTTTGGATTCCCCCACGTGTTAGGATTCGGGCGGGCCGTCGAGTAACCTTTTACCAGCTTCAGATCTTCAAGATAGAAATATAATTCGTGTGCCTCGAAGCATATCCGAACATTTCCCTAGAACAAACTTACCCTCCATCTCTTACAGTTTCCCAACTAATTGGTAATGCAGCTTTATATAATATTAAATATTAACTTAAATATTTTTATTAATATTTAAAGGCACCTAAATAATTCGGTAACAGATGCTCCGTTAGTTGAATAAATAGAGAAAATAGTTTCGCACAAGTTTCATATGTGAAGTAATAAAATTTTACGTAGAAGCGCCGAAAATAACTCGCGTTATTGATTGCGCTTTGCCAAATTCCATTATTTCAAGAAAATAGACACTTTAATGTTAACGTTGATTGACAAAGTTATCAAATACATTCAATTCGTTGTCAAGTTAGAATTAATAAAAGGAAATTGTAGTAGTGTTTTTCTGATTTTTCTCATGATGGTTACAATCAATCCTGTCACCCCGTTTTGACTTGGCGTTGAGTTCTGGGACAACCTGTATATATTTTTAATTTAAGACATCTGCAATAAGCAACACTAAGCACACTGCAGATACAAAGTCTACGTTGGGACAGGAACGTGAAAAATCGGAAAGGAATATGAATTTAATGGGATATGAAAAATATTACACTTTACGCCAATATTCTATGAGCCCATTAATGCAATGAATACTAATTCTGTTTATAAGAAATAATTAACCTATTCGAATAAAAATAAATAATCAAAATAAGATATTAAAATAGTCTTTCAGCTTGTAAATACAATACGAATAGACCTCCTCGAGAATGGGGATATAAGTGCTCACTCTCACAGATATCGGTTAAGATGTAGTATGTTACCGCAATTCGCACAACAAATGTACTTTCCATCTCCCCACCATTCTTTACATCTTAATATAAGTTAGCCAACGTATGTTCAGTGCCTAGATGTTGCAGACTTCCATGATTCTTTATGATTACTTGCCATCAGGTGACCTGTTTACTCGTTTGCCTATATTTTATACGACGTTGAAACCTTCAAAACAGAAGTCTACTCATGTCTTAAAGACCGGCAACTCAACTGTAATGTCTCTGGTGTTAGAGATCTATGGGCAGCGTTAATTGCTTTCCATCATACGCTTGCTCGTATGCCTGCCTTCCTATCCCATAAAAAAATTCCATAACAAAACTTTGCAGCTGTGTAAACTAAGATAAACAAAGATAATACGATTTATAGCTAATGTTATCTGAGAGTCATTAATATAATATCTAATGAATTATATTTGCTTCGCAGCTCCTTCGATGCGTTGAAGAAGTCGCTGGTCGGCGTACAGAAATGTATTCAGGCGACTGACCTCTCCGAAGCTTCCCAAGAAGCCGTCGAAGAGAAACTGCGTGCAACCGACCGCCAATAAACCAGCATTTAACCCCCAAACGCTACGACAGACGTGCGGCGGCGGTCTTGTGATCCAAACGAGCCACTTGACTCCGATCGAATTACGTGACTCATAATTGTAGGACCCGATTGAGTCATATGAACAGACTGCGTAAAGCGATCGACTCGCATGACTGACTGTATATATGACCCGATCGAGTCACACTATTTGACTTTCGTGACTCGAACGAGTCTTGTGACTCACGCGGTCACGCTTAGCCCAAATGCTCCGCGCGGTGCGTCCCGCATTCTATTGGGTACTTTTATATATCATTTCAGTTCTTAGCTTTCTGATACCAGGTCTCTCAAGTGGTTCTATGTCGGTCCATGTTCAGCGGTGACTCTGTATAACACGGCCGACGCCGCGTGACTATATAGCGATTAAGGAATTTTTATGTAATAATTTAAATTATACTAATTATTATATATATTTTTCCTATAAAATAACTAAAGAGTAATTTAAGCTCAAACTAAATTAATGCAGCGATCGCGTTTAGTATTTCTTTTCTACGGACTACAGGTTAGCGAATGCCGGTTGGCGTTTTTTTACTGATTAGATGTAAAGGATGTACGATTTTTATACGGTCGCCGAGTTTCCGTTTGCGATTCAAATAGCTGACATTGCGGTAAGCTTGATGCGGTTCGACTCGCGGGCGGTTGAATAAGTATTTTGTAATCAGTTTATCCATAAATACACTCGATATTAAGTATATATTGGTGGTTTTATTTACCCTTTTATTCGATGAGAATGGTTTTTATATACAGCAAATGTTAGAACCCTCGTGTGCATTTTACGCCGATATTCTATGAGACTGATTATTTTACGAATTTAACAAGACCATTAACGCAATGCATACTAATTCTTTTTATAAGAAATAACCTCAAAATATAAGCAGAAATGCCAATAATACGGGTTAAACTAGGTGTACCACATTCACGGATTGTTATTAACTCTGAAAATGATAAATTGTTGGATGAATAATTTCGTAATGTTAAAGGTTTATTGTTTCACGACAGAATAGAATACACTCACCCCGTTCCTTTCTGTGAGCATTGTATAAGGTGGCTATGTGAGCGATATTTTTATTTATTATTAAAAAATACAAAGCCATGTACTTACACTAATACACTCGCCAAACTTTTAAGTTTGATGGCGAGACGCTCAATTTCATATAATTGTTTCAAAATATAGTATCTATACAGTAGTACAGATACTATATTTTGAAACAATTACTAGTCAAATGAAATTTTGAATGATTTTTTTGGTGCAGGAAGATCGGTAAATGAGCAGGCGTGTCACCTGATGGAAAGCAATAAATGCCGTCCATAGACAAGTTATCATTCTATCCGAATCACTGAAAACGGTAATACTTGGCCACAAATATTTCGCCAAAAATGTTGATTATTATTACTTATTTAATTTATCAGTAGGTGCACTTCCATACAGGAAAAAGAATTTAGTTATTGTAAAAAAAAGCTTCAAATGATTTTTTATGAGACAAGAAGGTAAACGAGAAAGCGTATCACTTGATGGAAAACAATCAATGCCACCCATAGACATCCTCACTGCCATTTACATTGCAGAAGAGCTGAAATCTTTAAATCTGCCCCATCCTCCAGATTTAAAGGCCTCATACTTAATAATATACATCTTTCTAGTCGGCAACGAAACGTTCTAATATGGAAAAAGATATTAACATTTTTTCCGACGATTATAACTTCGTGTTCTATTAGTGAAAATAAAGAAGATTAGAATAACAGTAGTTATGGGGTTGAGGCACATTCTTCAATCCTTCGGTACACCATACAATTTTACTTTAGAAAACGTTATGTTTTTTTTAATGAATAAATTAAAAAACAAGCTCCAACACTTAGAACATTTATTAAATCTTTAATCGCAACAGTAATATTGATAAAATATTAACTAACTTGTCACATATCAAATGTTACTACTTGAAAAACAGTAATACTATACGACCGATTTTAAAGTATTGTTGTCAATAGTCGAATATCATAGAAAATCTACATGTTGCTTTAGATTTAAATATTTGGCTAGAAGCAGCTATGTTATTCATATTTTCTGACATGGTTTTATAAAATTAGATTTTGCAACATATGACCATAGATAATAATCTTTACATGTGGGTACTTTGACATCAAAAATCTGTGACATTTTTTTAAATGTTAACTTTTCCCAGAGTTATTTCAAACATTTTTTTCTCGTTCGCGCAGTCGTCATGACTTCAAAATCATTGAGCCCATGTTACATGGAGACATTTCGGTGCATTGACTGTGTTATAGGACCATATTCATCGATTTAAATCTTTGATCATAGGGATTATTCGAAGTCTTATTACAACAATAGTAGTAAGTATTACGTACATACACACATAGCCTTGCCCGCGGGCTTTCAGCCCGCGGGCCCTGAATACGATAAAGCTGTTAAAGCCAATAGGCTACCAGCATTAACATCTTCGAATCCAACAACACACATAGCGTCACGCCTGTTTCCCGTAGGGGTAGGCAGAGACTCCAGATTTCTTGCTTCCACCTGCAAGCCCGCCGGTTAAGAATACTCTTGACCTGGCCTTTCTTAAAAACTTCAGCAATTTGTTCAAGGTCTTCCCCTACCGACCCTTCCATCCAGTAAGTATTGCAGAAGCGTCGAGAAATTACATTATTCAGTCTGAGAAATTATATTAGATTTTTAATTTTTTTAAATCTAATATAATTTCTCAAAGGCCGAATAAGATAATTTCTAACGATATAATATAAGAATATTTTTAACTCCTGGCATTCCGAAATTAGACTCTTAATCACATTTCTACCACAAACATTGGTGTGAAAATCATTGTGAATTTTAGTTTTCATTGTCATGATAACTAATTTTATCCAATAACAGTAAATTATATTTAATTAGACGCAAGCACTTTCAAAGCAGCCAAATACTAAAATTAATTTTATGCTGAATAAATACACAATTATAACAAGTGAATGTCATCGTAAAGATATGTATTGATGTTTAAAAGAACATTTCTAATTCTCACTAATAATATTTATAACTAATATAATAATATTCTATCACATCTGAAATGTATTTATATATATTTTCTTACGAATTCAAATAACCAATTCCGTCATATTTTGCAACTTGCCTAATCTTAACAATCACCTTATATTATATATTTTAAATTGACAAATTATATAGATTAATATCTTGGCTTTAATGTATGCACTTTATTTTTTATAAACGTCAATATGGTTAAACGTTTCAAAGTATTGAGACCAAACAGTAACTCAGAATCATTATTTCAAAATTATTTCATCACGATGTAAACCTCACGAAACAAACAAAATTTGAAACGATGCCTGCCCATTGTGAATAATACATATCATCGAAGGCATCCCTCTAATCCTGTATATCCATAAATCTGCATTCATTGTTAAAGAAAACTATGTGAAAACTCTTTTTTAAGCATAACGTCCTAAAACAATTAGATCTAAATAAATAACCTGTGAAAGTTTAGTATTTTATATGCTCTCTTTTGTTTTATTTTTTCCATTTTAGAAACAGTCAACCGTAAATCATTATTTTCGTTTATTGATGTTGAAAAAATCTCGTGGATGGTTATTTTACTTTATGGAATAATTTCATTAATGTACATATTTTGGCCCATTTACTACATTTAAATATAGATATTATTATAATTTCATGCATATTTTTTATTTAATTTTTTAAATTGATTAATGTAACAAAGTAAACGAATTTTCCTAAATTTTATTATGAATTAATATTTTAAAGTTATACGCAATACTATAGTAACTTTAAATGTAGACAACATTTTTTTCTTTTTAAACCTTCAAAAAGTGTAGTGCTTCGTTAGACAACTCAGCCTCACAAGCCATCATATTCTTTTTAATTGCAGTATTTACGACAATCTTTATGCTTTGAGTTATTGTTTAACGGATCAGTCAAACAGAATTTTCAGACTCATACTTGCTTACATAATACTGACAATGGTTTATAACCCTGTCCTCAGACATTTTAAATAACTTTATAGTTAGCAAAATGTTATTTATCTTTGGCAAACAATTCAGGGACGTTAGTCGCATTTAAAGAGATCACCGATATCGTCTCATCATTTAAAATATTAAATGCTGATGGTGCTTATAGAGTCGGCCGGGGCAGGAGACACGTTAGGCTGCTGTACCGTTGGATCCAATAATGGGATGCTGTCTGTAGTTCTGAAATAAAAAAAATGGTAAAATAAAAAATATTACATTGCGGGTAAATCTAAGGATGAACACATTGAATATGTGAGCATAAATTATGTAATTAGAATTAATATCATTATTTAATTATTTTATGCAATAGACAAAACTTAATTTTATATGTATTGCAGCGGCATCTGTTGGCAGATATTGTGTATATACAAAATAATTGTAATTTATGTAAAATAAATCATTTAGAATTATCTAAAATTCATATAAATATAATATTTAAATATTGAGGTGTATTTTAAGAATTGTTTTGCAATAATTTCATTTGTTAAAAAATTCTTTGTTGTTATGTTTATTTCATTTTCACTCAACGTCACTGGTGTAATTTAGTGGAAATAATGAGTTTAGTTATTATAATCTATTGTGTTTGTCTAATAAATTTAAAAAAAACGTACCGTGTGCGTGTAAGGGTGGGCACTACGATGATATCATCACACGGCGGTGGCGGTGGTGTTGCATTTTTAGTACGAATAATCGGTAACGTTGTACAAACAGTTCCAATGAAATACATGTACTGTAAAATAAATTAAATCTATTATTTTTTCTATATAGTCTCTATAGTTAGCCGATCGCAAGTGAAAAATCGCCAAATAATGTAGAATTCCGCGAAACCATTATTATTCCATATTTCCTTCCATTATTTTCCTACCATTATTTTCCTTCCTAATTTTTCCTATTAAACAATCTTGGCTGCAACAACACTTTGATTATAAGGACCAATTAACAAAAGCAATTCTGGCATTCTCAAGCTAAAAGCGTAATTTCCAACGGATCCATAGACTACAGACGTTTTTTTTTTAAATACTTACCATAGTCAGTAATAAAATAAGATAAATTGTTGGTGTCGACCAGTGTGTCGCATTCTCCAACGCTACAACGCCCATCACCCAGTTGATCGCGAAAAATGGCTCCAGTATAAGGCATAGATGAAGATAAGTCTTCAATTCGTTCCTTTCGTTATTTTCGTAGGTCAACTTTAGTGTGATATTGTCCATGTAAAGCATTTTAAGCACGCATGCTTCTATTCTTTCCTTCTTCGGCTAAAAAATATAACTTATATTTATATATACTATTTAATTCGTGGGTTTTCAAGTGAAATCGAAATCTTTAAAATCAATTAATACAAACTTTTATTTCGTATTATTATAGATATTAGAACTATAAATACGCGTGAATACATTTTGAATTTTACTAGTTATTTTATTACTCATATTTTATCGCATTTTTACAGAAAAGATTTATATTTAAATTTTATATTTTGATTTATTTATTAAAAAAAACAGGTGAAATGGATTGTTATAAATTATTTACCTCATTGGTAACTTCATTATTCACCTCGTTCATACCAACATTAACATAATGACATTCGTCCTCATTTATATTATAATCTTTGTCCAAAGTTTCCGAACTCTCTGTATTTTTTCGACTACTTCCCGCTATGTCGATATTTTCAAGCGTATCTACACTCGCATTTCTATTACTTTCTTTGTTTTGGTCTTCCTCCGTCAATTTAGCTACATGATAGTCGTACAAATCTTGCAATTTTTCTTGCAACAAATCGGCTTGTTCCTTATTCAAACTTTGTAAACCAACAATAATTAACCCCGTGTTGATTAAAATAAGTACCGTGGCAGGTACCATAAAACCCATCACCATGCCTTTTTCAATAGACATCCAACAATAATGTTTAATTTCATAATGCTCCATTGATAAGGCGTAATTGAACTGAAACAAAGAAAAAATATTTACTTAACGCGTGATATTTTTCCCTTGATGTAATTTATTAAGTATCAAACTTAAACATATTTAGAACTAAATGATTATAATATTTAAATGAACAGTAATAACCTACAAAATTTTAAAATAAACATTAACGGGAAGAGATAAAGCATTCGTGAAGAAATTCATATTCTAATTTCAAACATGTCTTTCGTAAATTAATCCACTGAATAAAGAAAATTTTAATGATTTTAAAGGTTTATCTGCGACATTCACTAACATCTGATGTTATCTAGATCTTGTTGCAGAACTTAAGTTTATAAAATTTTTATATTTATTTGTTTTTCTGCGAACTTATCTACACTATTTCATCATGTTCTTTTTTTCTATCTTTTCTTGATACGCTCGCCTTTAGTGAAAAAAAAACCTCACCCTTCCCGCTATGAAAATAGAGTCTGATAAAGAATGTAAATAAATATAATATGAATAAGTATTTCCAGCATTTTGGAGGAAAGAATTCGAAAACTGGAATCGAATCGCCCGGGGAAGTACCACACTCCCGCAGAAACCTGGCGTCTGAGTGATAGCTTAGCTAAGCGGTCGAGGTCCCGAGGCCCAACACCCTCCCATAATAACACTTACCTTAAAGGTCGGCAACGCACTACCTATGGCGCTACGGATGTCTATGGGCGGCGTTGATTGATTTCCATCAGGTGACACGCCTGCTCGTTTGCCTTCCTATCCGATAAAAAAAACCAATGCTCTTTCTTCTCCCATTATAATACCCCAAATTAGGCAAATACAGCAGTGTCCTTAAATTACAGATATCCACAACTTTCTTGTTTGCCTACCATTTCCTTAAAAGAAAATGTCTTTATTAACAATAACATATAAATCAATAGCTCAATTGGCAACTACCGACCATACGATTTCAGCCCATGAGTTCGTGCCCACTATTTGACTAAGGATGTGAACTATTTCCTAGTACAAGCAATTATTAACTTAGGTGATATTGTTAACTAAATTCAAATCATATTAAAAAATTTTCTAGTTTTCTTTGTAAAAAGAAAAGTCCACAACTCTCTTCTTATATTCATTACCATTACTACGATAGCTGGAACTCCATAAGCAAGCAAATAGTTATATTTCAACGGTAGCAACGTTTCACACGCACAATACTCTGCCACTGCCGCCGCTAAAGTGACGATCCACATCGCACTACAAATGTGACTATAGTGCAGTAATAAAGCAATCTTCTCGCAGTGTGAAGGAGAACTCACACCCTGGAAAATGAATAATCACATTAAATTTACGCATTTAACACGTTGCGTACCGCGTCACCCGTACTTAGGTAACGGGCATGCTTCCGTGCGGCCCGCGTCACCCAAGTACGGGTGACGCTTTTCTTGTTGAAGTTAAATAAGATTTTCAGCTGTATTTTGAAAATTTGTTTTCAAAATGCAGCTGAAAATCTTATTTAACTTCAACAAGAAAAGCGTCACCCGTACTTGGGTTAAAACGTTGGTACAAAACGTTCTGAAGTATAAATATAGAATATACAGCATAAAAATATAAAAAATTCACAAATAACATTCTACTTTTTATTGATTTATATAGGATAACATATTATATTATACTATGTCGCATGAAATTACTGGTGTGTTTCAGGAAAAGTATGCTTCTCAACTGAATAATCTATCATACCTGCAGTGAGATCCCTTGCAAATCTCTAACCGAAACGCTTATCGCTTTCCAGGGAAAGCGATAAACGTTTCAAAATCCAAAATAAGCTACTTACCATTATGATTATTTCGGAACAAAACAATGTATCAATTACATAGATCGATGGCACTGTAAATGTAGATAATTGACAACGCACTTGCGTAGATCTCAAGTACATTGTTGGTATTCCCGCATATCTCTCGGCTATCGTTCTAGTGCGCCGAGAGAAAAACTTGGGCCGGCAGGAAACTCAACGTAGTCACGCTTGGTACGCAACTTGTTAATATTTTTCTAAGTTGATATCGTATTAATAAATCAATCCTTAGAGGCGTGGTTATCGACTAAATACTTTATTTCATTGTCACCCACTGCGCCCTAAAATACTTTGACCACATCATTCGGAAAGAGCTCGATTTCTAGGAATGGAACAATTTTACTTAGGAGAATAGATGGCACAGGATCTCATAGGCGTAGGTCAATGGGCAGACCAAATAACCGACATACTGAAAATGTCCATGCAAGAAGCTGTGAGAGAGACAACTAATATAATTTACACCAAGACAGTGTCTTCTACCGTTGCGGATCACGATTCTCAGGATTGTGGAGACGAATGAGAATTGTCTATGTATTATATTTATTTACGTATAATGTACAAATAAATGTAAAATGAAATGATACTAAACAATTATAAAATACGTTAGTGAAGGATATATACCAATTTCACTGGGTGAGTATGGATTTAGACCTGAAATAAATTTGAGGAAACCACTTGAAATGCCACTTGACGAGTCAATGAACCGCACCGTGTTCTCGCATTCCACGTATAAGCTACGCCCTTGAAGGAAGCAGTTAACTAGCCGCACCATGGAAGGTGGCATGGTGGTGTGTTCGAAGAGTTTGAAGATCAGTTCGTTGTGCCACACCCGGTCGAAGGCCTCTCTATATCGAGAAAGACCCCGACGGTATAGCGGCCGCAGTTACGTTCTGTATAATAGTATACGAACCAATTGGGTGGTCGTCGAGTGGCCCCTGCGGAACCCATATTTTTCCGGCCGAAGAACCAATAAAGGCCAAATTTTGTACAGCATCAGCCGCTGAAACAACTTGGATATATGGGGAAAGAGGGCGGTAGCTCGACGCGTAGCGACGATCCTTCCCGGATTTGGGTAGGACGAAGACCTTCCCAGTTTTTCAGCACTCTGTTATGCAGTGATAGAGTCACGCTGCAGACAAATACTTCATCAAGAAAGGCATATTATTTGTCTGTTGCATGAATGGGCCGGCTCGCCCGGGAAAGTACCACACTCCCGCAGAAAACCGATGTCTGAGTACGGACGAAGCACGGTAGCTTAGCTACCGTGCTTCGTGCAGTGAGTGGTTGAGTTCCGACGGTCCAGGGCGTGTTATTTTAGCTTTGACATCTTTATATTTATAAACTATCTTTTCAGGGCCCTCCTGCTAGGCGAGCGCTTCGAATTTTTGACAAATTTCAGCGAAATCGGCCCATAAATAATGAATTTAGTTTTGTATGGCGGCCATCTTATTTTCCGCATGTGTTCGGACTTGTCACTATTTTATTCGAGGGCGATCCCGGTAGGTATTACCATTCGGACAAATTTTTAATTCGAACAAAATATGATTTTTATTTTCACTTGAACTCCATACATGTAAAATAGTTTTTATAAGAGAAAAATATCAATATTAGTGTAAAATATCATAAGATTATTTATACTTACCACTATAGCTAGGACATAAATAAGTGTACATGTCATTAAACAGCAACATAGGTTTATATTTATAGGATACAATTTGCTGTTTCGTCGGAACTCCGCAGCGTATTCGCTCCACATTAGCCAAATTATGGCCAAAAACACCATAAACATCACGATTGCACTGGCTATGAAAATCTGTTAACCGATAATATTTAAGTTATAAATACAATATATGGCTGATTGACGAACTTACCTTTTTCAGAGCAGTCTCGATTAGCATTAGAATAAATATTTATAGGGACTTTTCCCGCCAACTTACATCACTGACGCTATGTTTTTATTTAATTTTCATAATCTTATGTTGTAAGTTATATTATTTAATTGTGGTGGTGTATTATACAATATAGTTCGATTAAGGCGTATAAGTGAAGTGATATGAAACAAATGCGAGTATCGTAGTTTTTTAAGTTGACTGAAAGTCCATAGAAAGTTTTGGTAGAATAGCCACCATTTTATCAAAACCTAACGTGATAAACGGACTAGTTACATTTCAAGAGATGTTAATTGATTGATTATTTGATATTATTGTTTTTTACTTGACACTGGATTAATAGTTTTTACTGATTGCCGTTAAAGAAAAGAAAAAAATATTTGTACCGAACTTATCCCGCCTAGTTACATCAAAGACGAATTTTTATTTCATTTTTATAATCTTATGTTATTGTCAATTTTAGTGTTTAGTTCTGGTAGCTTATTACTCAACATAATTAGAATAAGGCATCGAAATGAAATAAAATCGATGCGTGTATCGCATCTTTTTAAATTAACTGAAAAAGTCCATGTAAGTTTTGGTAGAATGACCACCATACGTATTTTGAAAAGCTGAATCTACATTTCAAGATATTTAATATTACTGTAAGTATATTTACTTGAATAATTACGACCAATTTTTATACAGAACAATGAAAAAATATATTTATTCTGTTATTCACACAGTGTGCGCTATCACACACAAATAGCATTTAACAAGCGTATTGGGTTAATGTTCGTTCCCCAAAAAATTGAAAAACCCGTACTCAATATTGGGACATATTTATTCATCAACAATATTCAAACCAATGTTGTCATTGTTAAACGTAAAGCGCTTATAGAAATAAAAAAGTACATTCATGAATAAACTCGTTTTGGCAAATTGTATGTGGACTTTAGCGCTTATCGTAAATTCTTGTACAATTTTTTTACATGGTTGATTCAATAAACCTTAAAATTTTATTAAGAATTAAAATAATAAAAAAGACAGGACTTACCAAAATAAACCAATCATTGCGTACGGGACAATTATTAAATCCATATAAATATGTGACACTATCGATAATATTATGTTCTTTAAGATCCGCATCGGCTAATGAATCATCAGGTAGTTCTATTTCTGTCTCCATTTTATTTACTAAAAACATATTCAATTTCTTTAATGAATAAAATCTTTCTACTTTAATTACTTATTAAAGTTTATGAAATGTTATACTATAATACGTTACCTGGTCCATTTTTAGGAAAATCTTCAGGGTTAGGGTATAACGGGGGATTATCGTCGTAAATGGAAGACGTAAAGTTAGAAACAACACCACCGTATTCAGTGTCATATGAAGTTATATCATAATCGGCTTTATCATCTGCTCTAGGGTAAGAGGTCTTATGATATTTAATTGAAACCGGTTGATAGGATCTGTATGAACCTTGCTTGTGTTTCTTAAAGAAACTGTCATCCACGCTTGATCTTCGAACAAGATGCGATGTCTTGTTTTGCTGAAAAGCTACAAAAACCAAATTTTAATAAAATGTGTAAAAAGACAAAAAAATTATATCTCAAAACTTACCTGCGACAAAAGTTGATATAAAATTCAGTTGTACAATAATTAGGAGGAGTATTATTTTTGAAATAGGCATTCTGATTACGTAGATCGCGTTTCTTTTAGTTTAAATCTGATCTGCACTAATCCAGAAAAAAATTATTATTATGCATCTTACTTGCGCATTTTAATCTTGTTTATTTTTGATGATATCGATTTCTGGTTACGGTTTAGGAAGATGGCTATTCCAATCGATATCATCAAAAATAAACAAGATTAAAATGCGCAAGTAAGATGCATAATAATAATTTTTTTCTGGATTAGTGCAGATCAGATTTAAACTAAAAGAAACGCGATCTACGTAATCAGAATGCCTATTTCAAAAATAATACTCCTCCTAATTATTGTACAACTGAATTTTATATCAACTTTTGTCGCAGGTAAGTTTTGAGATATAATTTTTTTGTCTTTTTACACATTTTATTAAAATTTGGTTTTTGTAGCTTTTCAGCAAAACAAGACATCGCATCTTGTTCGAAGATCAAGCGTGGATGACAGTTTCTTTAAGAAACACAAGCAAGGTTCATACAGATCCTATCAACCGGTTTCAATTAAATATCATAAGACCTCTTACCCTAGAGCAGATGATAAAGCCGATTATGATATAACTTCATATGACACTGAATACGGTGGTGTTGTTTCTAACTTTACGTCTTCCATTTACGACGATAATCCCCCGTTATACCCTAACCCTGAAGATTTTCCTAAAAATGGACCAGGTAACGTATTATAGTATAACATTTCATAAACTTTAATAAGTAATTAAAGTAGAAAGATTTTATTCATTAAAGAAATTGAATATGTTTTTAGTAAATAAAATGGAGACAGAAATAGAACTACCTGATGATTCATTAGCCGATGCGGATCTTAAAGAACATAATATTATCGATAGTGTCACATATTTATATGGATTTAATAATTGTCCCGTACGCAATGATTGGTTTATTTTGGTAAGTCCTGTCTTTTTTATTATTTTAATTCTTAATAAAATTTTAAGGTTTATTGAATCAACCATGTAAAAAAATTGTACAAGAATTTACGATAAGCGCTAAAGTCCACATACAATTTGCCAAAACGAGTTTATTCATGAATGTACTTTTTTATTTCTATAAGCGCTTTACGTTTAACAATGACAACATTGGTTTGAATATTGTTGATGAATAAATATGTCCCAATATTGAGTACGGGTTTTTCAATTTTTTGGGGAACGAACATTAACCCAATACGCTTGTTAAATGCTATTTGTGTGTGATAGCGCACACTGTGTGAATAACAGAATAAATATATTTTTTCATTGTTCTGTATAAAAATTGGTCGTAATTATTCAAGTAAATATACTTACAGTAATATTAAATATCTTGAAATGTAGATTCAGCTTTTCAAAATACGTATGGTGGTCATTCTACCAAAACTTACATGGACTTTTTCAGTTAATTTAAAAAGATGCGATACACGCATCGATTTTATTTCATTTCGATGCCTTATTCTAATTATGTTGAGTAATAAGCTACCAGAACTAAACACTAAAATTGACAATAACATAAGATTATAAAAATGAAATAAAAATTCGTCTTTGATGTAACTAGGCGGGATAAGTTCGGTACAAATATTTTTTTCTTTTCTTTAACGGCAATCAGTAAAAACTATTAATCCAGTGTCAAGTAAAAAACAATAATATCAAATAATCAATCAATTAACATCTCTTGAAATGTAACTAGTCCGTTTATCACGTTAGGTTTTGATAAAATGGTGGCTATTCTACCAAAACTTTCTATGGACTTTCAGTCAACTTAAAAAACTACGATACTCGCATTTGTTTCATATCACTTCACTTATACGCCTTAATCGAACTATATTGTATAATACACCACCACAATTAAATAATATAACTTACAACATAAGATTATGAAAATTAAATAAAAACATAGCGTCAGTGATGTAAGTTGGCGGGAAAAGTCCCTATAAATATTTATTCTAATGCTAATCGAGACTGCTCTGAAAAAGGTAAGTTCGTCAATCAGCCATATATTGTATTTATAACTTAAATATTATCGGTTAACAGATTTTCATAGCCAGTGCAATCGTGATGTTTATGGTGTTTTTGGCCATAATTTGGCTAATGTGGAGCGAATACGCTGCGGAGTTCCGACGAAACAGCAAATTGTATCCTATAAATATAAACCTATGTTGCTGTTTAATGACATGTACACTTATTTATGTCCTAGCTATAGTGGTAAGTATAAATAATCTTATGATATTTTACACTAATATTGATATTTTTCTCTTATAAAAACTATTTTACATGTATGGAGTTCAAGTGAAAATAAAAATCATATTTTGTTCGAATTAAAAATTTGTCCGAATGGTAATACCTACCGGGATCGCCCTCGAATAAAATAGTGACAAGTCCGAACACATGCGGAAAATAAGATGGCCGCCATACAAAACTAAATTCATTATTTATGGGCCGATTTCGCTGAAATTTGTCAAAAATTCGAAGCGCTCGCCTAGCAGGAGGGCCCTGAAAAGATAGTTTATAAATATAAAGATGTCAAAGCTAAAATAACACGCCCTGGACCGTCGGAACTCAACCACTCACTGCACGAAGCACGGTAGCTAAGCTACCGTGCTTCGTCCGTACTCAGACATCGGTTTTCTGCGGGAGTGTGGTACTTTCCCGGGCGAGCCGGCCCATTCATGCAACAGACAAATAATATGCCTTTCTTGATGAAGTATTTGTCTGCAGCGTGACTCTATCACTGCATAACAGAGTGCTGAAAAACTGGGAAGGTCTTCGTCCTACCCAAATCCGGGAAGGATCGTCGCTACGCGTCGAGCTACCGCCCTCTTTCCCCATATATCCAAGTTGTTTCAGCGGCTGATGCTGTACAAAATTTGGCCTTTATTGGTTCTTCGGCCGGAAAAATATGGGTTCCGCAGGGGCCACTCGACGACCACCCAATTGGTTCGTATACTATTATACAGAACGTAACTGCGGCCGCTATACCGTCGGGGTCTTTCTCGATATAGAGAGGCCTTCGACCGGGTGTGGCACAACGAACTGATCTTCAAACTCTTCGAACACACCACCATGCCACCTTCCATGGTGCGGCTAGTTAACTGCTTCCTTCAAGGGCGTAGCTTATACGTGGAATGCGAGAACACGGTGCGGTTCATTGACTCGTCAAGTGGCATTTCAAGTGGTTTCCTCAAATTTATTTCAGGTCTAAATCCATACTCACCCAGTGAAATTGGTATATATCCTTCACTAACGTATTTTATAATTGTTTAGTATCATTTCATTTTACATTTATTTGTACATTATACGTAAATAAATATAATACATAGACAATTCTCATTCGTCTCCACAATCCTGAGAATCGTGATCCGCAACGGTAGAAGACACTGTCTTGGTGTAAATTATATTAGTTGTCTCTCTCACAGCTTCTTGCATGGACATTTTCAGTATGTCGGTTATTTGGTCTGCCCATTGACCTACGCCTATGAGATCCTGTGCCATCTATTCTCCTAAGTAAAATTGTTCCATTCCTAGAAATCGAGCTCTTTCCGAATGATGTGGTCAAAGTATTTTAGGGCGCAGTGGGTGACAATGAAATAAAGTATTTAGTCGATAACCACGCCTCTAAGGATTGATTTATTAATACGATATCAACTTAGAAAAATATTAACAAGTTGCGTACCAAGCGTGACTACGTTGAGTTTCCTGCCGGCCCAAGTTTTTCTCTCGGCGCACTAGAACGATAGCCGAGAGATATGCGGGAATACCAACAATGTACTTGAGATCTACGCAAGTGCGTTGTCAATTATCTACATTTACAGTGCCATCGATCTATGTAATTGATACATTGTTTTGTTCCGAAATAATCATAATGGTAAGTAGCTTATTTTGGATTTTGAAACGTTTATCGCTTTCCCTGGAAAGCGATAAGCGTTTCGGTTAGAGATTTGCAAGGGATCTCACTGCAGGTATGATAGATTATTCAGTTGAGAAGCATACTTTTCCTGAAACACACCAGTAATTTCATGCGACATAGTATAATATAATATGTTATCCTATATAAATCAATAAAAAGTAGAATGTTATTTGTGAATTTTTTATATTTTTATGCTGTATATTCTATATTTATACTTCAGAACGTTTTGTACCAACGTTTTAACCCAAGTACGGGTGACGCTTTTCTTGTTGAAGTTAAATAAGATTTTCAGCTGCATTTTGAAAACAAATTTTCAAAATACAGCTGAAAATCTTATTTAACTTCAACAAGAAAAGCGTCACCCGTACTTGGGTGACGCGGGCCGCACGGAAGCATGCCCGTTACCTAAGTACGGGTGACGCGGTACGCAACGTGTTAAATGCGTAAATTTAATGTGATTATTCATTTTCCAGGGTGTGAGTTCTCCTTCACACTGCGAGAAGATTGCTTTATTACTGCACTATAGTCACATTTGTAGTGCGATGTGGATCGTCACTTTAGCGGCGGCAGTGGCAGAGTATTGTGCGTGTGAAACGTTGCTACCGTTGAAATATAACTATTTGCTTGCTTATGGAGTTCCAGCTATCGTAGTAATGGTAATGAATATAAGAAGAGAGTTGTGGACTTTTCTTTTTACAAAGAAAACTAGAAAATTTTTTAATATGATTTGAATTTAGTTAACAATATCACCTAAGTTAATAATTGCTTGTACTAGGAAATAGTTCACATCCTTAGTCAAATAGTGGGCACGAACTCATGGGCTGAAATCGTATGGTCGGTAGTTGCCAATTGAGCTATTGATTTATATGTTATTGTTAATAAAGACATTTTCTTTTAAGGAAATGGTAGGCAAACAAGAAAGTTGTGGATATCTGTAATTTAAGGACACTGCTGTATTTGCCTAATTTGGGGTATTATAATGGGAGAAGAAAGAGCATTGGTTTTTTTTATCGGATAGGAAGGCAAACGAGCAGGCGTGTCACCTGATGGAAATCAATCAACGCCGCCCATAGACATCCGTAGCGCCATAGGTAGTGCGTTGCCGACCTTTAAGGTAAGTGTTATTATGGGAGGGTGTTGGGCCTCGGGACCTCGACCGCTTAGCTAAGCTATCACTCAGACGCCAGGTTTCTGCGGGAGTGTGGTACTTCCCCGGGCGATTCGATTCCAGTTTTCGAATTCTTTCCTCCAAAATGCTGGAAATACTTATTCATATTATATTTATTTACATTCTTTATCAGACTCTATTTTCATAGCGGGAAGGGTGAGGTTTTTTTTTCACTAAAGGCGAGCGTATCAAGAAAAGATAGAAAAAAAGAACATGATGAAATAGTGTAGATAAGTTCGCAGAAAAACAAATAAATATAAAAATTTTATAAACTTAAGTTCTGCAACAAGATCTAGATAACATCAGATGTTAGTGAATGTCGCAGATAAACCTTTAAAATCATTAAAATTTTCTTTATTCAGTGGATTAATTTACGAAAGACATGTTTGAAATTAGAATATGAATTTCTTCACGAATGCTTTATCTCTTCCCGTTAATGTTTATTTTAAAATTTTGTAGGTTATTACTGTTCATTTAAATATTATAATCATTTAGTTCTAAATATGTTTAAGTTTGATACTTAATAAATTACATCAAGGGAAAAATATCACGCGTTAAGTAAATATTTTTTCTTTGTTTCAGTTCAATTACGCCTTATCAATGGAGCATTATGAAATTAAACATTATTGTTGGATGTCTATTGAAAAAGGCATGGTGATGGGTTTTATGGTACCTGCCACGGTACTTATTTTAATCAACACGGGGTTAATTATTGTTGGTTTACAAAGTTTGAATAAGGAACAAGCCGATTTGTTGCAAGAAAAATTGCAAGATTTGTACGACTATCATGTAGCTAAATTGACGGAGGAAGACCAAAACAAAGAAAGTAATAGAAATGCGAGTGTAGATACGCTTGAAAATATCGACATAGCGGGAAGTAGTCGAAAAAATACAGAGAGTTCGGAAACTTTGGACAAAGATTATAATATAAATGAGGACGAATGTCATTATGTTAATGTTGGTATGAACGAGGTGAATAATGAAGTTACCAATGAGGTAAATAATTTATAACAATCCATTTCACCTGTTTTTTTTAATAAATAAATCAAAATATAAAATTTAAATATAAATCTTTTCTGTAAAAATGCGATAAAATATGAGTAATAAAATAACTAGTAAAATTCAAAATGTATTCACGCGTATTTATAGTTCTAATATCTATAATAATACGAAATAAAAGTTTGTATTAATTGATTTTAAAGATTTCGATTTCACTTGAAAACCCACGAATTAAATAGTATATATAAATATAAGTTATATTTTTTAGCCGAAGAAGGAAAGAATAGAAGCATGCGTGCTTAAAATGCTTTACATGGACAATATCACACTAAAGTTGACCTACGAAAATAACGAAAGGAACGAATTGAAGACTTATCTTCATCTATGCCTTATACTGGAGCCATTTTTCGCGATCAACTGGGTGATGGGCGTTGTAGCGTTGGAGAATGCGACACACTGGTCGACACCAACAATTTATCTTATTTTATTACTGACTATGGTAAGTATTTAAAAAAAAAACGTCTGTAGTCTATGGATCCGTTGGAAATTACGCTTTTAGCTTGAGAATGCCAGAATTGCTTTTGTTAATTGGTCCTTATAATCAAAGTGTTGTTGCAGCCAAGATTGTTTAATAGGAAAAATTAGGAAGGAAAATAATGGTAGGAAAATAATGGTAGGAAAATAATGGAAGGAAATATGGAATAATAATGGTTTCGCGGAATTCTACATTATTTGGCGATTTTTCACTTGCGATCGGCTAACTATAGAGACTATATAGAAAAAATAATAGATTTAATTTATTTTACAGTACATGTATTTCATTGGAACTGTTTGTACAACGTTACCGATTATTCGTACTAAAAATGCAACACCACCGCCACCGCCGTGTGATGATATCATCGTAGTGCCCACCCTTACACGCACACGGTACGTTTTTTTTAAATTTATTAGACAAACACAATAGATTATAATAACTAAACTCATTATTTCCACTAAATTACACCAGTGACGTTGAGTGAAAATGAAATAAACATAACAACAAAGAATTTTTTAACAAATGAAATTATTGCAAAACAATTCTTAAAATACACCTCAATATTTAAATATTATATTTATATGAATTTTAGATAATTCTAAATGATTTATTTTACATAAATTACAATTATTTTGTATATACACAATATCTGCCAACAGATGCCGCTGCAATACATATAAAATTAAGTTTTGTCTATTGCATAAAATAATTAAATAATGATATTAATTCTAATTACATAATTTATGCTCACATATTCAATGTGTTCATCCTTAGATTTACCCGCAATGTAATATTTTTTATTTTACCATTTTTTTTATTTCAGAACTACAGACAGCATCCCATTATTGGATCCAACGGTACAGCAGCCTAACGTGTCTCCTGCCCCGGCCGACTCTATAAGCACCATCAGCATTTAATATTTTAAATGATGAGACGATATCGGTGATCTCTTTAAATGCGACTAACGTCCCTGAATTGTTTGCCAAAGATAAATAACATTTTGCTAACTATAAAGTTATTTAAAATGTCTGAGGACAGGGTTATAAACCATTGTCAGTATTATGTAAGCAAGTATGAGTCTGAAAATTCTGTTTGACTGATCCGTTAAACAATAACTCAAAGCATAAAGATTGTCGTAAATACTGCAATTAAAAAGAATATGATGGCTTGTGAGGCTGAGTTGTCTAACGAAGCACTACACTTTTTGAAGGTTTAAAAAGAAAAAAATGTTGTCTACATTTAAAGTTACTATAGTATTGCGTATAACTTTAAAATATTAATTCATAATAAAATTTAGGAAAATTCGTCTACTTTGTTACATTAATCAATTTAAAAAATTAAATAAAAAATATGCATGAAATTATAATAATATCTATATTTAAATGTAGTAAATGGGCCAAAATATGTACATTAATGAAATTATTCCATAAAGTAAAATAACCATCCACGAGATTTTTTCAACATCAATAAACGAAAATAATGATTTACGGTTGACTGTTTCTAAAATGGAAAAAATAAAACAAAAGAGAGCATATAAAATACTAAACTTTCACAGGTTATTTATTTAGATCTAATTGTTTTAGGACGTTATGCTTAAAAAAGAGTTTTCACATAGTTTTCTTTAACAATGAATGCAGATTTATGGATATACAGGATTAGAGGGATGCCTTCGATGATATGTATTATTCACAATGGGCAGGCATCGTTTCAAATTTTGTTTGTTTCGTGAGGTTTACATCGTGATGAAATAATTTTGAAATAATGATTCTGAGTTACTGTTTGGTCTCAATACTTTGAAACGTTTAACCATATTGACGTTTATAAAAAATAAAGTGCATACATTAAAGCCAAGATATTAATCTATATAATTTGTCAATTTAAAATATATAATATAAGGTGATTGTTAAGATTAGGCAAGTTGCAAAATATGACGGAATTGGTTATTTGAATTCCTAAGAAAATATACATAAATACATTTCAGATGTGATAGAATATTATTATATTAGTTATAAATATTATTAGTGAGAATTAGAAATGTTCTTTTAAACATCAATACATATCTTTACGATGACATTCACTTGTTATAATTGTGTATTTATTCAGCATAAAATTAATTTTAGTATTTGGCTGCTTTGAAAGTGCTTGCGTCTAATTAAATATAATTTACTGTTATTGGATAAAATTAGTTATCATGACAATGAAAACTAAAATTCACAATGATTTTCACACCAATGTTTGTGGTAGAAATGTGATTAAGAGTCTAATTTCGGAATGCCAGGAGTTAAAAATATTCTTATATTATATCGTTAGAAATTATCTTATTCGGCCTTTGAGAAATTATATTAGATTTAAAAAAATTAAAAATCTAATATAATTTCTCAGACTGAATAATGTAATTTCTCGACGCTTCTGCAATACTTACTGGATGGAAGGGTCGGTAGGGGAAGACCTTGAACAAATTGCTGAAGTTTTTAAGAAAGGCCAGGTCAAGAGTATTCTTAACCGGCGGGCTTGCAGGTGGAAGCAAGAAATCTGGAGTCTCTGCCTACCCCTACGGGAAACAGGCGTGACGCTATGTGTGTTGTTGGATTCGAAGATGTTAATGCTGGTAGCCTATTGGCTTTAACAGCTTTATCGTATTCAGGGCCCGCGGGCTGAAAGCCCGCGGGCAAGGCTATGTGTGTATGTACGTAATACTTACTACTATTGTTGTAATAAGACTTCGAATAATCCCTATGATCAAAGATTTAAATCGATGAATATGGTCCTATAACACAGTCAATGCACCGAAATGTCTCCATGTAACATGGGCTCAATGATTTTGAAGTCATGACGACTGCGCGAACGAGAAAAAAATGTTTGAAATAACTCTGGGAAAAGTTAACATTTAAAAAAATGTCACAGATTTTTGATGTCAAAGTACCCACATGTAAAGATTATTATCTATGGTCATATGTTGCAAAATCTAATTTTATAAAACCATGTCAGAAAATATGAATAACATAGCTGCTTCTAGTCAAATATTTAAATCTAAAGCAACATGTAGATTTTCTATGATATTCGACTATTGACAACAATACTTTAAAATCGGTCGTATAGTATTACTGTTTTTCAAGTAGTAACATTTGATATGTGACAAGTTAGTTAATATTTTATCAATATTACTGTTGCGATTAAAGATTTAATAAATGTTCTAAGTGTTGGAGCTTGTTTTTTAATTTATTCATTAAAAAAAACATAACGTTTTCTAAAGTAAAATTGTATGGTGTACCGAAGGATTGAAGAATGTGCCTCAACCCCATAACTACTGTTATTCTAATCTTCTTTATTTTCACTAATAGAACACGAAGTTATAATCGTCGGAAAAAATGTTAATATCTTTTTCCATATTAGAACGTTTCGTTGCCGACTAGAAAGATGTATATTATTAAGTATGAGGCCTTTAAATCTGGAGGATGGGGCAGATTTAAAGATTTCAGCTCTTCTGCAATGTAAATGGCAGTGAGGATGTCTATGGGTGGCATTGATTGTTTTCCATCAAGTGATACGCTTTCTCGTTTACCTTCTTGTCTCATAAAAAATCATTTGAAGCTTTTTTTTACAATAACTAAATTCTTTTTCCTGTATGGAAGTGCACCTACTGATAAATTAAATAAGTAATAATAATCAACATTTTTGGCGAAATATTTGTGGCCAAGTATTACCGTTTTCAGTGATTCGGATAGAATGATAACTTGTCTATGGACGGCATTTATTGCTTTCCATCAGGTGACACGCCTGCTCATTTACCGATCTTCCTGCACCAAAAAAATCATTCAAAATTTCATTTGACTAGTAATTGTTTCAAAATATAGTATCTGTACTACTGTATAGATACTATATTTTGAAACAATTATATGAAATTGAGCGTCTCGCCATCAAACTTAAAAGTTTGGCGAGTGTATTAGTGTAAGTACATGGCTTTGTATTTTTTAATAATAAATAAAAATATCGCTCACATAGCCACCTTATACAATGCTCACAGAAAGGAACGGGGTGAGTGTATTCTATTCTGTCGTGAAACAATAAACCTTTAACATTACGAAATTATTCATCCAACAATTTATCATTTTCAGAGTTAATAACAATCCGTGAATGTGGTACACCCAGTTTAACCCGTATTATTGGCATTTCTGCTTATATTTTGAGGTTATTTCTTATAAAAAGAATTAGTATGCATTGCGTTAATGGTCTTGTTAAATTCGTAAAATAATCAGTCTCATAGAATATCGGCGTAAAATGCACACGAGGGTTCTAACATTTGCTGTATATAAAAACCATTCTCATCGAATAAAAGGGTAAATAAAACCACCAATATATACTTAATATCGAGTGTATTTATGGATAAACTGATTACAAAATACTTATTCAACCGCCCGCGAGTCGAACCGCATCAAGCTTACCGCAATGTCAGCTATTTGAATCGCAAACGGAAACTCGGCGACCGTATAAAAATCGTACATCCTTTACATCTAATCAGTAAAAAAACGCCAACCGGCATTCGCTAACCTGTAGTCCGTAGAAAAGAAATACTAAACGCGATCGCTGCATTAATTTAGTTTGAGCTTAAATTACTCTTTAGTTATTTTATAGGAAAAATATATATAATAATTAGTATAATTTAAATTATTACATAAAAATTCCTTAATCGCTATATAGTCACGCGGCGTCGGCCGTGTTATACAGAGTCACCGCTGAACATGGACCGACATAGAACCACTTGAGAGACCTGGTATCAGAAAGCTAAGAACTGAAATGATATATAAAAGTACCCAATAGAATGCGGGACGCACCGCGCGGAGCATTTGGGCTAAGCGTGACCGCGTGAGTCACAAGACTCGTTCGAGTCACGAAAGTCAAATAGTGTGACTCGATCGGGTCATATATACAGTCAGTCATGCGAGTCGATCGCTTTACGCAGTCTGTTCATATGACTCAATCGGGTCCTACAATTATGAGTCACGTAATTCGATCGGAGTCAAGTGGCTCGTTTGGATCACAAGACCGCCGCCGCACGTCTGTCGTAGCGTTTGGGGGTTAAATGCTGGTTTATTGGCGGTCGGTTGCACGCAGTTTCTCTTCGACGGCTTCTTGGGAAGCTTCGGAGAGGTCAGTCGCCTGAATACATTTCTGTACGCCGACCAGCGACTTCTTCAACGCATCGAAGGAGCTGCGAAGCAAATATAATTCATTAGATATTATATTAATGACTCTCAGATAACATTAGCTATAAATCGTATTATCTTTGTTTATCTTAGTTTACACAGCTGCAAAGTTTTGTTATGGAATTTTTTTATGGGATAGGAAGGCAGGCATACGAGCAAGCGTATGATGGAAAGCAATTAACGCTGCCCATAGATCTCTAACACCAGAGACATTACAGTTGAGTTGCCGGTCTTTAAGACATGAGTAGACTTCTGTTTTGAAGGTTTCAACGTCGTATAAAATATAGGCAAACGAGTAAACAGGTCACCTGATGGCAAGTAATCATAAAGAATCATGGAAGTCTGCAACATCTAGGCACTGAACATACGTTGGCTAACTTATATTAAGATGTAAAGAATGGTGGGGAGATGGAAAGTACATTTGTTGTGCGAATTGCGGTAACATACTACATCTTAACCGATATCTGTGAGAGTGAGCACTTATATCCCCATTCTCGAGGAGGTCTATTCGTATTGTATTTACAAGCTGAAAGACTATTTTAATATCTTATTTTGATTATTTATTTTTCTTCGAATAGGTTAATTATTTCTTATAAACAGAATTAGTATGCATTGCATTAATGGGCTCATAGAATATCGGCGTAAAGTGTAATATTTTTCATATCCCATTAAATTCATATTCCTTTCCGATTTTTCACGTTCCTGTCCCAACGTAGACTTTGTATTTGCAGTGTGCTTAGTGTTGCTTATTGCAGATGTCTGAAATTAAAAATATATACAGGTTGTCCCAGAACTCAACGCCAAGTCAAAACGGGGTGACAGGATTGATTGTAACCATCATGAGAAAAATCAGAAAAACACTACTACAATTTCCTTTTATTAATTCTAACTTGACAACGAATTGAATGTATTTGATAACTTTGTCAATCAACGTTAACATTAAAGTGTCTATTTTCTTGAAATAATGGAATTTGGCAAAGCGCAATCAATAACGCGAGTTATTTTCGGCGCTTCTACGTAAAATTTTATTACTTCACATATGAAACTTGTGCGAAACTATTTTCTCTATTTATTCAACTAACGGAGCATCTGTTACCGAATTATTTAGGTGCCTTTAAATATTAATAAAAATATTTAAGTTAATATTTAATATTATATAAAGCTGCATTACCAATTAGTTGGGAAACTGTAAGAGATGGAGGGTAAGTTTGTTCTAGGGAAATGTTCGGATATGCTTCGAGGCACACGAATTATATTTCTATCTTGAAGATCTGAAGCTGGTAAAAGGTTACTCGACGGCCCGCCCGAATCCTAACACGTGGGGGAATCCAAAATGGCGACAAACAAGATGGCCGCCATACTGTCATTGCTAAAAATCGTCATTTATGAAAATTGCTGAAATTCGGCAAAAGTCCGAAACGCTCGCGTAGTACCGGAAACTGGATGAGTGAAACCGAAGCTTAGGCGTGACGATATATATGTATGATACAATATACTAACCAATTTAAAAACTATGGTTGGTGATGAGTTTCGACCCCAAAGAGTGGAATTATATGGTTACCAATTCAAAGCAAAAGTAAAGGAAGACAAATAGAGTATTGAAGGAACTAGCTTGAACAGGACTTATTGATGTAGCAATATCGATAATTACTACTCCTACTTATTTGATTAGAAATATAAGTAGACGTGAATTTATACTGCCATAGTATTTTTTTGTATTGATTATATGTATTATTTCCTTTTTGTTTCGTGGAACATGTCCGATTGGCTGCCCGACCGCAACAAATGGAAGAGCCTAATGAACCGCTGTGTGAAATTTGGTGATCGCGATCTTCAGTCGTGAAGGATCGTCCAGAGAGAGAGAGAGAGAGAGATTTTTAAGACAACATACCTGGAGTACAACATCTTCTTCTTGACCTTAGCGGTGTCTGGGCACCATGACATAAGGAAGAGCTTCTGTTTCTTGCTTGCCTCCGATGTGCCCTGGCATTGATGCGTATATTCAAAGTCGAAGAGACCATATCTGTAAGTAACAATGAGAAATGTTAAAATTATCATCGTTTTGCGACAAAGACATTGTAGATGCTGTTCAAGTTAAAGCTGTCAGCTTAGAACGTCTATAAGAAAATGGCAGTTGTAAAAAATAATGTTTTCTTTATTTAGTGTTTGTTTTTCTTGTTATTCAATTGAAGGTTACCAAATAAATTACGCAATAAACTAATCCTACTAATATTATAAATGCGAAAGTTTGTGAGTATGTATGTTTGTTACTCTTTCACGAAAAAACTACTGGACGGATTTGGATGAAACTTTACAGTAATATAGGTTATAGATCGAAATAACATATAGGCTACAATTTGTAATGATTTTATGTAATTTTTTTGGTCGTAATATAACAATAAATGTCAATTAAGTCGGAAAAAATCTGGCCTCTGAGAGCTATCTTGGCGTACGCTGCGTGCTTGGCGTGCTCATATTTGTGTAACCATTGGAGTTATACAAATATGATGTACCGTAGGATTGTTTGTCTTGAATAGTTCTAAATAAAAGTACGCGACAGCATATATCTACCTTTTATGTGGAAGCCACTATAACCAAAATAGTGAACCATAAAATAAGTAAAAAAATATATATACATATTTATTTAAATGATCTGTCACGAACCTTAATGTGGCAGACCAAATTCCAGCGAGCATAGCCGCGGGCAAAGGCTAGTCTACAATAAAGCAACTTTTATTTTTCACGCAATAAAATATATTGAAAAGATTAGCAAAAAAATCCGGTAGAAGGTTACACATCACCGGCAGATGCTTCCCTAACTTTAAAAAATATAACCGGTAAAAAATAAAAGAATCGAATTTACGATCTATGGTCGCGGATTCGTGTCTTCCATCCAATTATTAACGTAAACCATACTTATTTGGAATGGTTAACAATAATTCAAGTAATATTCAAAACATTGCTAATTTTTCATTTTTTCTTTTTATTTTCTTCGTTACGGGTGCCTATTATAATCGACGTTCGCAACACGACTTGTGTGCACGTGTGCCGACTATAATCGATGTTCGCGAAACGCCTGTATACATGGATATCGACTATCGACATTTATGTGATGACCTGTGTATACGTGTGCCGACTATAATGTTCGCGAGACGACCTGTATGTACGTGTGCCGACTACAATCGATATTCGTGAGATGACCTGTGTGTACATGTGCCGACTATAATCGATGTTCGCGAGACGATCTGTATATACGGGTGCCGACTATAATCGGTGTTCGCGGATCGACGTGTATGTAGGGTGTCGATTATAATCGATATTCGTGAGACGGGCAGTGGCCTGTTCAGTAGCGTCACTCCAGCGGAGCGGGCTGCCGTAAGGGAAGGG